>NKDA01000002.1:6042500-6395000 GCA_002872375.1 Eulimnadia texana | reverse complement strand
TGGTTGGTTAGTTGGCTCTTGTAGTAGGAGCTATGTAGAAAGTTAGCATAGCTAGCAGTTTAGATGGTAGCTAGTTAGTAGTCACAGATAGTAGCTAGTTAGTATTAGCTAGTGGCTGGTTAGTTGGCTACTTAGAAATAGGGGCTATGTAGAAAGTTAGTACACAGCTAGTAGTTTAGGTAATAGCTAGTTAGTAGTCGTAGGTAGTAGCCAGTTAGTACTAGCTAGTGGTTGGTTAGTTGGCTACTTCTAGTAGGAGCTATGTAGAAAGTTAGCATAGCTAGTCGTTTGGATAGTAGCTAGTTAGTAGTCGTAGGTAGTAGACTTAGTTAGCTAGTTAGTAGTTAGATAAGGAGCTAGTTTGTTGGTTAGATATAGTTAGTAGTGATTAGTTAACTTGTTGATATAGCTAGTTGGGTAAGATAGTTTCTTAGTAACTAGCTTAATGGTTTGGGTAGCATGTTAGCAAGCTAGATAGTTCAGCAACTAGCTAGTTACTAGTTTCAAACAGTCAAAAACTAAACTATGCTATTAGAAACTACTCGCAGCACAATCCAGCTAAAACTAGCAAGACTAGTACTAAACTAGTGAACATTAGTAAAGTTATTTGCTGAAATGCTTAACTGCTAACTTTCCAAGCTCTACTACTCTGCCATAGCATTTTACTTACCTTTTAATTTAAGTTTAATGACGAAAGAATCAAGAATCTTGGATTCCCAGCGGAAAATGAAGGAAGTCGGCTACATCCTGAACGATATCCGTAACACATCCTGAATATCCTGAACCACGTCCGATCGCGGATGAGTCAAAAAAATTGTGTTGAGAATTGTGAATCTTGATTATTGAGGGCACCTTTAAGCATCCTGAAAAGCGTTTTTTTCAGGACACTGTTAAGTACCCTGAACATGCATTATTCAGGCATTCCAATGTCAGGGTCCGGAACACCGTGGAAGTGGGCCAATTTCACTGCACTTATAGTCCTGATTTGGCATTTTGAAAATGTCCTTTGCAGGATATTTTTAGGGTCCTGAAACTAACCTTAATTTTGTGCTGGGTCGGAAAGATATCCCATAAGATAGCTCGGTAGTATCGCCTGTAGAAATCAGCAATTAACACTTGAAAAGTATCAGGAAACTGTGGAAAAAAAGTTTTACCTGTTGGATCTCCTTCAATGAATAAATGGAAACAGGTGATAATTATCCAAGGGGGTCCGAAACTTCCAATAATCTTCGTACACCTTGGTCATATGTTATCACTGTTATCATCCTGTTATCTCCGTGTTATCGAATCATCTTAATACATAAATAATAAAATGTAATAATATAATAAATAATAATAATAATAAATAATAATACATGATAATAATATAAATAATAGTAATAATAATAATATAAATAATAGTAATAATAATAATAATAAATATTAAATAATAATACAAAATAATACTAATAATACATAATAATACATAATAATAATATAAATCATAAATAATAAATAATAATACATGATAATAATATAAATAATAATAATAATAATAATAATAATAAATAATAAATAATAATACATAATAATACTAATAATACTAATAATAATACATAATAATACTTTTCCTCGGAGTTTCAGACCCCTTGATAATATCTTTATCTGCTGAGGAAAAAAAACAGTTATAAATTCAATGTAAAAAAGACTCGAATGTCAATGAAGAAGAACAGATGAGATGACGACAGTGTTTTCACTTTAGTTTTTGTACTTTCCGCCAGGGTACCCCAATTTCCCCCCATTTCCCCGCATCAACCTTTTCCTCTTAGTTTTTCCCTCATTTTCAGTGTTACCACTTCGAGTTTCCCCTTATTTCCCCTTTCCCCCCTAGGTGTTGGAATTAAGGCTGTACTTTTAGATTTTCCCTTTCAGACCCCATTTCCCCCTGTTTCAGGGAATTTCCCTGCAAAGTAGAAACACTGCTCATTTTGACTCTTTGTTAGGTGGCATTTTCCCCCATTTTTCCCCCCTTTCCCCCCATACCTCCTCCGAGAAGTCGATTATAAAAATAATAAATAGTAGTATTTTTCGAATTTAATAATAGTTAAAATAGTTTATACATAAGTAGTTGATAGTAAATAAATACTGAATTATAAAAGTAAAGTAGGTGATAGCCATGATTCAGGTGGGTCCGAAACTCCGATGAAAAGTATGCGAGGATTATTTGATAACATACAATAACACGGAGATAACATATAGATAACAGGTTGATAACAGTGATAACATAACCCTAGGTGTACGAAGATTACTGGAAGTTTCGGACCCCTTGCTATTGACTTAGTTATTTTTTTCTGTGAATGGAGATTGGGTAAGTTGTTGGATAAAGAAGGAAAGGATTGCTGTTTGTGCTGATAGTTTGTGCTATTAGTTCTGGATAGTTAGCCAAGCGAGCATGATGACACTAATACCTTTACCTGCTGCGATTCTCATTTTTCAGTATACCGTTTAGCCTAGATATCTTTGAGATACTTTACACACTAACCGCAATTTGTTTATGCCAATCCTGTGTACAGGACCGTGAAATTCTCTACTTTTTCTGAGATCTCTACCAAAGAATCTTAAGCCAAAGAATCTCTGAACTTTGGATAATATTTCTGGTTATAAGAAATTTAATGTTGGTTCTACTACTACTGTTGTTGTTACTACTACTACTAGTACTACTGCTACTGCTACTGCTACTATTACTACTACTATTAGTGCTACTACTGCTGAACCACAAAGAATCTCTACCAAAGAATCTTAAGCCAAAGAATATCTGAACTTTGGATAATATTTCTGGTTATAAGAAATTTAATGTTGATTCTACTACTACTGTTGTTGTTACTACTACTACTAGTACTACTGCTACTGCTACTGCTACTATTACTACTACTATTAGTGCTACTACTGCTGAACCACAAAGAATCTCTACCAAAGAATCTTAAGCCAAAGAATATCTGAACTTTGGATAATATTTCTGGTAATAAGAAATTTAATGTTGATTCTACTACTACTGTTGTTGTTACTACTACTACTAGTACTACTGCTACTGCTACTGCTACTATTACTACTACTATTAGTGCTACTACTGCTGAACCACAAAGAATCTCTACCAAAGAATCTTAAGCCAAAGAATCTCTGAACTTTGGATAATATTTCTGGTAATAAGAAATTTAATGTTGATTCTACTACTACTGTTGTTGTTACTACTACTACTAGTACTACTGCTTTTTTTACTGCTACTGCTAAAAAAAAAAAAAACTAACATACTATTATACTACTACTATTAGTGCTACTACTGCTGAACCACAAAGAATCTCTACGAAAGAATCTTAAGCCAAAGAATATCTGAACTTTGGATAATATTTCTGCTTATAAGAAATTTAATGTTGATTCTACTAATACTGTTGTTGTTACTACTACTACTACTAGTACTACTGCTACTGCTACTATTACTATTACTACTACTATTAGTGCTACTACTGCTGAACCACAAAGAATCTCTACCAAAGAATCTTAAGCCAAAGAATCTCTGAACTTTGGATAATATTTTTAGTGATAAGAAATTTAATGTTGATTCTACTACTACTGTTGTTATTGCTACTACTACTAGTACTACTGTTACTGCTACTGCTACTATTACTACTACTATTAGTGCTACTACTGCTGAACCACAAAGAATCTCTACCAAAGAATCTTAAGCCAAAGAATCTCTGAACTTTGGATAATATTTTTAGTGATAAGAAATTTAATGTTGATTCTACTACTACTGTTGTTATTGCTACTACTACTAGTACTACTGTTACTGCTACTATTAGTGCTACTACTGTTGCTATTACTACTACTCCTACCATTATTATTACTACTACTAGAACTACTGCTACTGCTACTACTGCTCTTACTAGTACAAATACAAGCAATCCCAGTATTGCTATTAGTGCTACTACTATTACCATTACTACTACTCCTTTTACTTCTTGTTCTCCTACCATTACTCCTCCTACTACTACTACCATTACTATTACTACTACTACTATAGTACTACTTCTTCGTGTTCTCCTACCATTACTCCTACTACTACTACTACTATTACTACTACAACAACAACAACTACTACTACTTTTACTTATTAGTTTTATTTCTTACTATTACTACAAAACTGACTATTTATAAAAAAAATATTTAAAAGTTTGTAGTTAATTATTTTACAATATTTTTATACAGTTTTGATGTTTCTATTTTTAGAAACTTAAATGATGAGAAAAAATCTTTCACAGTTTCACAATTTCCCGGTAAATCATGTGCATAATTTTCTTCAATTCCCACAAAAATCACTGGAAAAAATCTAAAAATAAGAAATAAAATAATAATCCGTTATTTTTCAATTATTCACCGTAAAAAATTATCATAACTAATTAATTATAATTATAATTATGATTAGAAATGTTATCAGTGTTATCCAATAGCAAGGGGTCCGAAACTTCCAATAATCTTCGTACACTTAGGTCATGTTATCACTGTTATCATCCTGTTCTCGCCATGTTATCTCCGTGTTATCAGGTGTTATCAAATAATCTTCGTACACTTAGTTCATGTTATCACTGTTATCATCCTGTTCTCGCCATATTATCTCCGTGTTATCAGGTGTTATCAAATAATCTTCGTACACTTTTCCTAGGAGTTTCGGACCCCCTTGTCCAATAATAAATAACAACTAATTATAATATTACAATTAGGAAAAAAATAATATATAATAAATTAATGACAAATAAATGCAAAAATTATGAATTTAATATGGATATAATAATTTCAAATAATTGCGATCCTAAAATATAATTATTATTATTATATATTTAATTATGATAAAATAACATTAAATTTAATTAAAGAAAAATAAATAATTAAATATAATTAAATTTTCTTTAAATTTTTATAAATATTATATATTTTAATAATATTACGTATATTTACGATAATAAAGTAGAAGTTTAAAACCCTCCCGGTGAGTTGGAACGGACAATCAGTTTTCCGCTACCCATTGAAAACTAGCTGAAGAAAAGCTCTGAAATAGTCCATTTTAGTACAAAAACTTGCTACTTTTGTCCCAAATTGGACTATTTTACTTCAAAAAGTGAAGATTCCTGTCCGAAAATTGGCTATTTTAGTGGATAATTGACTCTATTCCGTTGACCACCTACTGAGTACAAGTCCGTTCAATGGGCTTATCACAAAATTTTGTATGAAAAATAATTAATTATTATAAGACTATATAATTTATATATAGTATATATATATATTTATTATTTATTTTATTTATTATTATATTTAAATGATAAAAATATATATAAATATATTATTATAAGATTTGTTCCCCGTTAGTGTTAATAGTTTCGCAGATTCTGTGTAAAACTTAACGAACCGGCAAAATTTTTAGGAGAATTTTTTTTTTTCAATTTTCTGTAAAACGGAGATAAAATAAATGGAAATTTCAATGTCCAGGGAAAACTACTGTACGAAGAAGGTTAATATCCACCGTGGGAGAACCGAACCAACTGACCCATTCCTTTTACCTAACGGAAGTTAATGAATCTTTTAAATTCATTAAAATGTTCCGTATCCAATCCGACGTCAGATCTTTATTAATTTAAACATAGCTTTTCATATTTCATTCGTAATCTCCAGATTTCGGGTGCGCCTAACAAATAGGTGGACTATTAATCAACGCTATACTACATTAATTACGCTTGACAGAATCACAAAAAGCAGAAAAATTTCAAAAAACTTACTAGGAATAAATGTTATCAATAGGCTTATCGTCCATTTGAAACCGTGAAGAAGCCATCTGCTGTTAGAAGGTCATGTACCACTTAGTTCAAAATTTTACCGCTAGATGGCGCTGTTAAAATATTTTTCAAAATTCAAAATTAAGTGTTACAACTAGTTTTACTGTAGTATATTTCGTTCATATAATTTTTTTTATAAATATTTTAGCAATGTTTTGTTAAAGGAATATTTGCTTTATTACGAAATATTTGAGTTTTGAAAGTTTGGCAACCTTGAACCCTAATGTACGGTTTGCACGATGACAAACAAGAAGAAATGGTCGCCATGCTTTTGTAATGTTTGAACTTGCATTTTTCACGTGTCATCGTATTTGAATGTTAATTATAGTGGTTACCACCATTCCTAAAGTAAAAAGAAGAAAAAGAGAAAATAAAAAGACTGCTAGATGATGTTTTGCGGCTTTCGGCTTGGAGGTTTTTGTTGCTTAAGGCAAGGACGCCCAACAAACAGCCTTCGTTTGAACTGAACTTCATTTTATTGGATCTCATTAAGGTCCATTTCTGCTTTTCAGTTCATTATATAACTTGATTAAAGATTGTACGTAATTTCATTGTTGCGTAGGTTCAATTATAACCTTTTACGGTATCGAGCTGCGAGGCGTGCCGGGACGGCCAGCGTTTCTTCGTTTCGGATGAACTTCGTTCTGCAATCTCTCATTAAACTGCAGTTTTTTCTGAATTATTGGAGTTAATTAAAGTACTGTGTCATGATTTTGATTGTTGAAATAAATTCCTTTACAACATCTTTCAGCCCTGAGCTCCGAGCCGAGGTGCAGCGGGTACGAGGAAACGTCCCGAGTTTTTTATCGGGCAGCATTAGAATTTTTTGCCAGTACACTTGATGATGCAGCAAGATGAAGTATTAGATTAAAATAAAAAAATGCATTTATCTTAAATATGCAGCGGGAAAAGGTTGTTGACCGTTCGACAACTCGACAAGATTGTCCCGATGAACTGCGATACTTGACTTTTAGACAATATCCATTAAAAAAAAAGTAAAATCACCATAAATTATAGAATCTGGATTATTTTTTCAGGAACAGTGGTCACTTGTTTTGGACTAGTTAAGTATGGGAAAGTAAAACGAAAATTTTTCGAGTCCGTTATGTTCCGCTCTAGTGAAGTTCCTTGACATTGTAACCCGCACCTCAGGTGGTTTTTCAAAATTTTCCAAACGGACTACTTAAAAAACTATCAAAAAACTATTTGTACTACATCTTTACGAAACAATGACGAACCAATTTGTAAGCAGATTTCTTTGTTTTCTACTCGATTGTGTAGTTTTCTAATCGATTATACAGTAGCATTGAACTTTGAACTACTTCTAATTGAATTCCCACCAAGAAAAATGGAAAAATAAACTAATGATGGGTTTCTTGGTTTTACAAGGATTTCACTCTACACGCTGTGCAGTCTGCTAGTCGCAGCCGCCATCTTGGAGGTGGGAGAAGCTGAACCGCAGTTCGGAAACTTGCGAATTTTTCCTGGACGTTTGCTAAAAACTCAGAAATCTACGGATATTGGAGATGGTCGTAAGCAGGACAGTCCAGTTAAGCGAATTTCAATGACTGATTTGCTAAAACAGTTGAACAGTCCGCCATCTTTGAAAGCAGACAGCCCAGTTCGCAAAGTCTACATGCAAACGGGTCCTGTAGTACTTTCTAAAGACTTCAGATCTACGAAATTACCGAAAAATTCACCCATGACCATCATACCAGAGCCTACAACCTCTACAACAGCTACTACAACCACTACTACATCACCTCAGCCCCCTACTACAGCTACAACCAAGTCACAGAAGGCCACTGGATCGTTGAATCAAGATGCTACTTCAATTTTGAAGATAATCACGGCCCCTACAACAGCTACAACAATAACTACTACAACACCTAAGCCTGCTACTATTACTACTACACGTAGGCCTGCTACTACAATTGCTACCAAGTCTCGGAGGATCATAGACTCGCTGAAGAAAGATGCTACTACTTCTTTGCAGATGCTACCACAAGGACTGAAAGTTAGCAAATCGGAACTGGGCAAACTACCCAACTCTCCTATCTACTACATCCGACTACCACCTATTCCCTACTCTTTCGTACAGGGTATCGGATACGTCAGCCAAACGGAACGACCCTCCGTCCCGTTCTTTCACGTTCCAGTAGATTTCAGTTCCAATGGAAAACCATCCAACATCTACGTCGTCAACAAAGAGCCTACTACTACTACTACAACCACTACTACTACGACTACTAGTACTACACCTGCTACTACTACTACCACTGCTACTACACCGACTAATTCCAGAGTTATCTACCTGAAAGGACCATTTGTTTTCAATGGACAACCCACGAAGATCTATAGCGAACCAGCGCCATTGAAATCGCCCGACTACTTCCAAGTTTTACATCAACTGTATCCTAAACTGAAAAGAGCACAATTTATTCGTTAATAATAAATAATATTAATATAATAACGAATAATATATTAATAATAGTTATAATATGAAGTTTTGTGCGGAGAAGGATTTGTTATATTTTGTTTGCTGATTAAATAATAATTAATATATTTATACGTGTTGTGCTTTTTTAAAATGTTTAAAATAAAGTTGAATTTTAATTAAATATTGAATTTTGACCGCATCGATTTTACACAATAAATTAATAATTAATTGAATTTTTTATTCATGTACTAGTATTACTAGTAGTTCATGTATTAGTTAATTATTTTACGTACAGTTAGTAATATTAAAAGTAATTTAATTGTGTATTCAAACTACTGAAACTAACTACGACCAAGTAAGAGATGAAAATAGCAACGGACTAATGAAACTATTAAATCAACTAATTACTACTAATATCAACATATGCGCAGTGTTTCCACTTTGAAGGGAAATTCCCTAAACCAAAGGGGAAAATGGTGTCTGAAAAGGGAAAAAAACAAGGAAGAAGGAAAAAGGGAAAAGCTGAAATTACAACATTGTATTCTAATACGGAGGGGAAAAGGGGGAAATAAGGGGAAAGAGGAGAAAGGGGAAACTGAAAGTGGAAACACTGCATATATACGCTGTATTGAAATTATATATATTAATTAAAATATAATAAATAAATATGTAGTAACGTAATGAAATAGTTGATAAATTATAATAAAATGATAATATAGTAAATGAAGAATAAAATTAAATATATATTAATTAATATTATATAGATATTTATTAAAACTCTGAAAAATTATATTTTGCGTAAGTATTTTTATTATTTTCCCGGGTACACAATAAATATTTACAACAACAGCAACAACAGTAAACAACAGTTTAATCAGCTACATTAACAACTGCTACAAAAGCTACTAGTATCAATAGTAGTACAATGGCTTCAAGTAAGAGTTTTCAAGAAGGAAAAGTTTCTGCGGTTTGCCGTTGTTGTAGTAGCTCTTCTTGAAAGTTGCAGCTTTCTTGGTTGGTCGAGGAGTTGTAGTTGTTGTAGTTGTAGTTGTTGTAGGTGTTGGAACTGCTACACCCAAGGGAAGATTCCAGTGGTAGATGTTTTCAGGGCGACCGTTGGAAGTGAAATCAAGTGGGACCTAAATAGTTGGTATAGTTGGTTAGTAGTGCTACTACTACTACCGCTACTACTAGTTCTACTACTTACTGTTACTACTAGTTCTTCTACTACTAGTGCCACTACTAATCAGTAATGCTGCTGCTAATTACCACTACATGCTACAACTTACCACCACCACTACTACTACAGGACTATTTCTCCTGCTCTTACTGATACTCCTACTACTTCTATACTATTACTACTAGTATTGTTTCTACTTGCTTAACTGTAATCTACATTACTACTACTACTACTAGTACCCCTACTACTACTACTATAGGACTATTTCTCCTGCTCTTACTGATACTCCTACTACTTCCACACTACTACTACTAGTATTGCTTCTACTTGCTTAACTGTAATCTACATTACTAATACTCCTACTACTAGTACCCCTAATACTACTGTTACTTCATGCTATGACTGCAACTTACTACTACTATCACTACTATCGCTACTTGCTTAACTGTAATCTATACATTACTACTAGTACTCCTACTACTATTAACACTACTACCAGTACTAATACCCCAACTACTACTACTACTACTACCACTACTATTACTAGCCCTACGCCTACTTCTACTAGTATTTATCACTACTACCACTACTAGTACCTCCACTACTACTACTACTAGCCCTACGCTTACTACAACCACATTGACTAATACTATCAGTACTACTACTTGCTTAACTGTAACATTACCACTACTACTACTATTGCAACCACCACCACCACTACTACTGCTACTACCACCACCATCACTACTACTACTACTACCACCACCACCACTATTACTGCTACTATCACCAACACCACTACTACTACTGCTTCCTCTATTGCTACTTCGATTACTACCACCACCACCACCACTACTACTGCTACTATCACCAGCACCACTACTACTACTACTTCCTCTATTGCTACTTCTATTACTACCACCAACATCACCACTACTACTGCTACTATCACCACCACCACTACTACTACTACTTCTTCTATTGCTACTCTATTACTAACCACCAGCACCACTACTACTACTACTACTACTACTACTACTTCTTCTATTGCTACTCTATTACTAACCACCAGCACCACTACTACTACTACTACTACTACTACTACTACTACTACTACTACTACTTCTTCTATTGCTACTTCTATTACTACCCCCAACATCACCACTACTACTACTACTATTTCCTACCAACCTTTTCAAAGGGGTTTTCCTTGTTATCCTGTAGTCCATTAGAAACTGCATAATGGGTCGGGATATAGAAGTACGGCTGCGGTGGTAGTTTAATGAAATACACCGTCGACTCGCCCTTCTTCTTCTGCGACGAAATCAAAGGTCGCCCTTCGCCCACGGCTCGGTTCAAACCTAACCTCTTCCACAGGTTCGAGTTGCTCATGAACCCCGGTTCACCGCGGACCATAGAAATCGCCCCAAGTACGCAGAAAATGGCGAAAACACTGGAAAATAGTAAAATTGAAAATAACAGATATTATTTACTAGAATATAATTATCAAGTATTGTGAAATAAAAATAGTAAATAATTAAAATTTATTAAATAAAATTCGTAGGGAAAGTTTTGTTATCAAATGTTATCAAAATTAAGTTTTCCGGAGTTGCAAACCCTAAAATAAAAATAATAATTTATAATGATAGATATTAATATAATTATTTAGTATAATATAGTAAAAAGAATCATGTATGATTAAATAGGATTTTTAAAAGAATTTTTTTGAAGATGTTTTCACTATCAGCGTGTTATCAACGTGTTATCAGGTTATGTTTTGGGTGAGTTGCGGACCCTGGCTGTTGCGGCGCGCGCACACAAAAGCGCTTTTGTCGTCAGAAGTGACAATGCACAAGAATCATGGTGATAATCAAGATTCTTGGTCAGTTTGTGCCTGTCAGCTATTATGTGCAAGTCAAGAATCTTGACGAGAATCTTGACAAGAATCATGGTAAGAATCTTGACAAGAATCTTGACAAGAATCATGGTAAGAATAAAGATTCTTGTAAGATTCTCAAGATTCTTGGTCAGTTTGTGCCTGTCAGCTATTATGTGCAAGTCAAGAATCTTGACGAGAATCTTGACGAGAATCTTGACAAGAATCATGGTAAGAATAAAGATTCTTGAGGAATCCTGAAAGATTCTTAAGCAATCCTGAAAGATTCTTGTAAGATTCTCAAGATTCTTGGTCAGTTTGTGCCTGTCAGCTATTATGACTAAGTCAAGAATCTTGACAAGAATCTTGATAAGAATCTTGACAAGAATCTTGATAAGAATCTTGACAAGAATCTTGATAAGAATCTTGACAAGAATCTTGATAAGAATCTTGACAAGAATCTTGATAAGAATCTTGACAAGAATCATGGTAAGAATAAAGATTCTTGAGGAATCGTAAAAGATTCTTGTAAGATTCTTAAGATTCTCTGTGGTAATTGAACTTAAGTGAAGGAATGATTCTTGGTAAGAATCTTAAGAAGATTCTTAGACGATTCTCAAAGAGCATATTCCCAAACCCCACTACGGTCCAGTGTACGGGATGCACTGGGCCGTAGTGGGGTTTTGGAATATGCTCTTTGAGGGAATCCTGTAGGATTCTTAAAAAATTCTGGAACACCACTACGGCCCAGTGCATCCCGCGCACTGGACCGTAGTGGGGTTTGGAAATATGCTCTTTGAGAGATTCCTGTAAGATGCTCAAAAGATTCTCCAAACCCCACTACGGCCCAGTGCACGGGACGCACTGGGGTTTGGAGAATACACTCTTCGAGATTCTTGTAAAATAGTCAAAAGATTCCCGAACCCCACTACAGCCCAGTACTTCCCGTGCACTGGGCCGTAGTGGGAGTTTGGGGAATTATGTTCTTGAGATTCTTGTAAGATTCTTAAGAATTCCTGTGGTCATTGAACTGGAGATAGGGAATGATTCTTGATAAGAATCTTAACGGGATTCCTGTGGGAATCGTTCGGTTTGACCATAACTGTACGCACTCCACTATTCCGCAAATCACGAATTCTTCAGGCCATTTCTTATTACATATACATTATATTTAAACACATTATCATAATTTATGTAATACTTACATTTAATACTCATATACACAATAAAATATTAAAATTTATTATTATTATTATTATTATTATAGTTTTAAATGTTAATACGAAGTTCCTATAGGATAAATACTGACTTTAGTTATTATACACATAATATTTATTAATTATTATAATAATATTATAAATAAATTTAATAATATAATAATAATAATAATAAATATAATAATATAATAATAATTAATATAATAATTAATATAATAATTAAATCATAATAATAATAATATTATAAATAATGTTATTACTCATTATAATAGTTTAGTAATAATACATTATTATTTCCTATTATTTCTATTATTATTATATAATTAAATAATTGTTCGAGTTGATTGTGTCTGGCCAATCAATTTTATCTGCTGACAGGCTGGACACTTATGGGACATACCGTTACAGACGCACGCTTTCCTGGAATGCTACAATACAACATACAACAATCATATACAACTTTATACAACCTCCCTACAACTATTTTCTTATAATAATAGTTTTTTTTTTCAATATTCTAAATAAACCTGTGTTTACTGGTTTTCCCGTGGCGTATGGATACTGATAATAATTATGATAAGAGTGAGAAATCTGCTGAATACGTGGACACGCCGTGAATGTAGATGGATGAATTAGAATCGTGTCCGACTATTCGACAAATATACTTTAAATATTATAAAATAGCAGTTGTCTTAAGTGTTATTATGATTCTTGGAATGATTCTCAGATTCTTTGACGTTAGTCTCTTTAACATAGCGTGTCCACGTACTCGACAGATTCTTGTTATTGTTTTCATTGAGTGTTATTTTTACTGCTAAAAGTTAGATCTGTCGATTAGTCGGACACAATACTGATTCATCCATCTACATCTATAGCGTGTCCACGTATTCAGCAGATTTCTTATTCTTAGTCTCTTATTGTTATAATTAACATTACTGTTATTGATCTGTCAAATAGTCGGACACGATACTAATTCATCCATATACATCTATACCGTGTCCACGTATTCAACGGATTCTCATTACTGTTATAACTATTAAAGGTAATCTGTCGAATCGTCGGACACAATAGTGATTCACCCATACACATTAATAGCGTCTCCACGTACTCGACAGATTTTTTATTTTTATTACTACTACTACTACTACTGCTGCTGCTGCTGCTACTATTACTACTACTACTACTACTATTACTGCTACTACTGCTACTACTACAACTACTACTGCTACTACTACTACTATTACTACTACTACTGCTGCTGCTGCTGCTACTATTACTACTACTACTACTACTATTACTGCTACTACTGCTACTACTACAACTACTACTGCCACTACTACTACTATTACTACTACTACTACTACTATTACTACTACTACTACAACTACTACTGCTACTACTACTACTATTACTACTACTACTACTACTACTGCTACTACTACTATTATTACTACTACTACTCCTACTACAATTTCCTTTTTAAATAAATATTCACCTGTATTTCATCTTTTAGTGTTTCTCTGCAAACCTTTCGACGGTTCAAAACGGTTCAAACCGGTTCGATGATTGCTCAGGTGTTAGCGCAGCAAGTGCTGGTTGACTACTGGACCTGTGCTCGGCTTGCGCCGCTGCTAAATAGTTTCTTTTCTTCTTCTTTTGTTTGACGTTTTCATCAGTTCTTTCATTGTCTTTCTTTTTCTTCCTTCTTTTGTTTTCTCAGATCTTTTCAATGGTTTCGAAAGAAATTCCACGATCTTCGGAAAAAATAACAGACGATGGCTTAAAAAACACTGGAGGAATGCATTGGCGTTTCTGAAGAAAGTAGCGGTCAGTATAACCAGAAGCTTCAAGTGCTGGACATGAATATTATTATTATTATTACTGGTATTATTATGGATATAGTATTGCTATAATTAATAGTAGTAGAAGTAACTGTTGTAGTAGTGGAAAAAGTACTAATTATATAGCAGTGACGAGCACTAGCAGTAGTAGTGATAGTGGGAATGGTAGTAGTAGTAGTGAAAGCAGTAGTAGTGGAAAAAGTACTAATATATAGCAGTGACGAGCAATAGCAGTAGTAGTGATAGTGGGAATGGTAGTAGTAGTAGTGAAAGTCATAGTAGTGGAAGTAGTAGTAGTAGTGTTGGTGGTATTAGTAGTAGTAGTAGTAATAGTAGCAGTAGCAATGGAATAAGTAGTAGTAGTGGGAGTAGTAGTAGCAGCAGTGGTAGTAATAGTAGCAGCAGCGGTGTTGGTAGTTTTCATAATAGCAGTAGTAGTAGTAGTAGTAGTAACAGCAGTAGTACCAGTAGTAGTAGCAGTTCTGTTAGTATTAGGGTACAGTAGAAGTTGTCGAATGTCTGGACAGAAAGTTAGATGTACGCATAGGCATTTCGTCTGTCCACATCTTCGACAGTTTTACTATATAACGTTATTGTAGTCACATCTGTGTTCATGTTTACAATTGCAATAAATCTGTCGAATATGTGGACAGACCAAGCCCCTATGCATACACTTCACCATCTGTCCACACATCCGACAGTTCTGCTGTATTCCACTGTGGACAAACCAAGTCCGTAGGTATCAAGTCAACATTCTGTCCACATATTCGACAATTTTCTCTATTTTATAATAACAAGACTTAACAAATCTGTCAAATAAGGGTACAGCCCAACTTCACCTCTACATTTTCAGCATCCTGTCCACATACTTGACAGTTTTATTATACAATAATTATGGCTAATTTTACTAATAGTACTATTCACTATCTCAACAAATCTGTCGAATGCGTGGTCAGACCTTAATACCTTATAAAAGTATTTACATTTTCATTTTAATTACTTTTAATTAATCAACGGATTCCTTAATCAAGTTTTCGACATAATATAATTTCTATTATTATTATTATTATTGTTAACCACTGATGCGAGAAACCTCAAATCTTTTAAAATCTTTTAATTTTCTTACATTTAGAAATACATGGCAACGTTGCATTTCTCGTATGCTCTCCATCTGCCATTCACCCTGACATTGTCCAACACATTTCCACACGTTATTTCTACACTAAAAAAACGTAAATTTATCCAAAGAACTATAAAAATAACTTCTGATATCAATTTTCTAACTTTTAGTTCAGTTTTAAATTTTATTACATTTAGAAATACATGGCAACGTTGCATTTCTCCTATGCTCTCCACCTACCATTCACCCTGACATTGTCCAACACATTTCCACACGTTATTTCCACACTAAAAAACTTAAATTGATCTAGAGAACTTTAAAAATAACTTCTGATATCAATTTGCGAACTTTTAGTTCAGTTTTTATGGAACTTAACGCAATTTGCTTCGTTTAAACGGCAGTCGAAAAGACCTGAACTTTTTCAGTCAAACCGTTTCGCGCCGAGATTTTTCAAAAGTATTTTATACTGGTTTAAAAAAATAGTTTTTAACGCTTGGTTATTTTTCAGGGAATAGTTCAGTGTAGTTTTTACTGAGATTTATCCCGCTATAGAATTATTTGTATTATGGAAAAGAGAAATTAACCGTTAAATCGAATAGCCATTTTTTCCAAGAACGACAAGCTTTTGAAGTTTTCCTCAGAAATTAATGGTTTTTAATAAGCCGAAAAAAACGGTTTAAACCGTTCCTGAACCGCTGAACCGTTGGGGAAAGTTGTATTTGATTTATCGCTTGACAATCAGGTAGGCCTTTTAACAAAGCAACTCGTAAACTAGCAGAGAAAATTTCCAGTTTTACGGTTAGTTTGTAGTTAGTAGTTTGTAGAAACTATCATAAATCTTACGAACCGTCTGTTATGTTCCAGTACCACAAAAAACTAGGATTGTGGAACAAGTAGTTTTTAATTGATAGTTTGCCTAGATTTCTCTACAAAAATAGTTAAAACTAATAGTTCAATAGTTTATATAATTTTTTTTTGCAAGAATCTTATAGCGTGTAAATGTCAATAACCTCAGATGGTCAATCGATAATCGATATTTTTTACTAACTATTTTTTCCAAACTATCGCATTCCATACGTGGTGATCAACTATCAACTATCAAACGCAATACGACAATTTCCGCATTGCTTAATTCCGAAAAAAAACTTTGAAATTCCAGGATTTCCCTCAGCCATAAACTAATTTAATAATAATAATAGTATTATTATTATTACTACTACTACTACTGCTACAACTAGTAGTAATAGAAACAATACAACTATTACTATTACCAGTGCTACTACAATTACTGCCAATAGTATTAATTTACTATTACTACTCCTACTCATAATAGCACTAGTACAAACGATACTACTACTACTACTACTGTTCGTACTATTGCTGCTACTCCTATTACTAGTACTACTGCTACCACTGCTACAACTAGTAGTAATAGAAACGATACGACTATTACTATTTCCAGTGCTACTACAGTTACTGCCAATACTATTAATTTACTATTACTACTCCTACTCATAATAGCACTAGTACAAAGGATACTACTACTACTACTGTTCATACTACTGCTGCTACTCCTACTACTAGTACTACTGCTACCACTGCTACAACTAGTGCTAATACAAACAATACGACTATTACTATTACCAGTGCTACTTCAATTACTGCTAATAGTATTAATTTACTATTACTACTCCTACTCCTAATAGCACTAGTACAAACGATACTACTACTACTACTGTTCATACTACTGCTGCTACTCCTACTACTAGTACTACTGCTACCACTGCTACAACTAGTGCTAATACAAACAATACGACTATTACTATTACCAGTGCTACTTCAATTACTGCTAATAGTATTAATTTACTATTACTACTCCTACTCATAATAGCACTAGTACAAAGGATACTACTACTACTACTGTTCATACTACTGCTGCTACTCCTACTACTAGTACTACTGCTACCACTGCTACAACTAGTGCTAATACAAACAATACGACTATTACTATTACCAGTGCTACTTCAATTACTGCTAATAGTATTAATTTACTATTACTACTCCTACTCCTAATAGCACTAGTACCAACAATACTACTACTACTACTACTGTTCGTACTACTGCTCTTATTCCTACTACTAGTACTGATGGTACTAGTGCTTCCACTCCTATTACTAGAATTAATACAAACAGTACCATTATTACTATTACCAGTGCTACTACCATTACTAATACTGTACTAGTCCTTCTACTAATAGCAGTAATGCAAACGATACTACTACGACTACCGCTACTCCTACTACTGGTACTACTACTGCTACTCGTATTACTACAACAACAACTACTATTACTACTGCTACCCCTACTCCTCCTCCTACTACTGCTACTACTACTACTACCACAACTAGTTTTACTACTGAAAATAGTAATAACACTTAAAATTCACATTTTATTGCTTCAGTAGAACACTGCAAACATTTCAAAACCTAAATCAGAAACAAGCTCGAGATATTCATTTAAGGTCCAATGATTTGAGTTTCAAAAAAGACACAGAAAAAATTTTTCAATAGTGATTTTTATGAATGGAAAGACTAGACACTAACCTATGGGCCCTACTCCAAACGCTGGCCTCTCTATAGCGGACACCCTTATAAAAACAACTTGCAAACATTTTGCAAATTTCTTTATACCAAAATGTTTCCTGAATTTTTCTGTGATTTTTAGATACGTTTTCAAGTCAGATTTCGCAATGCAAACATTTTATACGGCTGTCCGTAGTAGAGGATTTGGTCTTCAGCGGCCATTTAAGAGTAAAGCAGATTCGCAAACGCAGGCCTCTCTACAGCGGACACCGTTACAAAATCAATTTGCAAAAATTTTGCAAATTTCTTTGCATCAAAATGTTTCTTAAATTTTTCTGTGATTTTTAGAAACATTTTCAAGTCAAATTTCGCAGTGCAAATATTTTATACGGTTGTCCGTAGTAGAGGAGTTGGTCTCCAATGGCCGTTTTGGAGTGGGGCATATTCCAAACGCTCACCTCTCTACAGCGGACACCTTTATAAAATCAATTTGCAAAAATTTTGCAAATTTCTTTGCATCAAAATGTTTCCTCAGTTTTTCTGTGAATTTTGGAAACATTTTCAAGCCAAATTTCGCAATGCAAATATTTGATACGGCTGTCCGTAGTAGCGGAGTTGGTCCTAAGCGGCCGTTTGGGGATACGCCCCATTCCCCGATACAACAACTACACAACAACGACAACAACAATATATTCACTGGGAAGTTCTTGGTGATTGAGTTTGTTTTTCAGTGTGGAAAGAGTTAAAAAAAAATATCTTAATATTGGAGATTTATGGCACTTTGTTTTTGCCCAGTTTAGCTTTCTGCAAAAGCTTAAGGTTCTCGGCTGCGCTTTTCAGGCCGGGTTGTAGCGACAGGGCTCGCAGGTAGCATTGCTCGGCCTCGTCGAACCTCTTCCATCGGTGGTACAATACACCTGCGCAAAATTAAGACATTACAAATGTTATATATTAAGCTTATGGTCTGTAATTCTTTCATTTATTATTTAATTTTTCTCTTTAACAGATGTCTCTGTCCCTGCTCGACTCTTTTCAAAGATCCCACTTTCCCTTTTTCGGGGAATTTCCCTGCAATTTTCCCCTCTTCAGGGGGATCTGCCCTGTATCTTTTCCCTTTTCAGAGAATTTCCCTGCACTTTTCCCTATTGGGATCCCCCATTTTTCCTTTCCCGGCGATTTCGCAGCAATTTTCCCTTTTTCGGGAAACTCCCCTGCATTTTCCCCATTTAAATCCCCCATTTCCCTTTTTTCGGAGAATTTTCCTGCCCTTTCTCCTTATTGAGATCCCCTTCAACTTTAACCAGGTCTTAAATAAAGTTAACATTCCCAAGTTATCGTCCGTCTATCTATTTCCATCATAGCAACAGATCATCCTTAGTTAAAATTCATTTTCAAAAGTTTTTAGTTTACCGAGGTTTGTGTGGTACGAGGGATTGTCGGGCCGAGCGTCGAGCGCTCGTCTGAAGTGTAGCTCTGACTCGGCATATCGGCCCTGCTTCCCGAGCATGCTGGCCAGGCTAAAGTGAATATTTGGCTCATTCGGTAAAAACTGCAGAGCTTCTTGAGCAGCTGTTTCAGCTTTCTCGCTTTGCCCTAATAGCAAATAACATTTCACTTATAAATCATTTAAATATAGATTTCACTACTACTACTACTATTACCACCAATCTACTACTATTGCTGCTACTACTACCAATACTACAACTACTACCACCAATACTACTGCTGCTACTACTACTACTGCTACTTCTGTTATTACTACTACCACTATTACTACTACAACTACTACTAAATGAACCTATGTTGTCCAGCATGACGATCAGGTTCGTCCAGGCAAGAACGTGGAGCGGCTGCAGACTCGTCGCTGAACGGAAGGCCTCGTGAGCTTCGTCGTATTTCTTCAACTCCAGATACTGCGTTTACAAAATGACATTAAAATTAATCAGTTAGTTTTAATAAACTGAAATACATAAAATTAAATTAATAACTAAATAATTAATAAAGAATGAATTCAAATCACTAATAAATAAAACATAATTAAATTTAGTAAATACAATTTACATAAATCAAAATATGTTTTTGCTATTACTTAAAGTTATTTACTATTTACAAATTATTTCACCAGATTTTGTAAGTTGTGGTTGCAATCTGGGTACCTCTTAGTTAATTTTAATACTTTTAAAAATATAAACTACTAAATAAATTAAAAGTAAATCAACCACTGTAATCATTACTAGAAAAAATATTTCACTGCGTATTATTATTCGTTATTCAATAAATTATTTTACCAAATTTCCCAAGTTGTAGTAGCAATCGGGGTATCTCTTCCTGTGCATCAGGGCAGTGGTATAGCTGGTCCTAGCTTCCTGGAATTTTTTCAGCAGCGCCTGGACGATCCCTAGGTTCATCCAAGCAGCAGCAAAGTCACTCCTGACTTTCACAGCCTTGAGCAGCAATTTTTCAGCCTCGTCAATTCGTCCCCGATCCTTGAGCAAATTTGCTAAATTATTCATGGCTTGATCGTAGTGCGGGTTCAGTTCTAGGGCTCTCTCGTACTCTTGGATAGCCAAAACAGCGTCACCAGCATCAGCAGCATTTTTAGCAATGTTGTAGTGAACCTTGGCGTTGAGCGGGCAGACGGAAAGTGCCGAGCGGAAGAGCGTGGACTCGGACGTCCAATCCAGGCTCCGCTTTGCCGATTTCAGGCCGAAGAAAAGTAAAGTCAACAGGAAAAGACTGAAAATAATGCGACGGTGGAGTTTCCTGTAAAACAGATCCAGCCCGTAGACGAACAGGAGACACTGGCCCGCAGCGGGAATGTACAGCACTCGTTCGGCCACTACGAACCCGACTCGGAAGAAAATATTCGTAGCAGGAAGGAACGGGATGATCATAGTTGCTATTGCCATAGTTATGATCCTAGATACAATGAGTACATTAAACATACATTTATATGTAGCACTGCTTCCATTTTTAGAGAAAATTCCCTATTTTAAGGGAAAAATGGCAAAAAGAAGAGAAGAAGAGGGTGAGGAGGGGGGGGAATAAGGGAAATTCAAGAAATTTTAAAATCATGAGTAAAATTTTCTTTTCTATAGCGACGTATTATATGCAGTTTTTTCACCAACATTAATGGAAGGGAAGGTCGAGGGGAAACGGGAAAATGAGAGGGGAAAATAGGGGAAATTCAAAAATTTTTTGTCTTAGGGAAAAAAAGGAAAATAGAGGCTCCTACGAGGGAAACAGTGCTTCCACTTTTAGGAGAAATTCCTTGTTTTCAGGGAAAAAGGACACTAAGAAGGGAAGAAGTGGGGACGGGGGAAAAAACAAGGGAAATTGAACAAATTTAAAAATCATCATCAAATTCGTTTTTTTTTCTACAGCGACATGTTATTACATGCACTTTTTTTTCTCCAACATTAATGGAAAGGAAGATCGAGGGAAAACGGGAAAATGAGAGGGGAAAATGGAGGAAATTCAAAAATTTTTGTCTTAGGGGGAAAAAAAGGGAAAATAGAGGCTCCTACGTGGGACAGCCCAAACTTCAGAGTGGAAACACTGAATGAAGAAAAGCCAAAAGTACCTTTGCTGTCTGAAGGACGAAGAGTTGAAGGCTTTCCATAAAGCCGAGCCGATGAAGATCCATAAACTCAAAGCGGCTAAATTACGAGGGTCCTGAAACTTCTCGACCAGAGATACACAGCCCATGGACCAGTCGAAACAGAGCCAGTGAGGTAATACCAGCAGCAAGGCGTGTAACGAATACACGTAATTATAACTCAAAACCTGTTAAAAAGAAATCTAATATTATAATAATTATTTAGCGTGATTATTCTTATATTATTTTTCATCTACGAAAGTGAACAGAAATTCATGATTATTAAAACAAAAATAATTTAAAATTTGATAATACATTTTCTTGTTTCTTTTGAAGCTGAATTTATTTCTTCTATTTCTTTTCAGCATTTTAAACTAGTTTATTTATTGATCTTATATTTTTATATATAATTTAATCATGTTTTATCAAATATTTTTCTTTATATTTACTCATAAATGAATTATTAATTAATTTTTACGTAAAATTTCTTTGTTAGAAAAAAATCTTGCCCGTGTTGCGAGGAACGGAGAAAACGAGGCCGGGTTGTCGACACTCTGGAAGCTCGGAGGATGCGAACCCATGATTTTGAAACGAGCGAATAAAAGTATCAAACCCGTTACCAGCATGACTGTGTGTCTTATTATTAAAGCGTCGAGATTTCTCCACTGACGAAGATCCTTCCAAAAACGCTTCACGTTCAAGCGGGTCGATACCGTAACATCATAAACTGCGTTCAGACCCTGAATACGAAAAAAATCTCGTATTAATTATGATTTTAATTACGAGCAATTTATGATTATCTAAAAATACAATTAATTTTAGTAATATTTATTAACAAATTATAATATCAATATGACATTACAGAGTTAAAAATGAAATTAATGAAAATGAATATTAAACGAAGAGGAAAAATACCAAAACAGTGATGCCTTGCTCTTTGCACAGCATTGCAATGGCACAGGATAACATGGAGATTCCCAGGTAAATAGTATTTCTTCGTGTTTCAACGGCACGCACGTAAAGCAGGAAAGAAATGAAATAAAACAGTGAGCAGAGCAAATCGGCACGACCAACAATTCCCGCTACCTGTAAAAGCGCAAACAAAAATTTAAATTATCAAATGATTTTCAAATTACAGATTTTTTTTACCGATTCGGAATGAACAGGATGCACAGCAAACACGATTGCACACAGAAACGACAGACGGACGTTTTTCTCTCCGATAAATTTGCGAAAAACGAAAACGGAAAGTGAGGAAACGAGGCTGTGAAGAAAAACGTTGGCAAAATGGAAGCCCCACGGCTTGAGCCCGCCACTAATTACATTATTCAACCTAAAAAATCGGCAAATTAAAAAACGTGGGCTTGGAATTCTGTAACGTTTCATTTACCTGAATGATAAAACAGATAACGGACGGTATGACTTGTGGCTGCCGTTGTGGGTGAGCCTCATGCCCCAGAAGTCATTTTTGAACAAATTTGTGACCGGAGTATCAGGTTTGACGTCTTCATTATTGAGGATGGCCTCCGTGTCGTCAAAAACGAAGTTCCCGTCTAAAGACGAGATGTAACACAAAAACGAGAGGACAAAAACGATAACCACAGCTGTGCGGGAAGAGATATCTGAACAAGAACAGATGAAAATGATTCAAATGATAAAACTACATGGAAAGTTTTTGTTATAACTAAATTACTATTAATTATTCCAGCTGGAGAATCCCTGGAACAGTTCAGTGTGTCTGAAACTGGCCGCCCCGACTTTTCGTTACTTTCCTGAGAAGCCATTCTTTTAAATACATATTAATGTAGTCTTAAAACGTTGCATATTGAGCTGGGAATAAAACTAAATATGCGGTTTATGGCAGTGGACATAAATAAAATGAATTAAAAATGAGTTAGAAACAAGCAAGGTCGGCTGGTTGTTGACAAGCAGACAATTTATTGAAGGATCCGGATTCGTTTTCACTAGAACGGTTACTTTGATGATTACTAATTAATATTTTGGAATAAAATAACTATAATTCAATTTATAAATATTATAAATTAGCACATTTGATTTGATCTATATTTATTTGAGTGATTCATTTGGTTAATTAAATTTATTAGTGCGCACCAATAGTTCCCATAGTTCACAGATTCAATAATCAATTTATAATCGATTAATTAGACTTCGTTTTTAACGAAACAAGACATAATATGTCTATATTTATTCCGGAATAAAAAAAATGTAACATTAAAGTATTATAATATCGCTTGTATGAAAAGATAATTTGTGGGTCTAGATGAGTATATGCAAGTTGAATACTCCTCGTTAGTGATATATGCACTTATAAGGGACAACACACTGGAAATAAAAAAACATATAATAATGTAATAAAATTTCTATAATAAGAAATCCAATAGACGAAGCAGCTTTAGAAAAGGTTCTCAGCTTAGCAATAGAGAACCGGGATAACAATATATTCAAAGAAGAAAATTGGGTTTGCATAAAGTGTAATCTATTCAAGATTCTTTGCACCATGTTCACACTCCAAGGGCTTATTCCAGTATAAATGGACGAACGGGGATAAATCGCATGGTTAAAACAAAGGTTATCCCTGAGTTATACCAATATTGAAGTTCATAGTTTGACAAATCGAACGTAGTATTATACCCATTAAAAAACGTTAATAGTGATGATAATAGTAGTAATTAGAAATATGTCGAGTACGTGGACACGCTATAAGCCAATACTCCTCCCCCTCCTCCTACTATTGCTACTACTATACTGCTACTACTACTACTACTCCTCCTCCTCCTCCTACCACTATTACTACTGCTACTACTACTCCTACCACTATTACTACTGCTACTACTACTGCTACTGCTAGTACTGCTACTACTACCACTACTGCTACTACTCCTCTTACCACCAATATTACTACTATTGCTACTACTCCTCCTACCACTACTACTACTACTACTACTACTACTACTACTGCTACTACTGCTACTACTACTACTACTACTACTGCTACTGCTACTGCTAGACGGCTACTACTACCACTATTGCTACTACTCCTCCTATCACTACTACTGCTACTATTCCTTGCATGACTACTGCTCCCCCTTATACTGATTCTACTATTGATACTATTACTACTAAAAACTACTACTACTACTAACTAATTACTAACTACTAATAACACTAATTAGAGAGACTAACAAAGCAACTCTGTAAAACAGTTACCGTGTTAACTAAGTGCTAATTAATTATAGTAAATAATTAAATACTAGAAAAACGGTAACGATTTCGTTCGGCAATTAGCTGCCATTAAGTCTGTTTTCATTTATTCATTTCATTAAAAAGAATCAGGATTCATAGCAAGAATCATAAATATATGTTTAGATACCCAGCAGAAAATTTAAGGATAGTTTCAGGACCCTGAAAATATCCTGAAAATGACATTTTCAGGATGCCAAATCTGGACTCCGAATGCAGTGAAATTAACCCACTTCCAGGATGTTCAGGACCCTGACATTGGAATGCCTGAATAATACATGTTCAGGGTGCTTAACAGCGTCCTGGAAAAACGCTTTTCAGGATACTTAATGGTGCTCTCAATAATGAAGTGTCACAATTCTCAACACAATTTTTTGGACTCATCCACGAACGGACGTGGTTCAGGATATTCAGGATGTGTTACGGATATCGTTCAGGATGTGGCCGACATCCTTAACTTTCCGCTGGGTTGTAATGGACTTTTACCAAACTCACGCGTTTAATTTAATATTTCACTAATCAATTTAAAATAATCAAATAGAATTAAATTTAATTAAATTAAATACAAATTCTGTGTATTTCTGACTCGAGTCTTACACAGCAAATCAATTAGAAATTATTATAAACACGAGAATTTACGAATTATTATTAAAAAAACGCTGAAATATATCAAATCATTCGAATTTAATTTGATTATATTTAATTTCGAAATATTTTGAATGAAATAAAATGTAAATTATATAATAATAATAATGATTTAATATGTATATGATGCATTTAAAATGTATATTTAGTGATAACACTGATAACACAAGCAATCAAATAATAACACGTTCAGTATACTATCAGTATGATAAAACTATATTAAAAATAATATTCGCGAATTTTCACGACATCAAAAATACGTTACACTTTATACAAAATGCAGGTTTACAGCATCATGGGGGCAACTAGCAAATAAATGACGTTCCTATGATGGTCTATGACGCTCTATGATGGCCTATGACGTTGCTATGATGGTCTATGCGCTCTATGGTGGCCTATGACGTTGCTATGATGGTGTATGACGGTCCTATGATGGCCTATGACGGTCTTATGATGGTCTATGACGTTGCTATGATGGTCTATGACGGTCCTATGATGGCCTATGACGCTCCTGTGATGGCCTATGAGGCTCTATGATGGCCTATGACGTTGCTATGATGGCCTATGACGTTCCTATGATGGTCAATGAGGTTCTATGATGGCCTATGACGTTGCTATGATGGTCTATGACGCTCCTATGATGGTCTATGGCGCTCTATGATGGTCTATGCCTCTCCTATGATGGTCTATGGCGCTCTATGATGGCCTATTTCGCTCTATGATGGCCTATGACGTTCCTATGATGGTCTATGACGTTGCTATGAGACTGGGCTTTCATATGAAGTTCATAAGAAGTTCGCCAATGGCCCTCCATTGACAGTAGACATATACTGTATATACACACTTGAGAAAGTTAGCAGCAAAGTTAGACGCTTACACTTTTCTTTGCCTTTAAGGTTATACTGATAGCAAAAATTGTACACAGACCGTGAAATCAGGGGAAGATGACAGTTGTCTTGTTGGGTGTTACCTCATGAGATATGGATAAATGAGCAGCAAATTAAGACTTGCTATTAGAAGCTGCAACGGAGCGCTGGAAACTAATGTCCCTTGACGCTGCACTGCTGCTGGATGGTCACCTTTGTCAAAGAATTCAAGCAACGTATTAAATTAAATATTAATTATATATTATGTTAATGTATTTGAGATGTTAAAATAGTACCAAGTATTATTATTATTATTATTATTTCAAGAACGATAATTCGTATTAATTTATTCACAATTTGAGTAACGTATGTGGACCATAATTTGATGGGGGACCGTTTTTTAACATGGTAGCAAATATGTGAAGCGAGACGAAATTTTGAATGGGGACTGTATTTTGACGATGTGAAAAACTTTGATATTGGGACTAGATTTAGACGGGAACCATATTTTGACATCAGGACTAAATTTTGACGGGGACCATATTTTGACGAGGTGAAACATCATCAAATCCAAGACCAGACTTTGACGGGGGACCATATTTTGACGAGGTGAAACACCATCAAATCCGAGACCAGATTTTGATGGCGGACCATATTTTGACAGGGTTAACAATAATACGAACCCGGGACCAAAACTTGATAGGGGACCATATTTCGACGAAATGCAATACTATCAACCCCAGGACTAGATTTTGACGAGGACCATATTTAGACGAGGTCAAGAATAGTTCGACCCGAGGACCGAATTTTGACAAGGGACTAAATTTTGACAGGATATTTAATCTTGCATGATTTATGCTCTACGTCGATAGCAAGATTCTTTTCTCATGCTTAATTTATTGATACTATACGATTTATCCAAGGGGGTCCGAAACTCTGAGGACAAGTGTACGAAGATTATTTGATAACACGTGATAACATGCCATAACACATAGATAACAGGGTGATAACATGCTGATAACAGTCATAACACAGTCAAAACAGTCATAACACATAGGAGTTTTACACGACTAACTGTGTGATAATGGGATGATAACATTTGATAACAGGCTGAACAAGGCTTGTTCCCATGATCCTATGATTTCGTCTATGACGTCATATGTCATCATAAGGACCGGTAAACGTCATAGGAGTTTTACACGACTAAATGAGTGATAATATGACGATAACATTTGATAACACTTTCACCTCCTTACTATCACCGCATACAACCGAGTTATCAGTATGTTATCAGCACGTTATCAAGTGTTATCAGAGTTTTTCTTTGAAGTTTATCCATTGATTAGCTACGGAGAATCGTGTTAATTTTCTCCATGGAGATTCCAGAACTTTGTTTGAATGGAAACTTGGAAGAAATTTCACTTTCTTTGATGAACTTCGTCATCAAAGAGATGATTACACAAAAGAGTTTGTATTAGATTACAAATAGTAACTGAGTGTCAAACGTTTGTTGTTCATTGATTCCTAGCAGTAGTAGCAGTAGTAGTAGTAGTAGTAGTAGTACTAATAATAATACTAATAATAATAATATGTTGAATAAGTAGACAGGTCCTGTTCTATCAGCAGCCAATTTACCTGCCGCCCAAGGATTCGACAGTCTAGCCAGGGTACAACAATAATAAGGAGAGCTGTTAATGCCACTACAACAACAACAACAATTACTACTACTACTATTACAACAACAACAACAACAACAACTACTACTACTACTACTACTACTGCTACTACTACTACTGCTACTGCTACTGCTACAACTACAACAACAACAACTACTACTACTATTACTACTACTACTACTACTACTACTACAACTACTACTACTACTACTACTACAACTACTACTACTACTACTACTACTACTACTACTACTACTACTACTACTACAACTACTACTACTACTACTACTACTACTACTACTACTACTACTACTAGTACTACTACCACCACTAAATCACCTGTAGTAACAAAAACAGCTACTGTGGCAGGTTTGCCCCTCCACGGTGAGCAAGTATAATTGCCGGAGTCGGCCATATTGGCTTTCGGGATGTTCAGGCGACTGCTCCACGTAGTCCACTTGGTCGTGTTGCCAATCAGGCGAACGTCCGGTTCCGCAGCGCCTCGGGCGCTTTTCTCTAACGGCCGTCCGTTATGAAACCAAACTACAGGGGAACCACCGCCCGTTACCTGCAAACAATTTTAATATTTATTATAAAATATATTTAATGAATAATAATAATAATATTATTATTCGATACCACTGGCATTGGCAGTTCAGCAAACGGCAAGAAAAACTGCATTTTTTCAGTGGAATTATCGAATCCTTCAGGCGTTAAACTGCAATACAAGCGAATGCTACTAGAAGCTTCCACGTGGTGTTCACTTCCCTCCGCAATCACAGCTGCTGGTGACCACACAAGAAGCTCAGAAAAATGAGAAATCTGTCCCTTGCCGTCGGAAATCTAGTCAAATAAGTTGAATAGTTAGTTACTAAATTAATATCAATAATAAGATCAACTATAATCTTGGTAGTGAACCCCCCCTTAGTCGTAAACTGTTGACGTTGTTCTTATATCTGGCGGTTTACGACATGGACGTTACGGCTTACGCACTTGTGTCCAACACTAACTCACATACACCATGTTTTTAGTAAAATATGTAACCACACACCTAAACTTAAACAATAAATTCTAGTAATAATTGACCTTAGTTTATACTTACTTGACATTCATAGGTTCCGGAATCGTGAGGCTGTGGTGATTTGAGCTTGAGGAACCAGTCCGGAGATCCGGGGCGATGAAGAACCTGGAAACGTTCATCCGCTGTGTAGATATTGGTTCCGGATGAGAGGATGTGCCAGTCCCGACGACGAATCCATGACACCTTCAACAAGGAAAATTAAATCAGATAATATATTAAATAACTGAATTATAGTAGATTATGATAATATACTATGTTAGTAAGGACTTAGTATAATGCAAATGTGGATAGCATAACGACAGAACGATAATAACGCCATAATGACAAAACCGTTAGTTTAGTCGCGTTTCTTGACCAAAGTAAGTCACGAAAAAATTTATGAAAAATGTTTTTGGACAATATTAAGAGTGTTTAAGAAAGCTCATAAAACAAAATTTCAAAATTAAGATTATTTCATTGATATTAATTAACTTAAAATCCGGTCGAGTTGTATGGCTGAATCGATAACGAGATCTTTAGTAATTAAACCAAAAATCATGTAATATTACATTAAGTTATTTGAAATAATCAGCATACTAATGAAATCACTATTTAATCGTTTAGGATAGTCATAACTTTCGCATTACTTCCATTTCAGTTCTTTCATAATTCAGCCGATTCCGCTTTCCCATAATTTACCGGAGTTTAAAAGCCTGTTGAGTTGTTAACAACTGTTATCACTGTGTTATCAAGTGTTATCAAAAGCCTCCACAACTTCAAAGGTGCTGGCAATTAGTTTTTTTCCCTCGATATGTTAACGAAAGAGTTTTCTTTGTGGTAATTAAACATTCAAAGAAACTTGGAGACGATCTCTTAATTGCTGTTTCAAGTTTCTTGTTCAGTCTAGTACAAAGTTATCATTACAGTAGTCTCAGGTGTCTCATATGAGACTCACTTGTTAACACTCAGACCTCTAGCCTCTCAACTTAACACAGACAGAGACAATAAAAATGAAACGTGTTTTATTTTAGTCTCTTCAAAGATTCAAGTGCTTTCAACACTCTCAGAACTCTCAGCAAAATGGAAGGCACCTGTAAAGCAATGCTTTCTCGGCCACAAAAGGACTATTATTAATGCAGTGACAAAAAAGAGACTCGGAAGAAAGGAAGTTTTCTTTTCTGTGGAAATTGAAGAGCAGTGCATGCATGTTCAGACGGAGATAAGGCAACGAATAATAGCTTTCAACTTACTGGTATGCTAAATAAATCAACTGCTCTATTTAATAACAGGTAATGTGAATAATAAAGTATAGAATAATTACTAAATTTAATTTAATTACTATTAACTATGATTAGTTAGTTAGGTGATTTCGGGGAGCGATGTCTAGTGCAGCACAAATAGCGGATTTAGTCTGTGTCCGATTCGAGGAACCCGATGTAAACAAGGTTAACACATTTGCAGTAAACACCATAAGCAAATTTCGCTTAAAATTAATGAATATTAACTAAATTACACTAAATTTACGTATTAAGAAGACGATATAACCTTAAAGATATAAGCAGTAACATTATAAAATATTTTTACGAATGGATAGAATGAATAGCGTTCGCGAAAATTCATAATTGACGGCTTACGGTGCGTTGACCGAGGCTGTAGGCTTTGCACGGGAGCAGCGCCGTTTCCCCCTGAAGAACCGCCACGCGGCTCGTGGTTCCGTTGGCGGCGTCCGGTAGCAGACGCTCCAGCTGCACTGCGATGGCCGGAGGGATCGCTGCGGCTGAAGAGCTCGTCACCACTGCCTCTATAAAATAATTTGAATATAGTTACAACATGTGATTTACATACTGCTGATAGTGATAACATATGATAACAGGTTGATAACACATAACTGGGATGTTTTTTGTTTTGGAAGTTTCAGACCCTCTCGGTCTTCATCACTTTGCTGGGGCGATAAAAATGTGTTGTCGGGCTTCTCTCTAGTAATATCTAATCTACAATTCTAGAACTATGTAGGGCTCCAGAAGATCCATCAACTGATACACTTGATAACAAATGATAACAGGTTGATAACATAGACCACCGATATATATAATTAGTCAAACTGAAGAATGTATTTATAATATTTACTTTAAATTGAGTAGAGAAGCTTTATAAAAGGAACTCTATGAAGCAGAAGAATCAATGTTCCACTTGAGCGTCACCTGGTCGACTTAAAACATTCGTTTGTAGCTTAGAAACGAGAAAAATCTTAAGATAAACATTTTTTCATCCCTTTCTTTAGCGTTTCAAGGGAAAAGTAAAGCCAAACAGACTTTTGTAAGTATAGGAAAAAATGGTAGTTGGATTAGTAGTTGATAGATTTAATAATGATTGTATGGTAGTAGTAAATTTTGCTATAGATTAATAGTAAGAGAGTAAGTGAGTTGAAACGATGATTAAACATGTTGTAAAGTAGTAAGTAGTGAGTTGTTAAGTGGTAGTGGAAAGTAAGTAGAAGTCAGAACTGAAGTATAAGTAGTAGCATTTAGTATAGTCAGCAAGAGAAGTAAAATAATAGTTACTGGTGTGAGTGGCAGTAGTAGTTGGTAGTAAGTAGTAGTAAGCAGTAGTAAGTAGAAGCAAGTAGTATTCAGCATTGATTAGTTTAATAATAAGTAGTAAAGTAGTCAGCACTGTAACACTTTACCTCAGCAACCACCACTACTACTCCTTCTACTACTCCTACTACTGCTACCACTACCACTACAACTACTACTGCCACTGCTATGACCAATCCTTTTTCTACTACTACTGCTACTACTACTACTACTACTACTACTACTACTGCTACTGCTGCTGCTGCTGCTCCTCATCCTCCTCCTCCCACTACTACTACCACCACTACTACTGCTACTACTACTACTGCTACTGCTCCTCCTCCTTCTCCTCCTCCTACTACCACTATTACTACTGCTACCACTACTACCACCTCTACTACTACTGCCACTATCATTACCACTTTTAATACTACTGCTACTGTTATTACTATCACTATACCACGATGATTTGGCATTCGAAGAAAGTAGTAGTAGTTACTCTCATAACTATTTTCAAGTTCAGTTAAGCAGACAGCTGATAAAACGAGGTGATAAAATGGCTGTCGAGTAGCTTTCCATTGTTGTCAAATAAAATATCGGTCTGAGAGAGTGCCTCACTTTTTTCGCTATTATACTAAAAACCCTTCACCAAAGTACAAAAGTAAATAGCATTTCTGAAAGCTCATTCTTCGCTAAATCAAAATATATAATTACATTTCGATTTTGATTAGAAAATGTTAAGAATAACGCGATTTATCTAGATCACTGTTCAAGGCTAGATTGCGAACTTCGCGAAGAACCTCAATTTCAAATCGTCGTTATTAAATCCACTCTTTATCAAAATGGAAAAGTAAATAGCATTTCTGAAAGCTTATTCTTCGCTGAATCAAAAGATACAATTAAATTAATTTTGACTTGAAAGGTATTGATAACAATGCGCTTAATACAGAATCGCTTTTTGAAGAATAAGAGCTTTCACGGAGAGGTTCAACTTTATTAATTGTTATTAAATCAACTCTGTACCGAAACGGAAAAGTGAATACACTTTCAGAAAGCTCATTCTTCGCTAAATCATATTGTATAACAGAAAATATAATCCACTTAAGAAGAATTAAGAATAAGGCGCTTTATTGGAGGCCGCTTTTTGAAGAAAGTGTTGGTGAAAATTCCTAGAAGCTCTTTCCTTAATAAGCGTTTCTTTCAATTAGTTTTCATTAAAATCAACTTAATTTAGGTTATTTCGATAAATAAAAGATAAGACTTTCATTCAGTGTCCTTTGATATGTGTTTGAGTGAAAAGTTCCACAGCAAATCGCAAACAAAGTGAAGCGCGCCTCTGTATCAAAGAGTGCCTCGGCTTTGTTCACTATTTTCTTAACAACAGCTGATCAAATATTCCGAAAATTAACATTTTCTGGAAGCTTAGCCTTCGCTTAATCGATTCGTATATATAAAGTCTATATGTCGGTTGAAAAAAGTACCGATAATAGCCTTCAAACAGAGGCCACTTTCTGAGCAAAGCTTCTGTGGTAAGAATCCTTTGAACTAACATTAAGTTATTAATAACTTAACTGTAACATAATATATCTTGATTAAATGAAGTATTTCCTAAAAAAATTAGAGCAAAGAAAAGACCTATCATTGACTTCAGAAACGTAGAGATCTCTTTTTCCAGAGAAACTGGACTGAAAAGACTTTATCTTCCGGGACTTATAAATCCAATTAGCTAATCCAAACTTGCCATGAAAGAGTTCAGGACTTGGAAGGAAAAAAAAAAAAACAACAACAAAACAGCCACGATCCTACGAAGATGGATCCAGGCAAAGGAAGAAACCTCAATAAAACATTCATTTAATGCCTGTTTGTCGGCTGTATACATCAGGCGTCTGCTAAGCCGCGCGACGTTGCCAACTATTTAAAATTTCCTTCTCGATGCGCACTTCCATAAACTATTAATAAAAATATTTTAGTTCTGGCTTTACGCACTACTATGTCCATAATGCATTACATTTTTTCAGGCCTCTGCCAATCGATACAAGAGAGCACAGGCTATTTTTGTAAAAGATACTGTAGCTGTGGAAAAACTCGTTAATGGCTCGTTTTCTTCCTCGTCCTAAAAGATTTGGTAAATACTAGTAAATCTAGGATCACTCTGATCACTAAAAAAAAATCCTCGGGGTGTAAATTATCTTCTTCTCTAATGAAAAAACTGAAACTAAAATATTTGCAATTGAAATCATATTACAAAGAATTAGAGGTTTTACCTGCGGATGATGGATGAGCTTTCACTGGAACAGTTAGTATCAGGCATACGACAAGCAGTACTGCAGTGTCTCCAGCAGCCATGACTCTAACCTGGAATGTAATAACTGAAAATGTATCTTGGTATAATAGAGATATAGTATTGATGCAAGAATAGAACAAATATATAATGAAATAAAGTAAATGACACCCTGAGTGAGAAGTTTTTTTCTATGTGGGGGGGAATCAATACAAATACTTTTATCCAAGCACGCGCACGCACTTCTGCCAGTCATAAAACAGCGTTGTTATCCATCAACATATTAACCCCCGTACTGATACTTCAACATTTCTATAACTAAAGAGTTATTAAGCCATACAATGTACTATGAATAATATAAGTTATATAATTACCCAGCAGAAAATTAAGGATGTCGCCTACATCCTGAACGATATCCCTAACATATCCTGAATATCCTGAACCACGTCCGATCGTGGATGGGTAAAAAAAAATTGTGTTGAGAATTGTGAATCTTCATTATTGAGGGAACTATTAAGTATTCTGAAAAGCGTTTTTTTAAGGACGCTGTTAAGTACCCTAAACATGTATTATTCAGGCATTACAATGTCAGGGTCCTGAACACCCTGGAAGTGGGCCAATTTCACTGCACTCAAGAGTCCAGATTGGCATCCTGAAAATATCCTTTTCAGAATATTTTCAGGGTCCTGAAACTATCCTTCATTTTCTGCTGGGTAGAGTTTTGCTTTTGTGTGAGGTAGGACTCAACCAAGTTCTCGCCAGATTTAATCAAAGAGTCAGCACATGAAGGAACGCAACGTCTTTAGGTGACATTGGCATAATGTCCTCGTTATGTCCGCGTTGGTAATTAACTGTGTCCGGGTTGTGTGTGCGTATGTGTGCAATACGGATAAGGAACTGTCTTCGCTACACTAGGGTGAACAGAAACTTTGCTAATTCCTCTCACTTTAAGCTTCTCAAGCGTAGATCTTCCAAAACTTTGGATTCAGATCATTAAAACGGAGCCTAACTCTTTAAATGGATGACATATATTATGAATCACTCATTCTGCTAGAAAGTTTCGCTAGGCTTAGACTGTGAATTCTGATAGACAACCCACGGCTTAAGCCCCCAGCGGCAAAAAAGTCCGCCATATTGGCTAAAGTCCAGGTTAAGAGGCGTCGCCGTGCGAATTTCAAATTCAAATGTAGCAGACAGAATTACTTACTAACTATTTCATTAGAAGTAAATTATGAAGACCGTTTATGCCAGGCACAAGTCGCCATCTTGGCTTCTGAACCTTTCGCAGCTAAACTAAGTTCATTTATATTAGTTAAAACTATTAAAGTTTGACTTAAGTATTCAAGATTTGGTTTTATGACTGGACCACAATGCTTTAATCAAGTTCATTATCAAGTAATCCGCATAATGCTTCCGGCTTCTTGTCCCGGTTTATAGTCGAACAATAGTAAAACTAAGTTTGAGCCAACAATAGTTACAGCCAAGCTATTCGAGTCTGTACGTGGAGTAACTTCAGAAATGAGTTATAATCACAACAATTAAGTTTAAATTAGTTAATTAAGATATAGGAAATAAAGTTAATAAAATTATTGTTGAATAGTGATAAAACAGCAACTAATTAACGAGACTAATTATTTTGTTTGCTAGTTTAATTAAGTTTTTTCCGCTTGTGGACCGTAACATAGTTTCTTGTTAGAATCAGGAATTTTTTCTGTAGTGTAATAAACTACAGTTTCTCATTAAAACTTTTTCTTCTCGTTTTAAGAACAGAGATTTAATTATCAGGAGACTTGGCAACGCCGGAATGTTTTCCAAAGCAGTCGAAACCTACAAATTTCAACAGCGCTAAACCAGCAAAAGTTGATTGACTTACCATTAACCAATTACTTTGATTTAAAGTTTGCATATCTGAAACCAGGGGTAAGAAAACATGCAGATTTCATTGCTCTTTAGTATTCCAGTGCTAAAAGTCTTCTTCTGTTTGATTTTTACAACGGAATGTTTGATTTATTGCGCAGGGACTTGTGTGACGCGCCCGAGAATTGCCGCAAAATGGCGTCGCCTGCTATCTTGTAGCCTATTATCCTCGCAATTGCGGAAAACCTTTTCAAAAAAAGCACTATAATCATCTGATAACATGGAGATAGTCTACTAATAACATGATAATAACAAGGGTATTCCAGCGCCTGATGAATTACGTGAACGATTTTGTCAAATCGCTTGGGACGTACGATGTGCATTTCCACGAAGCTCTCGAATCCTCCATGTTCTTTCAGTGTACTAGTGTTACCAAGGTTACCAACATGTTGTTAAAGCACTAGGTACTTTGAATATCGTCCCGTTATCGTGTAAGGCTCCCTTTTTTCAATGGACGAAAGTGACGCACTATCAGAAAACAATAACAAAAAGTTTGGAGGGAAATGGAGTCAATGCTTTTCAGAGCCCAGCATAGCTCGGACATATCCCACAGACACAAAGAAATAAAAAGTAGGTAGCAAAGGCAGACGAAGCTGTTCCACAGAGCAATACATCCATGACGACGCAAAAACGTGACAGTCGGTTGTCAACTGCAAGTTATCCATTCACACAAGCTGGTAGGAATTACACCAATCTATTCACGTTCGCACTGGTTATGAAACATGTCCATTCCCGAGATTTTTTGGGGGGTATCAGTGGTTATCAAGGGTCTATTCTGTGCTGAATGGAGCTTCCCCAGCAAAAACGTTAACAAGGATCCTAGGACTTTGGCCTGGGTTTTGTTGACAGTGATTCTGTTCGCGGGCCTGAGCAAAAGAAGAGGATCCTTCGTCTAATTTGTCTGTGGTATATTCGTAAGGAAAATGCCTCGAGAGGATAAAGAGAATAATCTCTGTGATACCCCTCTTTCCAGGGTATCATCAAATTATCCGTTTCAGAATAAACAACTTCTTAGAATATCGCACGCGGTGCTGTCAGTGTTTGTTTCTATATCACAGTGTCTGACAACATTTTGTTGGCTTGTACTGCATACATTTTGTACCGTATTACCTGCCGACTCGGTTGCTTTTCGAAAGAAAAAAAAAACGCTCTACGACCAATCTTGAAGAGTTTCTCTATGGGGGAAAATTGTTTTCCACGAGTACGGGCTCTATATTGCAAGGTTTCAAGTGTTCCACATCGACCCGAACAAAATTTCTCTAAGTAGGTAACGTAATTTGAGTTAGTATATCCATGATATTATACCCCAGCAAAAAAAAAAGAAACCACAAAGAGAGAGTGAAGGTTCCATCAACTTAATTGCATTAGACTAACATGATTTCTGCTCGAAGCAACAGTTGTTCTAAGAGCATTCTGTATTCAGCACTGCAGGAATCCTGTATGGGACAAGTTCTAAGTTTTCGCTACGCAAGAAACCTAATTATCTGTTAGTAAAATACTTGCTGACCTAAGGTGATACTTTGGAACTGGTTCGTTTACTTTTGAGCCAAGCCGTTTTGATCGTTTGAGACGAGCAAAAAACTTCAATAGCTTACTAACAGATGCTGGAATGAAGCCAGTTTAAAATCTGCTGGACATCTTAAATGCCCAGTACCGAGAACACGAACCAAGAGATTGAAAATGAAAAACTGTTTCTTGCAACTGGCATAGAACACTCCAAAAAAAGCGTTAAGACTTGCTTAATTCCACATTATGACACTCGTATGAAGGAAGTGCAACCTACCTCATGTGGCGCCTGAAAATTTTTCGATGTATCTCAGTTTTTTTTTGCTGGCTCAGAAAAAGATACAACAGGGGCAAACGTATGTGAGACTTTTCCCGTGGAGAATGAGGCGGTCAGTTCGCTCCTTCGTTTATCGGATTACTGGATCAAAGCGCGTGTTTGCTGCGGTTTCCGGACCGATGGCATCTTGACTGCGTTACGGCTTCGCATGTGCCCCTCAATTGACCGATGAGCAGACGAACGGAAGGCTGCTGACTGACGGCTATGTATACTTGATATTCAACTAGATATCCCCCCTGTTTCGCTCTACTCCAGCGCAGGCGCTACTGGGTATCGCTACCTACTCTTTTCCCTCACTTTTCTTAACGCCTAATTTTTTTTTGTTTTTTGTTTTTTGTTTTTTGTTTTTTTTTTGCTTAGAAGGTCAAAAGATCTTCTGGTGTATGCTAAACAGCATTCTGACTTTGATGTAAGATTCACTGTGATATGAGTAAGCTACAGTTAGGAGATAGTAGTTTACAGTAGCTAGAATATACTTTTCTGGTGTAATGATTTTTGTTATGGGACAAAAGAAACGAGGGGAAAGTACATTTGCTGCGAACGTTAAAGGCTAACAGGGTTTACTTTTGCCTTCGACAGCAAATTCTCATAATCCTATTTGGCCTGTTGTTTTTGTGACAAGAAGATTGTTTCATTTATTGTTACCAAACGGGGCTGACACCTTTACCCAGCATAAAGCACATGGAACTGGATCACAAACAAGGGATAACATTATTGATAACAGGGATAACTTACGACAATGTGCGAAAATCGGACGTGCGAACCGATCGATTTGGCGGGATGTTGACAGCTCGTTCTACACAACAAACTCGTAAATTTCGTATTGAAGCCTTCTCTCATGACTTTCACACGTTAACACGAGTTAATAGAATACTTTGCCTACATGGAAGTTTAACACGGGCTACATAAAACAGCACCCTACCACTTAAATCAGCATGCTACCTTATAAAAGCAGCATCCTACTGTATAAATCAGTACTTCCTCGAGGAAGTGAAAACCTTTAATGCAATATGTTTCTTCATTTAAGAAGATTTCGAACATAATTTAATATTTGTCGTTTTGATCCATGTAGGGGATAAGCTTCATAAAATATTCTAAAGATATTCCTGGTGACCAGAGCCTCGTATGATGAATCTTTGATAGCAGTTCCGTGAGGTTCTGCTAAGATTATGCGAGTGAGCTCTTAAGAACCTGCTTTAGTTCCTATCATATTATAGTTAACTGAATACATTAACACAGTTACCCATAATATATATCTAAAGATAAATAAAGGCTAGACTTGCTGAAACGTACCAAAACTGGGATCTATAAGATTCCTCAGATCCCCAGTGTGTGAAAATTAGGGTCGTTTACGGGTCCGTGGTAGAGTGAACACCCTTAGGGTAAGTTAGATGCACCCCCTTCTCATTTGCATTTCGGTTCATAATCCACCGCGTGATTTGTGATTCATCATTAGTCAAAGTTACACTTGGGAAGTAAGCTTCTAGAGCTATCAAAAAGTAGCCCCCTAGCGGCAATTGCTCTAAGCTCTCTGTCGTCTGCGATTGTTGACCGCGCTGCAGCGTTTGCCATGCTCTGAGTCTATGCTGTGAGTCTATATCAGTCAAAGTTACACTCGGGAAGTAAGCTTCTAGACCCGACACCCAAAAACGTATCTTCCTAGCGGTTATTGCTGTAAGATCTCTGTCGTCTGCTACTGTTGATCATGCTACAGCGTTTATGCCATGCTGGTCGACACCAAGCAGACGACAGACAGCTTGTAACTATCATTGGTGACTGAGTCCTGACTTTGAGTCGTTCACGTCCGTTATGCTAGTCACAAGGCTGTCCCTGCACTGTTTCTGAACAACGACAGTTACTGCTTCATGAGAGGACGCTTTACGCGTCACACTGGGTTTCCGGGAGTCCCGCAGTTCTTGTTTACCAAAAAGTGAAACCATCCGCATGAGGGAGCAGTCGTCACTGTCAAGTGGCTCGCTTGACGCAATGAGAACAATGGGTCATCGAAGAGGATAATGTCCATGCGTCTCCACTATAGACCCTACGCCCAAAAGAGTAGACCCCTAGCGGTGACTGATGTAAGCTCCCTGTCGTCTGCTACTGTAGACCAACCTAACTTCCAAGTACAAATACTGGTTTTTTAATTGGTGCTTATGAAAATATTTTCATTATTAAAAACTATGGGATTTCAGAGAACATTTCTTGAATTAATTAACTCCTATACGATGAACAGCAACAATGTTGATCTTGTTTCAATCAAGCTGAGCATCTCAGCTTACCAAACAATTGTCTGCAAGGTTTGAATATTGCATACTAGATAAATTAAATCAGCAGTTAGTTGTCTAAAGATTTTAATATTATGAGTACAAGTTATAGGATTAGAATCGGAGGCGTCTGGTTTTTTGTTAGCAGTTTGAAGATAAGGCTTTTCTTCGGTTGAGTAGTCGGCACGGCGTCTTTCATAAAGCCACCGACAACACAAGTAGCAATTTTAAAAGCAAGACCAATGATAAACTTGCCTTTCTACGCAGTTTTCTTTTTACGATCGCCTCGGTTTGTTTATATCATTTGTCAACAACTCGCACACATGAACCGTAAAACTCCAGCATATCACCGATTTAATGGCGGAACGGATTACTTTTCTACCAGTTTTATGCCTGATGCTATATTTACTACTTTTAGCAGTTCGAACTACTTCGGTGTATCCAAATACCTCTTGTCATTGCCGCTCCAGTGACTTGACTAATTGTCCGTCTATCGAGCGGACTGAAATGAACGGTGTCCATGTGTGGGTCGTGCGGCTGTCACGTGTTTCTAGCCCCTGATAAGACACAAGTTCACTTATGTATGATCCAAAAAGGATGAAAGAACAGAACCAAAAACTTTATCTTAGCGGCAAAGGTGCAAGAATAGTTTTAATGGCTGTTTTTACAGCCCCTGATTGAACGTGTCCTCTTGTTTCTCCTTGTGCCTGATGTTGCCAGGGGGTGTGGGCGCTGAGCAAAAACATCGACGTGACACTTGGCGCTCAACCAGAAAATCAGGCGCTGGTCACCGTTAAATCAGGGGCTCTAATAGAGCCACATGTTGGGACACGCGACATAGAACCTTGTTTTATTGTTTGTTTGTGAACTTTGCTTGTTGTTTCATTACTAGTTTTGGGAAATAGTTGTAGTACAGATACTTAAAGTAGTAGTAGTAGTAGTAGTAGTAGTGGTAGTAGTAGTAGTAGCAGTAACATTGGCAAAAATAAGCGACGGTTGTAAACATAAGTAGTATTAATGCTAGTAGTGGTAATAACGGTGGTAGTAATATTAGTAATTAGTACTGAGAGTAGTAGACATTACAACTAGTCGATCTAGCGGACTGTCGCTTACTAGCAAAGCAACTGAACTAATAGTGCTAGTAGTAGTAACAGTAGAGGGTCTTGATGCTACTAGCTACCCTAGTGAGTAGTAACGGAAGTACTAATAGTACTAACTACAGCTAAACATAAGTGAGCATCTAGCAATACTAACGTGACTAGCAGACTACCGTATCACCAACTACTTGTTACAGCACAACTAGCAAACTACCAACGGACTATGAGAGCAAAACCAGAACTCTTATTACTTAGCAAAACTGGCACGACTACCACAGCACCAACTGCAAATCCAGTGACTACTACTACTAGTAAAACTAGTTCAACTAGGAATCTACAATACCACCAACTATGTATAAAGCAAACGACTACTCCTATCACTACCACCACCAGTACTACCACTGTTACTACTACTGTTATTAGAAATTTGGTTTCATACGAAATTGTGAGCCGCTCTAGTTTTTCTGCACCGAGCTACGAGCCCCTTGATATCGACGAAGCAAAACTTAAAAGATGGCAAAGCCAAATATACGGCCGACCTTACGCCACCCGATAAAAACATTGCACTCCGATCCCGAAACTTCTCTATGCTCTCTTCACGTTACTGTGCAAGCCAAAAAAAAGAAACCTAAAATATCACCGTTTACAGGAAAAGTGAAAAGAATATCTAAAAGAAACACTTCTTGGGTACGATTCCTCAGTGTTTCCGCTTTGCGGGGAAATTCCCTGAAAAAGGGGAAAATGCGATCTGAAAAGGGAAAAATAAGTGAAGAAAGGGGAGATGGAAAAATGTGAAGTACAGCATTATTCCAGTACGGAGGGGAAAAAGGGGAAACTGAAAGTGGAAACACTGTTATTCCTTGACACGGAAACAAATCATGTGAATAATATAAGTCCAGTTCTCTGTTACATATATTAAAGTCCTTTGCACTGGAGGTATTTAACGTGTGGGGCTATAGTTCGATGCTATTTGCGAGTTGTTATCATTTCAGGCTGACAATATCACCTGCGAGGAAGCAGATTTACTGCGGCTTGCAAATCAAATGGCCTGGAAGATACTGCCATTGGCTTCAGTAAGAAATGAGCCTCCCAAGTTTCGCAGGCTATCTTTTCCAACGTGCAGCCTACGTCTAATACGAGTTATCAAAAGTATTAAGTTGGAAAGTATGCTTATATCTTAAGAAAATCCTGTGTATTTATCTCTGAGTACTTAAAGGTTAATGTAATATACTTTGGTGTAATGATTTTTTTTTCAAGGATTAGTTTTCCTTTGTATGCAAGTCTTCTTAAAAGCATCAGCATTTTGTCTATCCACTTTTTCCAAGAAGTGTTTACTGGTGTGCTCTTCACAAGGAGATTGCGTAAGTTAACAATAGTTGATAGATTCATGAATTTGGATAGTACTGATAACTTCCTTACTATTGATAACAAGACTATCGGCTGTGGAACAGGAAAACATTTATTTGGGTTATGCTTGGGAAACAAAAGCCGAGACTTCTGGAATTGCAAACTGACATCGAGCCGATCGACGAAGAAAAAATTTATCTGTTTTCATCTGATACCCTTTCCAAACATTTTTTCTGGGTCAGGAAGTTTTTATCTTCCGGACTTATCGGAAACAATCAGTGCGTCCGTTTCCTCCAACGTCTACCAGGGAACATAAAAAAGTTGCCTATTTTTGCCAACACACACCTTATGGGCCGATCACTTTGAATCCACCAACTTATCGACGAGAATTCTGATATCAACTGATACACACGAGTAAGTAGAAACGCTAGAGAAATCTTAAAGAGAAGCAATTATGTTTTCATTGATTTACAGCTGGAAAACCGAAGGCTGAAAGCAAATGCCGACGATGCACTGCAAAGATTTGGAACTTGTGCCAAGTGAATTTTACGAGGCCAGTAATACAGCGTATAGTGGGATTGCAAATACACGACTCATATTCTGTGTCCAATCGCTGCAAATAATTCTCCGGTTCTATGGCCGATAAGACCTGCTTTCCAATGTGCTTACGGCGCCAGCACCCCGTCCAACGTCTCCTAGGCCGCACAAGGGCAAACTTTACCCCCGATAGCAAAACTACGAGGAGGTCAGGGACTTCCAACTCTAACGAATAGTGGGATTCAGCTTTCAAGGTACATGTTTTCCATTATCAGTTTTCACTTTCCCCTTCTTCCCCCTTCGCTTGAAGACACTAAGTTCTCCTTTTCCCCTCCATGCTAGGATATAAAACTACATTTCTAGATTTTCCCTTTTCCCTTATTTCTCCCCTTTTCCACCTGGGTGCTAGATATTCAGTTCATAAACCAGGGAAGTGATGCATGTCACACAGGGATACACTCTCTCCTCGCAATGGCGCAACCTCTATAAGGTAGCAACTGGAGCAACTATAGCTGAGATACGCCTGAAGCAACAGCAGCCACAGAATGTTGCATTCTGATACCACATCAGGCAGGCTTTTGTTTCAAGACCAGTGAACCGTCCTCTGTAGTCAGACACATTCTGTGCTTTTCTCAGTTCAGTCGTTTCATACTGATACCCTGTACCAGTTACACTTGCTATCCTTTTCACATTTCCCTGTAGTAACTGTAAGTAGCTGTATTCTATAATAGCTGTAAAGGTATACATTAGAGAGGTCTTATAAATACTGAATGGGCTACGTTAGGTTAGGTTAGGTTAGGTTAGGTCTTAGTTTCAGATTCTATGTCCCGTGTAAGCCCCTGGTACAAACAGGGGTCATCTGAACCCTTAACAATCATTCAACTAGGCGTTCCTTCCTTGTAGGTTCACATACAAGCCCTGTTACTTGCGTACTTGATATTGACCTTCGTTCTTCACTGCTTCCTTCCTGCAGTACTCGACTCTTCGTTTCCTTGGCGTCATTCCTCGCGGAGTTCTGGTAATCGCGGGCTCATCGGCACTTCCTAATGGACTCTGCAGCTTTTCCACCACCAAGGGGAGTGAAAAACTTGTAATGGATGCAAGTTTTTCTTTTCTCGTTTGGACAACTGGGTGAAAGCAAAAAAATGAGTTTCCTTTTGGTTCAAATCCCATGTCACTTAAATGGGGCGTCGGCAACCGTCCTTGGGTAAAAGAAGACGCCAGTTTAGACTCTTTCACACGCCTTCCCACTTACAAAAATGGATCAGTTGTCTCTGCCGCATCCATACACAACTTCGTAAAACGCTTCGACTACATAAAAATGACATTAGATGCCTGCATTCGACCTGGAAAGTGCTAAGATGAGGCGAGCATCACATCTTTAAGTTTCTCTTTTGATGTGTACGGATTTTCCCCAGTGTCGCGTGTCTCGGTTTTGTTCTTAGGAAAGCTCTAACAGACGGTCATCTTGGCGTTCAGTGTTGAAAAGCGGCCATTTCTTAATTTATTTTTTGTCTATACTGCATTATTTCAGAGGATCAGAAAGAAGCACACGGCGTTTCTTTAGTAATCTTTTTTCAGTTTACCATAGTTTCGTTCAAGGAGTCCGCAACTTCCGAAAAGGGTGGACGAAGTTTATAATCCTTAGAGATTATTAAAAATTATTAAAGATTACTGAAGATTATCACAGATTCTAAGGATTAGTGAAAGATTCTCAAGTTTTCAGAAACACTTTCGTTTAGGTCGGTAAGGTTGCGTCTGAAAGAACTTCGGCATTATCTAGTATGACAAACGCTCATACGAATTCCGCTTCAAGGGGTTCGAATCTTTCAATAATCTTCGTACACCTAGGTCATGTTATCAACCTGTTATCTCCGTGTTATCATATGGGTAATTCCATGACAAAACGGACAAACTTGTAACCACGTGTCTTCCGATTTTGATTTGCTTTTGGGGATTTCTAAAGGTTTGTAAGAGAAGTTCCGAGTGGCCCGTGGAAAGTCGCTCAACCGCTTCGTGCCCCTGATAACGCGACCCAAACTTTAGGGCTTTTGGCGACGGAACCCATCTTCCAGGTTTTCCTGAACTGAAAGGTGTACGGTGGCTACATTGAAATAGTCTACTCTAGGGTAAAACATCATGCAGATTACGATTTTCGAGCCCAAAAAATTTCTCGATGCCATCTTGATCTTGAAAATCCGAAAAGAAGTCCGCGCGTGGTTACTTTCGGGCTCGGACGGTCGTTTGAAAATTACGAAAAAAATATTTCTCGATGTGTAAGAGACCTCTGAATATGCCTACAAGTTTTTAGGATGGGATTCGCATAGGTTTCTGAGAAAATCGAGTTTTTACGCGCGACCGTAACTCGCAGCGCTTAACTGGGATGCACCATCTCCACGGGATATGCTTCTTTTTTTCCCTAATTATTACGAATTTACATCAAAATAAAGAGTTCTGGGCTTGAAAGTTGCCTACTTTTGCATGGCGGCTTATGGGGACTCCGACTCAGTGTTTCCACTTTTGCAGGGAAGTTCCCTGAAAAAGGGGGGAAATGGGGTCTGAAAAGGGAAGACAAAGAGAAGAGAGTATACAGAGGAAATCTAGACCCTGTACATTCTTGCACGGAGAGGAGAAAAAGGGGAAAGATAAGGGAAGAGGGGGAAAATGGAAGATTGAAAAGTGGCAACACTGCTCCGACTCTTAACAGCACAGCAGACGACGCCACAGTTTCGAAACTACTTTGGCCCGAGGCGGTGGAAACGGCCTATACCTTGCGCAAGCAGAACTAAAAACGGCATTTCCCTTCACAGTTTCTTTTTAAACATGGCTGCCGTAATAAATTTAAGTTACAAAATATTTTTTTTTTTTAACCTAGATGATGAAGACTACTCAATATTCTTGGAAAGACTATCGCAATATCACTAAAATTATTGTTGTCCCTTATTAATTACCAAAAGATTATCAAAGATTATCAAAGATTATCGAAGATTATTAAGATTACCGAAGATTATCTACAGTTGCGGATACCTTGGTTTCGTTCCTTCCATCGGATGCAATGAAACTCGAAGATAGAACTCTAGTCTCGTTTCATAATTAAGCTTACCTGATTAATAGTTATGTAAACACTAATTTCTACTTCAATTATTTCTTCTGGTTTTCAACTTTTCACTAGAAATACAGTTGATTCCTTAATTAACAAAAGTCAAATAATGAGACAAAAACTTTGTTTGTTGGACTAGTTCACTCCAAGTTTTTAGGATAAATCAATCGTACTTCGAATGAAACCAAGTTAAAAGTAATTAGAAAACTTCTTGACTTACCTGAAAATGCTTTTCAACATCAAATTTAATTACAGTTTCAGCCGGGAAATTTATCTACTCACCACGTGCTTCGAAACTGGAATATCTTAGACGGAATTTCTTCAGACAATATTGCACGTCCCACACTTGTTTCACACAATCTATTAACCAAACACGAGCTGACTCTTAATGTTGGCAATTCGCACTCCAATAGCATTAAACAAATCACCAAAAACAAAAGCTTATAATAACCAACTCGAAAACATATTTTCCTCCACATTATTTCTGACGTTTATAAACGCCTGGTTCGTATACTACGTATATTCTTCAAAGGTAAAGGTTAAGGCTAAACTGCATTCATTGTACTCAAACTCTATTACGCAAATGATCAACACATAAAAATTAATGCAATTTAAAAGTTATAAGGACGGAAAATCTAATAATTAAATACTGATAAATGCAGTAACTACTACTGCAATAGATTTTACGTTATTTTATTTAATAGTTATGAGATAGTTTCAGTATAGTTTAAGCTTGGCTGAAGCATATGCTAGTGTACTACGTATATTCTTCAAAGGTAAAGGTTAAGGCTGAACTGCATTCATTGTACTCAAACTTTATTACGCAAATGATCAACACATAAAAACTAATGCAGTTTAAAAGTTATAATGACAGAAAATCTAATAATTAAATATTGATAAATGCAGTAACTACTACTGCAATAGATTTTACGTTATTTTATGTAATAGTTATGAAATAGTTTCAGTATAGTTTAAGCTTGGCTGAAGCCTATGCTAGTGTACTACGTATATACTTCAAAGGTAAAGGTTAAGGCTGAACTGCATTCATTGTACTCAAACTCTATTACGCAAATGATCAACACATAAAAATTAATGCAATTTAAAAGTTATAAGGACGGAAAATCTAATAATTAAATATTGGTAAATGCAGTAACTACTACTGCAATAGATTTTCGCTATTTTATGTAATAGTTATGAGATAGTTCAGTATAATTGAATCTTGGCTGAAGCATATGGCAGTTTTTTTGGCGGGGTTGGTATCCAGCCTTTGTGAATCAGCGGCTAAATCCGCTCATTTAGTTGCTGGACAACTGTAATAACCACGTCAAGTGAATCTTTATGCGATCATTCACAAAGATATCGCTTCACTGAAAACTTACTAGTATTAGCCAAATCTTACCAAATAGATACATTAGCTTATATCTATATATATTACAGTATGTTCTAATTATTTCTTTTCACTAAGGTGGATAGTTACAAGTCAATAATTTTTCTACACAAAGATTTTGAGTGGAAAAAGTTTGGCAGATCCACTCTTGTGATTTGGAGACGAGTTCCATTAAAGATTCACGGAGGCGAGAGAATCTGGCGTGAAAAAATTGCTCCGAGCCTCGACATTCGCTTGGCATTTTGACATTTTAAATTGAAGTTGAGCCGCCATTTTTTGCTCTTGTCGGCTGCAAATCTTTCAGACCCTGACATTCAGATCCAGTAAGTAGCGTGATTACCCTTAAATAATTTTTAAGTCAATTATTTCACCGCTAGCTTATACAAAAATTACTTGGGTAGTACACTTTTACATTGTATTTTCTTTTCTTTTTTTTTATCTGTACTACAGTTTATTTTCAGCACTGCTTTCCCCCTTTTTGCAAAGAACTTAAGATTGTACAACAGATAGGTCGGCTATTTTAGACGGGCTGCTGAAGAAGCGACGAGTAGCGCTGGATCTTGGTGGCCAGGCTCATGTCCACGTAACGATCTCCGATCGAAACGACGAGTCCTCCGATGATGTTGGGGTCCACGACAGTCGTCAATAACAGTTTCTGACCCTTCTGGAGGAATCCACCCAGAGCGGATTCAATCTCTTTCAAGACGGCAGCATCAAGAGGCTACATGACAAACCAAAAGCTTAATTTTCCAGTTAGAAAAAGTCTGAATTTAAAATTACCTTAGCAGAAGTGACCTGGCAAGGTACTTCTCCTCGATAAGCGGCCATGATGGTTTTGAAGGAATCAATAACACTCTCAAGTTTGCCCAGGCGACCGTTTTCGGCGAGGGTCTCTGTTGAAAAACGCAGATTTAATGTTAGTCATTTTGTATTGAAAAACGAGAAAGTTACGGAGGAAGTTGCTGGTCAGATCACTCATGTTCTGCTTCTTGGCAACTGAGGCGAGGCCTTCCTTTTTCAGGGGACGCTTGATGAGGGGGTTGGCGATGAACTCGGCAAGGCGGGCGTCCTTGGCGATCAGCTTGTGAAGATCGTTCAGGTCCTTTTCGACTTTGTCAAGAGCCTTCTGCTTGGTCGCGGCAGAGTACAGGGCAGAGGCATAGCGTCCCTCGACACCAAAAACTTGCACGGGCGGCTGGAATCAAGCAAATGGCAAAAATTAAACTAATTTGCTAAACACTACATAAAAACGATGGTGAGATACCTTAACCAGCTGAGCCGAGACTGCGGACGAGCTGAACTGCCTAGCCTGTAATTAACAGAGTTGATCCAAAATTCATATTAGGAAGTTGAACCAATGTGCTGAAAACAATATTCTTTGAGATCGTTTCAACGAACTAAATTATAAAGGTAAATCATAAAATTCTTTTCAAAAGACTAGGGCCGGTAGTTGCTAAGTAAGTTAACGTTGCAGAATTCATGCATTTACAAAGATTAACACAACACAGAGCAGTCTTGATAGCTTAAGTTATGCTTTTAACTAGTTGAATATTTGAACTAGAGAAAGATGATTTTAAAACTTACCAAAATTCCGAACTTGGTTGGAGCCGCCATTTTGGTACAGAAGGGAAGGAAACCGGACCTTACGAGATGTTACTTAACTATCGATACTTAGCAACGCTAAACTATCGATTCTTTACTTCCAGCATTGCCAGTTGTTTAAAATATATTTATTAATTCAAAATTATTGACAACAATTACATAGAATCAAAGAATAGAATAAAGTTTTACTAATTAGTTTAGGTTTAATTTTATTGCAAAGCTATTTATAACATATAGGGATTGTTCCAAAAAGGACACTGGAGACCAACCCTTCTACTAGGGACAGACGCGTAAAATATGTTTACGTTAAGATCACCCTTAAAAATATTATTTAAAAATTAAGAAAAAACTCGTAAAATACTTTGGTACAAATAAACTTTTAAAATTCTTTGAAACCAATTTAATATAAGCATCCGCTATAGGGAGGCGCGCGTTTGGAATGTGCCCTGTAAATGTAGTTCATGTTCTTCCCGCTAGGTTTCGGTTCAAATCACCCTTAAAAATATTTACAAAAATCAAGAAAAAATCTTGAAATACTTTGGTACAATTAAACTTGTAAATTCTTTGAAATCGATTTAATAACACTGTCTGCTATAGAGAGGCGCGCGTTTGGAATGTGCCCTGTAAATGTAGTTCATGTTCTCCCGCTAGGTTTCGGTTCAAATCACCCTTAAAAATATTTACAAAAATCAAGAAAAACTTGTCAAATACTTTGGTACAATTAAACTTTTAAATTCTTTCAAATCGATTTAATTATAGAGTCCGCTATACAGAGGCGCGCGTTTGGAATCTGCTGTACAAATTAGTTCACGTTTCTCCCGCTAGATGTCGTTTTCTCTAGACTTTTGCCTTGAGGCATGGCATATAAAAGACAACAACATAAACGTTATCGTCAACAAACCCACTACGAGCATCATAGTACATCCTTGAAATCTAGTATTTCTTCAAAATTAATAACTAATTGAGCGAAAAATCCAGAATGTTTATTAGGCGATCGCTTCTTTCGTCATACGGTAACTCTTATATATAGTTCACTAAACATGCCATCACGATATTAATTTTTAAAATAATTTTTTTTGTTGCTAACTGAGCTAGGTCCTCCTTGTTTTACAGCCGTGGGGCATGTTAAATCAATTTAAACAAGATTTTTGCTGTATTCTAGTATTTAATTTAAACGTACGTGTGAGATAAGTTATTTTGTTATTCAAAATTTGAATTCAAATATAGTTATTTTATTATAAAATCCTGTGAAGGGTCATGCAGATAAACAACTTTGTAAATAAACATGTGTTTCGATAGGCGAAGCTGTGTGGCCTTGAATAACTCGAGTCCCATTAAAAGAAACCAGTGTCTGGAGAAAATATTTTTAAAAATTCGTTTCTTTGAAATGTAATCAATTCCTTTTGATTCTATTGTTAACCAAAAATAACTCGAACGTAGCAAAAATCTAGAATTTTTCTCCCCGTCTAGCCACGAGAACTCAGTTAATTGAAATAAATATAATAAATTAGTGAATTGTCTTAATTTGAAGGTTTCACTGATGTAATTATTTGATAATTAATCGAGTTTTATTCAATTTACTTCTCAGGACTCGGTGGACAAATTTTTTGAGAGCAACAATTCCAGCACCCACGTTTACTAAAACGCGTTTTACTAAGTTATTTCAAGTTCTAGAGATTTCTCGTTTTCAATACTTAATAGTTCATACATTGGAATTTAAAATGGAAAATTTTCAGATTTTAAGAGTAATTAAAAGTATTTTTAAAGTGCAATCAAAGTGGAAGCAAACGTACTTGTCCATTGATTCACGCTGGAATCCATGAATAATTGCCTATATTTGAAATAATTCAAATAATTTTAATTAATTAATCTTATTCATTCAATTATTTATATTTATAAATACAAAATTAATATTAATTTTGCTTTTTATTTATTTTTACTCCTTTTTAAATGAATATTAAATAACTTTAAATAAGAATTTTATTAACCATTATTATTAATAGTTGATTTCCTATTAGATAAATTTTAATTCCATCCCTATTAATCAAATTTTTATGTTTTATAAATTTTCAGGTAACTGCGCGATACTGCGGAATGCCTCGACGTCCACTCGTAACGTTGTCGTTCCCGAGATGCCTGCGTGCAGCTTCAACCCCAAGCAATATGATGTAAAACTAAACATAAAATATTATTCTTACTTATCATTTCCTATATTAATATTCATAAAAGTAAGAAAAGTCATTAAGACAAGAAAAAATATATATTATTGAAAAATAGTTAATATTTTAACTTTTTAATTTATTGAATTTTGCTCTTGGTTTCAGGGTCCTGAATACGAGAAGGTCCGTCAAATCAGGGGGGCAAATCTGAATCCGGCGCTTTTCACCTACTACTCGAAACCCCTGCTGATTCACCAGGGGCACATGCAGTGGCTCTTCGATCACAGCGGTAGACGATACCTCGATCTGTTCGGTGGTATCGTTACCGTCAGCGTTGGACACTGTCACCCGTAAACATAATAAGAATAATAATAACAAATAAGGGCGCTGGTGGGCCAATGGTTAAGACCTTAGGTCAAGACCATCTCCCTCCACCTCTGAGTCTGTGGGTTCGATCCCACTCGACTCCAAGTGAGGCCTTTCCCAGACCAGCGATCCTCAGCAGTTGAATCTGCAATCCCGCCCCCCGGGGTCATGGGCTAACGCCTGCATACCCGTCAATGAGATTTAAAAATTAATAATAATAATAATAATTAAATAAATAATTAGTAATAATAATTTACCTGGTCGGCTGCATCAAATTATTATTATTATTATTAATGTTATTATTACTGTATTTGAATGTTGTGATTTTTGATTTTACCTTATTTTTAATTAAGATTTTGTCACTTGTTTTAATTTAATAATCATACAATAATTATATTTTATCATTGATGATTAATGATTGTATGAAAAAGATATATATTTTTATTATTATAAAATATTCTAAGTGTATAAATATATGATAAATATAGTAAAATAATCATAAAAAAAGGAAAATCAAAATTCAGTAACTTTTTTTGAAATTTATTTCTCAGATTAAATTATCTTGATTTTTTCATTTTTAGTTGAATCCATTGTTTTTTTGTGTTAAATTTAATAATAATTTGTTTTAAATTTGCGAAAATCTGTAATAGGAAAGTTACGGAATCTGCCAAGGCTCAGATGGATCGCCTGTGGCATACGACCAACATTTATCTCCACCCGAAGGTTCACGAATACGCCGAGCGACTCACCGAGACCCTCCCCGGAGACCTGAAGGTGTCACAACTTGCTAGTTTCTAGCTCTGCTACTAACATTACTACTGAGCGCGACTAGTTTATATGAGTAGTGTTCCAAACTGCTGGTGTCAGTACTACTTTTGCTACTAGTTGTTTGACCGCTGTCTAAACTCGTACTACCATGCGAGTTTCTAGTTATGCTACTAGTACTACTACCGAGCGATACTATTTTATATGAGTACTGCTCAAACTGCTGGTGTCAGTACTACTTTTGCTACTAGTGCTACTGCAAATTCTAGTTTTGCTACTAGTTCTTTGATTACTATTTGAACTGCTACTACCGTGCGAGTTTCTAGTTGTGCTACTAGTACTACTACCGAGCGATACTATTTTATATGAGTACTATTCAAACTGCTGGTGTCAGTACTACTTTTGCTACTAGTGCTACTACAAATTCTAGTTTTGCTACTAGTTGTTTGACTACTGTCTAAACTGCTGCAACCATGCCAGTTTCTAGTTATGCTACTAGTACTACTACCGAGTGCTACTACTTTATATGACTAATGTACAAACTTCTTCTACCAACGCTAGTTTTGCTACCAGTTCTTTGATCACTGTTTAAATTGCTACTACCAGTTCCTTGATCACTGTTTAAACTGCTACTACCAGTTCTAGTTTTGATACTAATATCATAGTGAGTGCTACTAGTTCGTTAAGTACTGTTCAAAGTGCTATTATCAATGCTAGTTTTACCAGTAGTGCTACTACCGAGTGCTACTACTAAGTGCTAATACTTTCGTTATCTCCTATTCAAACTACATCAACTAACTATTGCTATTTCACTATACTACTTCTAGTTTTGCTACTAATTTGACCTACTAAGTGCTACTACTTTCTTGTACTACTAATTAAACTGCTAAAACTAACTACTACTATTATTTACTACTTGTCCAAGGTGGTCTACTTCGTCAACAGCGGATCTGAAGCTAACGACTTAGCAATGCTGATGGCTCGTCTCCACACTGGAACTTACGATCTGATTTCATTCCGCAATGCTTATCACGGTACCAGCTACTCGACTATCGGACTTACCGCTCATTCAACATGGAGGTACAACGTAGCAGGAAACTTTGGAGTGCACCAGGTAGTAGTTGATAATAGGCCATAACTGTTTAAGTCTAATTTTGCTACTACCATTACTATTATTACTACTACTACTACCACTATCATTACTACTACTACTACTATTACTACTAATTTTACAACTGCTACTACTACTATAGCAACTACTACTCCTCCTACTATTACTACTACTTTTACTACTGCTACTACTGCTACCACTACTAGTATTACTACTACTACTACTACTACTTTTACTACTATTACTCCTCCTATTACTAATACTACCACCACTACCACTACTACTGCCGTTATTACACATTACTTGTGTGAATTGTAGACAATGAATCCCGATCCTTATCGCGGGTATGGGGTGGCAGCCATTGCAGGGACTCTCCTGTCCAGACAACCCGCAAATGCGATTGCGGCCCTTCCCAGTGTGCAGCTACGCCCAACTATCTCCGCGAACTGGAAGATGTATTACGCTACTCTGCACCCAAAGGCAGGATTGGAGGATTTTTCGCCGAATCGATTCAGGCAAGCCGATCACAACTCTTTTCCTGCAGTATTTACTCATTTCATTTATATTATTTTCGTTATTTTATATTGAATCAGGATATTATTTACGATTTAAATATATTTTTTTTATATTACTAATAGTAATGCTAAATCAGGACAGTAATATTTATTCATGGATTATTTTGTTTTATTTTGTTAAAATTATTTTATTAAATCATAAATTTTTTCTGGTATTTATCTATTTTTTATACTGTTTATATTAATTCAAGACAAACAAATTTATTTATACATTATTTATTTTTGTTATATCATTATTAAATTATTAAATCAAAACATGATTTATTATTATTTGTGTATTATTTGGTTTTATTTTATTTGGTGTTACTTTGTATTAGAGCAACATTAATTATGATTTATTTGTTTGTTCATTATATTTATTATGTATTTACTCATATAATTTACTTATATTTTATGTTGTTGCCTATTTTTATTTAATATTTCTAGAGTTATTTATTGAATAGAATATATATTTATTTGTTGTTTGTTTTCTGTTCGGATGATAGGGTGTCGGAGGAACTGTCCAATATCCCAAGGGATTCCTCAAAGCCGCTTTCGATCTGATACGCAGCCATGGAGGAGTCTGTATATCCGATGAAGTATTTTCACATTTCATTTCTTACATTAGAAAAAATATATATATTTTACTAAAAAGAAATGTTAAATTTTACCAGTATTATACTTATCACTAGCAAAACTAAAATAAAGATGAAGATAACAATAGTAAATTCTATTTGTATGTTTTATTAATGAAGTTAATAATAATGGAGTTGTTATATTATATCAGTAATACTCATAACTAATTATACGTATATTATACATATATATATTCGTTTATTCTACACTTGTATTTGTTGTATATTCTTAATTATTTATTATTTTCATGAAATTATCTGTTATTTGATATATTTTAACATTAACTGAATTTAAAAATACCTTGATAATACGAACAACTAGCACACTTTTTAATTTCATACTAAAATAAGTTTTAATTTTGTTATAAATGATTGCAGGTGCAAACAGGTTTCGGTCGTACTGGAGAACATTTCTGGGGGTTCCAGGGTCATGATACCGTTCCAGATATCGTTACCATGGCTAAGGGTATGGGTAACGGTTTCCCCATGGCAGCTGTAGTGACTACGCCGGCCATTGCCAAGACCTTAAGCGGAGCGCTGCACTTCAATACCTTCGGTGGCAATCCTATGGCTTCAGCAGTCGGCATTGCTGTCCTTGACGTAATTAATTATGAACTGATTACAATTCATACTTAGTCCAGTAGCTACTTGGTAGTAAGAAAAATCTGTTGAATGAATTAGGTTGGTAGTGTTTAGTTAACCACTAGTAGCTCTCTTGAAGCTACTACTTTAGCAAGTAGCTTTAGTTATTCAAGTACTTAGTGGTAACTCTAATCTGATAGCTCATCAAGCCACTACTGCTATAACTCTTACTATTGCTTATACTACTACTACTACCACTACTGCCACTACTACTCCTGGTACTGTTTCTACTAGTATTACTTCTACTCTTCTTCTACTCCGAGTACTGCTTCTGTTACGACTACTTCTAATAGTACTACTACTACTAGCACTATTAATCCTCCTCCTACTACTCCTCCTATTGCTTGTCCTCCCACTACTACTACTCCGATTACTGTTTCTACTACCACTGCTTCTAGTAGTACAACTCCTGCTACTACTACTTCTACTACCACTACTACTACTCCTCTTACTTCTACTACTACTAATGCTACCACTTCTCCGACTGCCACTACTACTCCTACTACTTTTACTCCTACTCCTACTATTAGTACTACTACTCCTATTACTGCTTCTACCACACTACTACTATTACTACTACTTCTCCTCTTCCTCTTATTACTATTATTGCCCTTGCCACTGCTACTGCTGCTACTCCTTCTTCTGCTTTTAGTGCTACTACTACGACTACTACTACGACTACTACTACTACTACTCTTTCTTTCTACGAACAGGCCATCAAAGAAGACAAAACACAAGAAAATAGCGCAGTAGTTGGAACCTATTTCCTGGAACAACTAGCCGGACTGAGGAACGAGTTCCCAGGTCTGGTGGGAGATGTCCGAGGCAAGGGACTGATGATTGGCCTGGAGCTGGTGGACGATCCCCAGCAACGCAAACCCCTTCCCGCTCCCGCGGTCCTGTCCATCTGGGAACAGTGCAAGGACTTGGGGGTCCTTCTCGGCAAAGGCGGTTTCTATGGAAACGTAAATCAACAATTATTTTCTTTGTATATAAAATCTATCTCAAAACCATGGACTACCTATGGAAACGCAGGTCTCATAGTATCATGTTCATATTATTTTAAATTATTATAATACATTTTATCATGTTTATGTATATGATTTTATTATTATTAAACGCTTTATAATAATTAAATTTCATTATTGTAATTACAACTTCGTTATATATTTAGTAAATAATTTATTAATTTTAAGTTATCTTATTTTATTATTATTTAAGTCTATATAATAATTTACCTTCAGCTCGTATACCATATTTAATTCACATTATTATTATTACTATTATTATTATGTGTATCTAATTCCAATTATTTTTAATAGGTTTTCCGCATTAAGCCTCCGATGTGCATCACCAAAGCGGACGTGGACTTTGCTGTCGCCGTCATGAGGAAATCTTTCGCTGATTATGAAAATTCCAGGACTGCGTGAAAAAAAAGTTTTTGCATTAATTATGCAATAATTATGCAATAACTTTGTCGGCATAATGGCGAAAAATTCTCTCCTTCCGTTTTTTTTTTTGAATGATTTTCGTCTCCCCGGTGAATTTGATATTCAGTGAAGAACTCAAAATGAAAATATAAACAGGTAAAATAATTATAATCAATACCTCGTTATTATATTTTTATGCAGTTACTAAATTATTAATATTACCCGTCATTATACTACTACTTATTATTATATTTTATACTATGTTTAGTTAATATTAATAATTAGTGTAATTAATTTTTTAATAAATTATGTTATTACAATCGATGATTAACATATGTACATTATACACACGTTATAATCATGCATTTTATTTCTAATTTTTATTGAAATATTTTGTTAAATTTTTAATTATACATAATATATAAGCATTATAACAGCGCCGTGTAGTGTGTTATCACCTGTTATCAAGTGTTATCAAGTGTTATCACCCGTAACATCTTAGGGAAGGTCTCTTGAAAGCGATTTATAGCTTCATCCGAAAGCGATCTAGCGATAACTTTCTCTTCAAGTGAGCCAACTAGTTCTATATTTGTAGTTTTCCTTTTTTCTAGTTTTTTTTTTAAACTGCTTTTTTGCTAGTTTTTTGGGCGGGGTTGGAAAAAAGTCGATGGAGTTGGTTGGCCATAAGAATGGCAGTTAAGCCGGTAATGGGCTTCACTGGAATCTTATATGGTAAGCGTTGGGGTTTTTCTCTATCAGTCCAAGCAAATGACTCTTCTGCGAAAGTAAATAAATAGTAAATTTATAATAATAATAATAGTAACAAGTGTTGGATGGTAGTAGTAGCAAGAAATGGTGGTAGTAGGAGGAGGAGGAGGAATAGCGGTGATAGTAGTAGCGGTAGCAATACGAATACTAGTAGAAGCAGTACGAGGAAGAGGAGGAGTAGCGGTGGTCGTAGTTGTGGTAATGGTAGTAGTGGTAGTGGTAGTGGGAGACGTTTTGGTAATGGTGGTAGTAAAAAGAGTGTCGGCAGTAGCAGTGGTGGTGGTGGTAGTACTAGTAGTGGTAGTAGTATTGGTAGTAGAGGTAGTTTCAGTGGTGGTATCAATGATAGTATTAATACTAGTAGTAGTCGTAGCAAGAGTAGAAGTAGTAGTAGTAGTAGTACAGTACCAGAAGCAGTAGTGATATTAATAACAGGGGGTAGCAGTATTACTAGTTACTGTTCTCGCTACTATTATTTACTACTACTACTACTACTACTACTACTACTTTTATTATTATTATTTATTATGATTAAACTTTTACTTTTCAAATAGTCTCGTCATTAACGAGCTAGGAAAACATCAAAGGCTGTGAATAGTTTGTTTCTTTCACCGGGAAAACACAAACTATTTGAAAGCAGAGAAAATGTTTTTGGAAAATCATTCACAGTCCTGTTTGCCCAAACAACAAAACCAGAATCGGAAGTTTAGAAAACAAGAAAACAAAACATTAAACAATAGATAACACGGTGATAACACAGTGATAATACTGATACACAACCAGTGTTTCCACTTTCAGTTGCCCCTACCCCCCTTCTGCCCTTATTTTTCCCTTTTTCCCCTCCCTACTTGAATAAAGGCTACACTTCTAAATTTTCCCTTTTCAGACCCCGTTTTCTCCTTCTTCCCTTATTTTTCCCTTTTTTCCCTCCCTGCTTGAATAAAGGCTGCACTTCTAAATTTTACATTTTCAGACCCCGTTTTCCCCTCCTTCCCTTATTTTTCCTTATTTCCCTCCCTGCTTGAATAAAGGCTGCACTTCTAGATTTTCCCTTTTCCCTCTTTTCTTATTTTCCCCTTTTCAGATTCTATTTTCCCCTTTTTCTGGGGAATTTCCCTGCAAAATGGAAACATTGACACACAACTAAACACCTCAAACTACTACGTTTACTAGCACTTTTACTAACTACAACTACTTATAGCTATCCCATTTTTAGTCTTCGCTATTAGTTCCTATGCAAATTTTCCCAGTTTTTTCCCCATAAAAGATTCACTTCGGGTGGTTCGCATCAGTTTCTGCCCAAAATAGTCACAAACTAACGTTGCTTCTCCCGCGAATGGAAAAACTACTTACAGGGGAAAAAAACTAACAACTACTAACCCCAACTACGAAACCCACTAAACTACGTTTGGGCATGGGACATTTATTTACTTTTTAAAGTTTTTTTAAGTTTAACTATTATGTTTAATTCTAATAAATAGTAAGAAAACTGCTAAACTAGCAAATAAATAGTAGTAGTGAAAACAATAAGCAAAAATGCTACTGGATGATATTAATAACTAATACTATAAAGATAGTTAGCTTTAAATGTAACTATAAATAGTAATAAACTACTAAATTTGCGTATAAAAATTACTATTATAACAAACTTAATGTATTATTTTAACTACTAACATGTATAGCTTGCGTATATTGCTGAAAACCTCTGTAATATAGTAATACATGATTATTAAGGTAAACATACTAATTGTAAAAAGCACATAATTAATCACCAAAAAAATTTCAAATTCAAATACATTAGAAAAGCAATAAGCAACAATGTTACAAGTTAAATGTAAAATTAATAAATAGTAAATAACTTTTGTTATAATGGAATAGTCAATTAGTTATTTTGCGTTTGAAAATTATTTTTTTGTGATTTAACTATTATTTTTAATTGTGCTGTACTTTACAAGTTATTTACTGTATAATGTTTTTACATTGAACTTTACAGGTGTTTTAGCTGATAATATGTATAGCGCTTGCGTACTGTGAAACCTGTATTCCTGTTTAGTATTCCGGTATAGCGTTGGTTAGTGCAGTCCAAAACTCGATGTTCCCTCAGGCTTCCACTTCAGTCTTGTCTTGTGCATCAGCAGAGACACTTTTTCGTCTTTCAGCACTTTACAATGGAGTCGAACGAGTTCAACGAAAGTGTCACAGCGGCTTATGACTACGACTATGACATCACAGCTTCGTTAGCAACGTTTGATTGGTCCGAACTGATCCCGGCTGTAGTAGTTTACGCTGTACTACTGTTTTTGGGGATCTGTGGCAATGCCTTGATTATTTTCACTATTTCCAAGTACAGGAGACTGAAAACTATCACTAATATCTTCCTGGCTAGTCTGGCTACTGCTGATCTGCTACTAGTACTTGTTTGTATCCCGGTTAATGTGAGTTAAATTTTATACCAGTTATCGTTAGTGTAGGATTTTTAACTATGGTTAACTGTAGTTAATGATTATTTCGATATTTATTGGCCTGTCAAGTGTGTGGACAGCCTCATGTTGATCCGTAAGACCTTCTAAGGGTGTCCACGTATACGACACATTTTATTTTATTGCTATTATACCCAGTTAAGTTTTATCCCAGTTATCGTTTATGTAGGATTTTTAACTATGGTTAACCGTAGTTGATGATTATTTTGATATTTATTGGCCTGTCAAGTGTGTGGACAGCCTTATGTTGGTCCGTATGACCTTCTAAGGGTGTCCACGTATACGACAGATTATGTTCTAATGCTGTCATAGCCAACGTTTTTTACTTTTTTTATTATTTAAGACCATCTGAGTTCAATGAAATGTGAAAAATCATATTTTTGTAAGTTATTTTCAATATTCGACAGTTTCCCTATTGGGTTCCGTGCAACCGCAATGTTGCATGAGAAACTAGTTCCGTCTTGCAGTCGATGCATCTAGTTTAGCTTTTTCCTGCAAAGGAATTGCTATTAGCATAATTGACTTTAGTAGTAGAAGTAGAAGTAGTAGTAGTAGTAGTAAGAGCAGCAGTAGAGCTGTAGTATCAAGTTAGATAGGGATAATACTAATAGCAAAAGTAGTTATCGTAGAGTTAGTAGTAGTAGTATCAGTATAGTAGGAGTAGGAGTAGTAGTAGCAGTAGTAGTAGCAGTAATAATAGTACTGTGATAGTAGTAGTCGTAGTAGTACCAGAAAGGGCAGTGCTAAAACTACTACTACTAGTAGTAGTAGTAGTAGTAGTAGTAAATACGGTAGTAGTAGCAGTAATAGTAGTACTGTGATAGTAGTAGTTTTAGTAGTAGCAGAAAGGGCTGTGCTAAAAGTATTAGTAGTAGTAAGAATGTAGTAGCAAGTAGTAGCAGCAGTAAGCCTGTTAAGCTGCTAAGATGGTACTAGGTTACACAGCAGCCTAGTCGAAGTTTCAGTAATAGTAGTAGTGATAGTAGCAGTAGTAGTAGTAGCAGCAGTAATACTATTATTGTGGTAGTAGTGATAGTGGTGTTAGTGATGGTCGTAGAAGTAGAGCAGCAGCAGTATTAGTATTAGTAACAGCAACAAAAGTAGTAGGACCATCAGTAGTAGTACCGGTAGTATTGGTAGTAGTATTACGTGTTGTGGGGTATACAACAGCAGTGAGAAAGTCATTGATCATTATTCTGTCATTACAACTACTGTTACCACCACCACCACTACCACAACCACTACTACTACTACTACTTCCTTTTAAAGCATCTAAACAAAACTTAACTAAGAAAGCTAGTCTTCAATTAATGAGTTAAAAGCCTACTAGTACTACTAAATAACCTAATAGCCCTAGTAATAATAAAAGTAGTAAGATGTGTTGTAGCATAACAACAACAGTCTGTAATCTGCTTAGTAGTAGAGCGAAACCGCCGTTATTAGACTCCCGTCCCTTCCAAACTAATGAAATTATGCGCCGTTTATTAGAAAATATTTTAGAAAGCAGAATATAAATATTTAATAATAACAATAGTGGGTAGGAAAATAGCAAGTAGTAGTGAATCTGTCGAATAAGTAGACAGTTCCTTGTACCAATAGCTACTTTTCAAATATTGTCCAAGAATACAGCAGATTTGGTCCAACAGTAATAAAATAGTAATATAATATCAGTATAATACTGAATCTGTCAAGTAAATGGAGACTCCCTGAAGAACATATAGATGAATATAACGCTGCCTACACATGGAATTCGTGAATATTATCCCATTAGCACTATTATTATAACCGGTAGTAGTAGTAGTAGTAGTAGTAATAGTAATAGTGGCAGTAGTAGTATTAATATTAGCAGTAGTAGTAGTAAAACTAGTGGTGGTAGTAGTAGTAGCAGTAGGATTAGTAGTAGCAGCATTAGTACGATAGAAGTAGTACCAGTAGCAATAGAATTACTGGTACTAATTGTAGTAATTGTAGCAATAGTAGCAGTATTAGTAACGAAAGCAGTAGTATTAGTAGTAGTAGGATTACTGGTACTAGTTGTAGTAATTGTAGCAGTAGTATTAGTAGTAGTAGGATTACTGGTACTAGTTGTAGTAATTGTAGCAGTAGTAGTAGTAGCAGTAGGATTAGCGGTACTAGTTGTAGTAGTTGTAGCAGTAGTATTAGTGGTAGCAGTATTAGTACGATAGCAGTAGGATTAGCGGTACTAGTAGTAGTAATTGTAGCAGTATTAGTACGATAGCAGTAGGATTAGCGGTACTAGTAGTAGTAATTGTAGCAGTATTTAGTAACGATAGCAGTAGGATTAGTGGTACTAGTTGTAGTAATTGTAGCAGTAGTAGTGGTAGTATATAGGGCGTACCATCACACTGGAACACGCGATAGGTTTGAGAGAAAATAAACGACGCCGTTATATTGAGGCGCTTGATGTGAAGCGCAAAAAACAGTTTGCTGCAAAACTGCGTTTCTCCCGTTTGTTTATCGCACAAACAACAGTCATTTGTTTGCTGCTGTTTGCTTGTATTAACACTAGGCAACTTTGTCACAAAGACACCCGCTTCAAAAAAAATGCACAAATTTCTTATAATAAAAACAATAATATATTTATAAGATCAGGACTTAGTCAGATGTTACGGACAGCATGTGAAGAATCTGGAATGATGAATTATGTGTAGAAACTGAGCACTTGTACCGTGGGGAATGCATTTATCAGTGCTCTTCTGTTATACAAGACAAGTTATTAGACCAATGTGTTTCCAGCTTGGAGGGGAATTCCCTGAAAAAGGGGAAAATGGGGTCTTAAAAAGGCAAAAATAAGGGAAGAGGGAAAAAAGGGGAAATCTGGAAGTATAGTCTTGTATTCTAGTATACGGAGGGGAAAAAGGGGGAAAAGGAAAAATCTGGAAGTACAGCCTTGTATTCTAGTATACGGAGGGGAAAAGGGGAAAACAAAGGAAGAGGCGGAAAAGGGAAAATCTGGAGGTACAGCGTTTAATCTAGTATACGGAGGGGAAAACAAAGGAAGAGGCGGAAAAAGGAAAATTTGGAGGGACAGCGTTTATTCTAGTATACGGAGGGGAAAAGGGGAAAATAAAGGAAGAGGGGGAAAGGGAAAATCTGGAGGTACAGCGTTTAATCCAGTATACGTAGGGGAAAAGGAGAAAATAAAGGAAGAGGCGGAAAAGGGAAAATCTGGAGGTACAGCCTTGTATTCTAGTACACGGAGGTGAAAATAAGGGAAGAGGGGGAAAAGGGGAAATTGAAAGTGGGAACACTGTATTAGACACACATAGCTTTGTCTAGAGCCATTCATAAGTCTTGAAATGGTATATTTAATAAATTTTAACATTAATAAGTATAAATTAAAGAATTTTTGGCTCAAAAAATGGCGGAAATGGATGTTGCGAACTCATGACAGGTTTATGGTCTCCATGTCGCAGTGGAATATCACAAGGGAATTAAGAGTTATCCCGGTTCATTAATAAGGCTTCTGGGTTAAACTTTAATCATCTAAATAGCTTAAGTTAGCTTGCTATTGATAGTAGAACGTTTGCCAAACAACCATCAGTGAACTAACAGATTTCTTTGACAAGCTGGTGATTTCTTGTCTGTGTGTGTATGTGTGTGTTGTATCGTCTGCTGGGAAAAATCTGTTCCAGTTCCCAGAGAGTATTAGACTGTCACTCCTGAAGCAAACATCCAAGACACACACGTTCTAGCAAACAGCAAAGAGATAACGACATTTTCTCGGTAACATCTGTTGAAAGAGTTGATTGAATCGGGTCTCAATCTATAGCAGATTTTATACCAAAAATAGCTTCTTGTAAGTTCACCGAGTATTCGAGTGCTTTAGTAACATGTCTTAGAAACTCGGAGAACATTCGCGATGCACTTCAAAGTTTCTGTTGTTAGTTGAACAGGTAGAACTTGAGGCAAACATCGAGTTCCCAAGTGATTATGAGATACATAGAGTTCGTTACGTCCGACTCGCCTGTAACATGTAACTCGGATATTAAATACTAGATATAATAAGGGAAGATGTTCATTAGAAGAATGAGGGAAGCCTTGATTTATTAGTCTCTTTTCTCTAGTATTACGTGATCCATGTGCGCTAATTTCAAGTCGTAAAACTAACAATGAAAGCGTCGGGTTCGCTTCATTAGGGCCAAAAGACGCATCGATAGAAGAAACTAAATCAATTAAAATATTTACAAATTAGTTCAAATTTTTAATAAACTTGTATAAAAATTCAAATTCGTAAAGTCTATTGCGTAGACTGCAGCGCCGCCCTGGTGGCCAAACACGCGAACTAAAGTTGGGACGCCATTTATTTTCGTCCGTTAGTATCTCGAGTTTGTTTTGAAAAGTAAAAAATTATCACAACAAATTAAATTTTTAATAAACTTCCATGGAAACTCAAAATTCACGAAGTCTGTTACGTAGACTGCAGCGCCGCCCTGGTGGCCGTATGCGCGAACTAAAGTTGGGACGTCAATTATTTTCGCCCGTTAGTATCTCAAGTTTGTTTTGAAAAGTAAAATATTATACAATAGCGCAAAATTTTTAAAAACTTCTTTAAAGATTCAAAATTAATGAAGTCTACTGCGCAGACTGCAGCGCCGCCCTGGTGGCCAAACACGCGAACTAAAGTTGGGACGCCATTTATTTTCGCCCGTTAGTGTCTCGAGCTTGTTTTGAAAAGTAAAAAATTATCACAACAAATCAAATTTTTAATAAACTTCTATAAAAAATCAAAATTCATGAAGTCTGTTGCGTAGACTCCAGCGCCGCCCTGGTGGTGAAAGGCCCGAACTAAACTTGGGATGCCAATTTGTTTACGCCCAGTAGTATTTCAAAATTGATTTTTTTTTGCCTTAAATTAAGTAATTTACGTATCATAACATTTTCAGACATGTTTGGAAATAGATTATAAACACTTGGGAGTAAAATTAAGTAACCTTTTGAAGCAAAAATTAGTTTGGTGTTCCGGGGACTCGACAAAGTAAACGACTCTGTCTGCCGACAACATGCAACAACAGGATTTGTTTTAACAACAACAATCTTCTTCAGACACAAACAATTGAATACGAATCAACTTCTAATTTTATTCTGTTGGATTAAATAGCAATAAATTATAAGCGTGTAGCAAAATCTAAGCTAAATTTCAAACTGTGTCTCCTAGTTTACAGAATTTGCACAAAAAAAAAAACGGATAGTTAGTTTTACATTAATATTTTTACTCATTTCAGTGCTACATAATCCGTACAGTACTTAAATATTTCATTAAAGTATTCGTCCCAAGTTTAGTTCCACTACCTGCCGATAGGAGAGGCGAGACTAGCGCCACTGCGTCCTACTTTCTTCCTACGACTTTATTGGCTAGATAAATATTTGGCAAATATTTTACTGATATTTACGGTTTTCGTCTTCGTGACTTGACTTGTGTGCATGTTGATACGTGCGCTCACGTACGCGAGCCGCACGAGGCAAGAAACACTATTCCGCTTTCTTTGCAGTCGACCACTGCTAATTAAGCAGAACAAGCCTGCTTATAGCACTAGAATAAAAGGAGCATAGCTAAGCTCGGAAAATAGAGTTGTCAGCCTTTAATACTATTTTTACCGGTTACTATTTACTGTTTGCTACTGTCATATACAACAGTAGCCTACTTACGCTAGCTTATTAGAAGTTATGAATAGCACCAATATCGACCGAATGTGGATGTTAATTACTACTTGTTTGGCTACCAAGTGTGGGCGGTATGAATAGTTTGTCCGCGGGTAGGAAAAGCAGACGACAACATGAATAAGGTCCAGCCTATATCTTGACGGTTCTGAAGATGGGTCCAGAATATATCGTCGTCCAGTAGGATAAATTGACACAAATAACCTTCATAAACAAAACTAGGACCCCAAAAAGCGATCCTGGAAGAGTCATCAGAACTTATATAGGGCCCTGAATAGATCCTGAATCTAAATAAGGTCCTGAATCAAAACAGTTCATGTCGCCAAAGAATCCAGCCTTAACCCATATCCAGTTAGGATATTGCCAGGGTCCTGAATCGGTCCTGAATCTAAACAAGGTCCTCAAGATGTCCTGAAGCTGAATGGAGTCATGCAGGGGTCCTGAATCTAAACAGTTGATGTCAACAAAGAATCCAGCCTTAAGCCATATCCAGTTAGGGTCATCAAAGTGTCCTGAATAGTTCCTGAATGAGTGCTTGCACTTCCAGTTTCCCTTTTCCCTTCAAGAGGGCTCTGTTTCCCCTATTTTCCCCTCCGTCCCTGGGATATAACGCTATATGCATCTAGATTTCCTTTATTTCCCTTTTTCCCCTCCCAGAATAAGGAAGCTACACTTCTAAACTTCCCTTTTCTCTCTTCCCTGATTTTCCTTTTTTCAGAGAATTTCCCCGCAAAGTGGAAGCAATACAATAAGTCCTGAGTGTACCCTTTCCCTATACCCACACCTGCATCAGAGCTTCTATTAATGTCTATTGAACCTTGAACCTAGGGTAATACCACATTCAATCAGGCAGGACCCTTCAAATGACAGAATCAGATGCTGAAGGATTAATCTACTCACTTTTGTTTGCTTACAGGTGGCCAAGCTTTTCTCATACACCTGGACGTTTGGTGTGTTCCTCTGCAAGTTCGTCCACTACGTCCAAAACGTCTCGGCCATTTGTTCCGTACTCACACTAACAGCGATGAGCATTGAAAGGTACGAATCGCTTAAAATCGATATTTCTCATCCTTAACATTCAGCTTTAAAAAGTATCGATCTTATTTCACTGATAAAATATCCCATACTTGGTATGTTCAGTCGTGAGTCACATGTGCTCTTTGAAGATGCAGAAAATGTTGTAGTCAGCCGTAAAAATCAGTTTCAAAAAGGTCGTATCGACTGTTGTAGGCTCTTCAGGAATCCGCAATAAAAGCGTCTGCTTTCGAATCGATAGTTAACATTCTTGGAGACTAAAAATTTGCAAATTTTTCTTTAAAAATAGCGTTTTTTTGCAGATACTATGCGATTGTGCACCCGATGCGAGCCAAGTCACTGTGTACGTTGAGCCAAGCCAGGAAGGTCATCGGAAGCACGTGGGTTGCAAGCTTCGCTTTAGCCGCTCCAATACTTTGGATCCAAGTAAATAATTTATTATTTAATACTCGATTATAGTTGTTCAGTAGTTCAGTAGTTTTGTATTGATTGGACGTTGTTGTAAGCATTAAGTTTGCAAGAGGTGTAAGCCCCCTAGCTCAGCTTAGAATAACTAAACTGCTCAAACCTGGCGAACCCAACGAACCGTAGGCATTAGACGGTTCACTCAGTCGGAAACAATTCTCCTAATCCAACATCTAATCCCTATTCTCTCGCTCTGTGTTCACGTGTTTCAGTTTTGTTCAGGGAAGTTCCCTGAAAAAGGGGAAAACAAGAGAAGCTAGGGAAAAGGGAAAATCTAGAACTACAGTCTGTCTTCTAGCACGGACGGGGGAAAAGGGAAAATCTAGCGCTACAGCCTGTCTTCTAGCACGGAGGGGGGAAAGGGAAAGTCTAGAGCTACAGCCTGTCTTCTAGCACGGACGGGGGAAAAGGGAAAATCTAGCGCTACAGCCTGTCTTCTAGCACGGAGGGGGGAAAGGGAAAATCTAGCGCTACAGCCTGTCTTCTAGCACGGACGGGGGAAAAGGGAAAATCTAGCGCTACAGCCTGTCTTCTAGCACGGAGAGGGGAAAAGGGAAAATCTAGCGCTACAGTCTGTCTTCTAGCACGGACGGGGAACAGGGGGAAAAGGGGAAGCACGGTTTGTGTATCTGATCTTGATATTAGACGTTAACTACTGGTAGTTTGGCTTATTTTTTACGATAAGAAAAGAGTACTGCTTCAATCAGCAGGAAGAAAGTAGAAAAAAAGACACAGAATGCTGGACAAAGCCATTTCTATCAGTCACTTAAGTGTAATGTGACGTGACACACGCTATTGGGGATATCCCAGTGAGCACAACCTAATGATGAAGTCAACGAGTTTCCCCATGGAGACGATGGAAAGTGATCGAGAGGCCAATTGGGTCCAATACGAGAAATAATTGAAAGAAATAACCAAAAAGAATTTTGAAATATGGAATTAAATAAAATTTTATCATAACAGTTTTGTGGAGTTTATAATAATTATTGTAGAAACTGAATGCATAGTGTAGGATGTAGCTAATAATAGTATTCCATGTGTTCGATCTCTGATTGTTTGTCTGCCTGTCTGCTGTCTGCTGTTGTTATCTATTTGTTATCATTTGTTAGCTGTCCTTCTCTCTCTCTCTCTCTCTCCATCTTACTGTCTGTCTGTCTGTCCACCCTGTTGTCTGCTATCTTCTGTTGTCTGTTTACTTCTTGTCTGCTGTTGTCTATCTCACTCTCCCAGCGTATTCTATGTTTGTCCGTTGTCTGCAGTCTGCCGTTGTCTGTCTGCCTCTCTATATCCATTTTACTCTCTGTCTGTTTGTTATGTATTGTGTATCTCTCTGTCTATGTCTGCCTGTTGTCTGCTGTCTGATGTGGTCTGTTCTATCTCTCTCTCTCCATCTTACTGTCTGTCTGTCTGTCCACCCTGTTGTCTGCTATCTTCTGTTGTCTGTCTGTTTACTTCTTGTCTGCTGTTGTCTATCTCACTCTCTCCATCGTATTCTGTGTCTGACTGTTGTCTGTAGTCTACCGTTGTCTGTCTGCCTCTCTATGTCCATTTTACTCTGTCTGTTTGTTGTGTATTGTGTATCTGTCTGTCTCTCTCTCTCTCTCTCTGCTATCTCTCTTTCTCTCGGTCTTACTGTCCTTCTGTCTGTTGTCTGTCTAATTTTCTGTTGTCTATCTCTGTTTCCATCTTACTGTGTGTCTGTCTGTCTATTGTTTGCTCTCTGACATTGTCTGTTTGTCTCTATATCCATTTTACCTATCTGCTTGTTGTGCGCGTATTGTGTATCTGTCTGTCTATCTGTTTGTTGTCTATCTATCTATCTATCTGTCAGTCTTATACATATGTAATCTTATGACATCTGTGTTCCGCAATGCAGATTCAATTACCGGTGGGTGAGAGGATTCCGGCTTTCTGGTGTGTCCGTGACTGGAACAACGTCCTGGGCTGGCAAATCTACGAACTCTACATGCTTGTCATAGTTCTCGTTCTCCCGTGCACAATCATGGTTGCCGCATACGGAGCCATTGCCTGTGAAATCTGGCGAGTCACTGCTATCAGAGAGACCATTCTTAGGTTCTAACTCTAATATCTTAGTAGTGGTAGTAGTAGTAGTAGTAGTTGTAGTAGTAGTAGTGACAGTAGTGTTAGTAGTAGTAGTAACAGTAGTAGTAGTACTAGTAGTAGTAGTAGTAATTGTAGCAGGAGGAATAGTAGAAGTAGCAGTAGCGGTAATATTAGTAGTAACAGTAGTAGTAGTAGTAGTAGTAGCAGTAGTAATTATTGTAGGAGGAATAGTAGTAGTAGCAGTTGAATGAATAGTAGTAGTAATAGTAACAGTAGTAGTAATTATAGTAGGAGGAATAGTAGTGGTAGCAATAGAAGGAGGAGGAGGAGGAGTAGTAAGTATTGTAGGAGGAACAGTAGTAGTAGCAGTAGTAGCACTAGTAGTAGTAGTAACAGTATTATACTATTTATAATTATTATTACTATTACTGCTTGCTCTGATTTAGCGGTTATTCAATCTGGGTAAAGCTGATTAATGTATGTTAATTAGTGACTGAATCAGTGCATGAGTAATGACTTAATCTCTTCGGTATTAATGCATTAATGCGTTTGAACACAGAGAACAGCAAAGAGAACCGACTGTCACAGAATTTGCACTCCAGCGAAATCCATCTGACGAAGAACACAAACTACAAGGGTAATTATATTGAAATTAATTAAGTAAATAAACATGATATATAAGTGGTAATTAATTCTATTTTTATTATCTCTAAATAATTATGCATTTCAACGTCAAGATGTTTACACAGTTGCACGCGGAAATTCAACTCCATGAAAAAAAGGGGGAGTAAATGTGAGAGTGTGCCAGAAAAGAAGGAATAACCAAAATGAGAAGAACGGTAAAGATGTATTTCTGTGAATGTGAAATTTGTGAAATCTAGAACCGCTGTCCATTCTGCAAGGACGGGAATGGGCAAAAGGTGAAAGCATTAAGGGGAAGAGGGGGAAACTGTGAAACGATTGAAAATTGGCAACACTTTCAAGTCATCCCAAGGGGTAGGAAACTTCGCCATAATCTTTCCGTGACACATTCTTCCATGGGCTCTCAGTTTATTTCGACTGTCTTGTCAACCTGTTTATCTCCATGTATCTCCGTGTTATCACGTGTTTATCCAATAATCTTCGTAACAGTTCCTCGGAGTTCAGCGACTCCGCGCACCTTGTGCTGAGGAAAATCTGAATAAATATGAAGATATGCATTTACTAACACAGTGATAACCAAGGGCGAAACTTCTAATTAATCTCGAGTACATTTCTCTGAGTGGTCGTAGACCAGCTCTTATCACTTGGTTAGTCAGCAACCTGTATTATTGCATGTTTACGATGTTTATACCGTTCGGTATCAGGACACATATCACTCTGTCTGTACTCCTCTTTTCTCCAAGTTTCGGAGCCTCTTATTCCTATTAATTTACATTGAGACAGAATGTCGTACTATGGAGAGATAAGATAATTTATGGTTCCGACACTAACTACAAGCATCTACGACTAGGCTAGGTGATCAGGTAGGAGTTCTTACTCGCACAGTTTATATGCACAATTTCCCGGTATCTAATCTTATTTAATCGAGTGTTGATAGATTTAGAGGAGTTCTAGCAAAGCTAATGATAGAATTGTATAGTAGTATATTTTTATACTTATTATTATATCTAATTATAACTGTCGCAATAATTAGATTCTGCGGAGCACACGTGCAACGCTTTGCAGTGTAAAGTCAACTTTTAGGACTCTCTGCAAGTGTTTTCCTTTGTTGTGGTATGAGTCAAAGCTTGTGTGAATTTTTCTATTTCCGCTTGTCTTGTCGTCACGATAAAAAAATTATAATTAATACTTTTCTTGATTTCATTCTTTAAGGACCTCGAGCTAGCGCACTAAGTAAAATGGATCGGGAGAAAGGGACGGTGAATAATGACCCAGCCCTAGCAGCCTCAGAGGCGGATCACGAGACTGCTATACACAGGTAGTTACTGAGCTTCTTGGTTTAGACATTCCAGTAGCAGAGACAAGTATGATGAGCAGTAGTACTAACTGTTAGTAATGTTTAGTGAGATCAATAGTCAGTAGCGAGGTAAGAAGAGTAAGCGGTAAGTAGCTGAGTGTAGTTAGTAGTAGTAGTCAGTCAGTAGTCTGTCCAGTGTATCAAGTCTAGTCTTGAGTAGGTAGTAAGTAAAGTTCAGAGAGGTAGTGCCATTTGAGTTAAGTATTAGTAGGTAGTATAGATTAGTTAGGATTTAGTCAGTCAGTACGTAGTAAGAAATAGTAGTCAAGGATGAGTGTTATGATCTCCCTGTAAGCTAGAACAGCTAATGAGCACTGGTGTAGCCAAGATAGTAGATAAGTAGTAGTAGTGAAGTAAGGGAGTATCTCTAGTTATAGCAGTAAGATGAGCAAAATTAAATTGTGGACACGTATGCTAATTAGGCAGTAAGTAGGATTAGTGGTAAGTAGTAAGTAGGAATAGCTCACGCTCACCGGTAGAAGAAGAAGAAGAAGAAGAGATAGTAAATTGTAAGTGGTAGTTTTAACGAGTTGTTAACAGAAAACGAGAGGAAATATACAGGTCAGGTTGATCTGAGGTAGTGAATAATAACAGTAAGTGAGCTAGTAGATTGTGTAGTTAGTACGAAGGTTGAAGAGAACTGGTAGATGTGCCTAGTAACAGTAAAGTAGTGGTAGTAGTAGTATTGTAGGGTTAGTAGTGGTATTGAAAGTCGTAGTATAAAAGTAAGTAGCGTCTTGTTAGAAACCGGCTAGTGGTATTGCAAGCAGCAATTAGGTAGCGAAGAATAGCAGTGTTTAGCAATGCGAACAGTGACATAGTAGTAGTAGTAGTATTAATAGTGGTGGTAGTAGTATCGCCATGGTAGTGTGAAGATAGTAGGTCGAGTGAGATAAGATATGCCAGTAGATAAGACAGCCGGCCAGGGAGTTAAATTTATTATAATAGTAGAGTGCTACAATATCACTATGTTTTATACGTATTTATTCCAATTGAACAGAGAAAGAAGAAGGATGTTACTGGGGTCAGTAAGGAGTGGCTATAGCACGCAATATTCTACTAACTAGGTCAATGATAATTGAAACTTACAATTTGAACCTTTTACTTTTTGCTTGTATGTGAGGATGTTAAGTGATACGTGCAAGATAAGTCTGCCTTACTTTCGCTATACCTCACCCGATGAGCAAAGTCCGATACCCCGCTCCTCAAAACCGAATGTATGTGATCTTTACTTATCCATATGTCAACCAACGTAGCGCTATTCACTATCAATAATAATGTGTTTGGCTATTACTAAGATTCTCTTGGAGATGTTAACTTTAATTACCACTAAACTATCAATCAGATAATATACTTTAACAACATTATACGAAATAAATTTGAATCAAATTTATTTAATCGGGTTAAATCTATAAAACTAATTATCAGTATTTTAGTCATAAATATTAATACTGTTAGAGCTACTGTCATAATATGCTCACGAATTAATACCAGAGTGATTATTACATTAATTAGTTTATAACTTTTTATACAATTTCTAGCTTTTATGATTAGATTCTATAGTTAGTGGTTCACAAGGACCTCAATTACTAACATTAAACCTAGACAATAAAACACTATTAGTTGTACTACTACTTATCTTTATTACGTTTGATAAAACCCCTGATAGTTTAACTTCGATCACTCCATTTTATCGACATAGTGAAGTACATGAACTTATGAAGAATTTCAGGAGATATGTCGTAATTGGTAGTTATTCAGTTTTAGTATTACAGTAGCTTTTTATAAGTTAATAGTTTTTTTATAAGTAGTAAGATAGAGAGAGAAGCTAGATCGAATCTGGACTAGTGTTTGATATCACCTTGATTCGCATGAACTACTTCATATCTATGGCAGAGATGCTGAGTATGGGATGATAGTTGCACTAGTTCTTAATAATTGGTCGAGACTACTTATTCTATTCAAACGTTACTTCAGTAACCTATTGAACTTAAATAAGATATAGAGCTGCAACTCACTCTTTGAACAAAGTTAAGTTTGACGACGTAGTATATCCAAGACACTACTTCACTGGAGTTCATATGTACGATCACGTGATTGGAATAGAATGTCGAGGTTTCTAAACTATCGATTACTTCAATCATCGTCAAATCAAGACACTGAACTTATTAGTATTTTGTGTGTATGTCGGATACGTATCAATTCGACTAAATTTTGTGCAGGACCGATACCTTTAGATCTTCGAGTAATATCTCAACTCTCTTAAGCTTGCAGGATCAGCAATAAGTACCTAGGTGAAATAGCTTCGACGAATTAGTTTACACACTCCCTTTCGAGTTACTTATTTCTTAGGTCGTCATTCAGTGACATAACTGCAACTGTCATTAAGCAATGTTCAGTTGGGATAACGAGATAGTAGATGGCGATAGAAGTAAGACTGTCGAACCAGTCTTGATACTACTTACTGTATCACTCTGTCCTATTACGCATCTTATGCGATAGGATAAGAGCTTACGATAGTTTAACACTATGGATTACATGTATTCATAAAAGCGTATTCAAGTGAACGTAAACTTACAAGATTTTGGGTATCGATAGGTAAATAAACGATAGCTGTAGAAAGACTTGATCCATAGAAACTAACTTAAACTTTCAGTCGCGTAGTTTACGTGGTGATTGAAGAACTCGTCGATAGTTTAAAACACTATCCAGAAGTACACACTGTGTTAATCGAGAATCAGTGAACTGAGCAACTTAATAAGATTTTTAATCGAGTAAAGTGAAAACGATAAAGTTTCTGTTATTTTATATACATAGACTAGATCGATGAACTAGACTTAACTTCAGTCGATAGTTTAGGGGTGATAGCTAACGTAAGTTTAAAACTATTGATTAACTCATTTGGGTGGAAGAGGATACCGTAAAATTTTGTAAGCAATCCGGAAGTGCTGCTACAGACAAAATTTTGGGATGAGACTGAAATGCCAAGATAAGCATCTATGAGCGGAAATAGTATTCACAGAGTAGACCCAGTAGCACTATTATTCTCATCTGCTTATAATTTCAACTAAGTTTGACGCTAGAGTATTTTTCTGCTAAAGTTATAGCTGTTAGTACATCAAGACTTACTAACCTTCATAGTCTTCATCTATCAAGTTCAAGTCTGTAACTAAATTATGATTGCTTAAAAATGTTATGGAACTTTATCTATTCTCTTACTACGTAATAAGGTGCTAGTAGCAAAGGTCTTGCTAATAAAGCCTTATCGGGCTTAAACTTATTACTGAGTTTATCTAACTAATATATCTCAGGCTTAATAATTTCATTATCATGGTGATTTTTTCAGGTCAAGTTACTAATTAATAGCAATAGTTGTGTAGTTTGCTACAGCTGAACTACTTCACTAGCTTTGTTCTGAATGATTTAGCTAAAATCGAGCTTTAAACTTTTATACACAAAATTTAATCTTCTAGTCTTAACTCACTGACTTTTCTGTATAGTAACCATCAATCTATTAGTTTAGAGCTTCAATAAAAACTATTATACCATAATTTTTAAATAGATGCAACATTTTTCTAGGTAGTCAAAGAAAGGGCCATATAACTATAGACAATAAATTCGAGGTGATAGTTTTCTATCTATGCTAAATAATTTAAACTATGAACACAATATTAAAGTTCCTTGTTTTAGCCTAGTAAATACCTTGAAGTATGAGTTCCGTAGTCTACTAACTGCGATCTTATCTATTGATCCACAATAACTTGATTAGTCCTATATAATTAACTATCTCAATGAGTCCGAGTTATCTTTATTCTCAAATATTCTTTACTAATAGATTTCCATCCACTGCCATTTTCCCAGGTAGTCAAGAATGCTATTAGTAATCGTCTGCTATAGTTCTGCTATTGGTCACTCTGTATGTTATCGAAAATAAGCTAGGATGGTGAGTTAAGCGAGTGTCGCCATGTTGGGGGCAGCTGACCGAGCGGTTGACTTTGTTTACATATTCTGTAAGTATACTCCACGAAAATATATTGTATTGATTATTTATTGTATCTTATTATGACTAAACTCTATAAAGTAACATTTCTAGAGATAGCTTGTTTAGATCTCTTCTATGGGAGACTCAACAACTGGACGAATGTATCGGAAGAGTGAACAGTATAGGTTACTAATCACGATAATAATAATTCGTAAGAAAGATACTCACTTTTAAGTCTGGAACGTGGCTGCAGATGTAAAGAGGCACTTCAAACACGTGAAATAAGCTATTTACATACGCCGTAAAGGACGAACGTAAACCTTTTGTGACTTATACTGTATATGACACTATTGGAATATTTAATTATGATAGTTATCCAAGCTAACCTCAGACTGATGAGAAAGCACATTTCCCTACAGTATCCTTATCTTCGAAATGTCACGCTACGCGATGCTAGACAAACGCGAATTACCTTGATAACTTTGTATGCAAAAGCAGGTTTAAAGAGCTATTTGCTTAGAGTTATGAATTTTCTGGGAAATCAAAATTAGAATTCCCAGAACAGTAGTATGGACCAATTTTTACAGTACTCTCTTGCAACGAGACACTTGTCACAAGTAACCGTTACAGCATGTTGCTTGATAACCAAAGAAAACACTTGGTTATTAAAATATCTTAGGCAGAACAGAGCCTTCACAAGTAAAATGAGAGAATACAGGGGGTTAGTTTTTTCATCACAGGCTATTTAAAAGGCCTATCGCTCCGGGGCCGAAGCAGGGTCAGAAAGAACTATTGAGGTGACACCGATGGAAGTAAGTCACATGGAAAACACATCCCATCAAAACTGCAACACAGCAAATCGCAGTAACAAAGTGCCAACCAGCTCGATACAGCTGGCCTCAATCATGGAGGGCCGGATACCACTAAACCTCCAACAACCCATAGCTTTTTTTTGCACAGGACCTATACAGTCACTAGCTTGCTAATTAGAGTTCTCACTAAATGATTTTGTATCTTTCTTTAAACATATCTCACCATACTTATACTACTATCAACCCGTGTGTTAGTCAATAACTTTCGTATAAACGCTGCCCAGCAGAAAATTAAGGATATTTTCAGGATTTCATCGAGGAGCAACTGCCTGAGAGAAATGAAATTGTGCGCTCCACTGCTCGCACAGTGTTCGGGAGCCCCTGGATCATTGGAATGTTTGAATATATAACAATTGTTCAGGGTCCACCTGTAACGAGTCGGCTTTGAAAATAAAACGGTATTTTCAGGAACTAATGGTGCCTCTCGACAATAATCAAAGCGATTCAGACACTTCACAAGCGCAGTTTTTTTTAACTCATCCCATCTGATGAGCGAGACGTTGTTCAGTCGAATAGAGTCAGGATATGCTTTAACGAGGAATATCGTTCAGGATGTAGCGACATCCTTAATTTCCGCTGAGGTGTATTAACTTCTAGTAACTTCGCCACTACTCTCTTCCAGGTATAAGATGCTAGTAGCAATCGTCGTGCTATTTGCTATCTGCTGGCTCCATTCACTCATCGACACGTGCTAAGCATTTGCTGTGCTACCCTCAGCTCGAAATGGGTCCAGTCAGAAGACCGATGACCGGATCGTCTTTCCACCTTCTTGGCTTATTCAACAGCTGCTTGATCCCATCGTCTACGATTCAATGTCCCGCAGATTTCAGGCGCGGATTCAAATCCGCACTCAAGCCCGAACCGGACTGCCTGCTGCTGCTGGAGGAAGGAAAAGTCCAGGAGTCACCAATATCGGGGAAGCATTGCGTCGCAGTATTTCTGCCCATGACACTGGCAGATTCGAATGTCTGTCATCCGGGTTTCCGTCAAGATTCAATGAACGCAGATGTAAATTGTGCTCTCATATATAAACATATACGTTCGAAGTAAAGTTGTTGCGTTGTCGTTGTTCGTTGTAAGAACGCGAGTAGAGAGGTAAGGAGAGTAGGGAGTGAATTGCGTACTAGAGTCACGTGATATAGGAAGTAGATTATTTAAGGTAGAATAACTTACTTGGCCTAGTCATGTACAGGAAAGAAGACGGAAAGAGAGGAGTTAAGTAAGCTAAGAGTTAACGAGATAATGTCAATGATATAGAGAAAGGAAGATATAAGGAGAAGTTGGCTATTACACGAATAGAGTAGTAGTCTACGAACGTAACAGTGGAAGTCGGGACAATAAAGATATGTAAGGATCCATTGATCTTTGAAACACCACCACGAGTATTTTTATGTAGGATGGGGGGAAAAGGTTGTATGAGTCACGCTATATTACCGAAGAAGGAGCCCACTGTAATAATAAATAAAGTGAGAGATGCAACACGAGAGGAGTGAGATGGAAGTAGTCACAGCGAGGGAGTATAGTTAAGTACGCAGTAGTAGTAGGAAGGGAAGGAGATGAGCATTAGGGAAATCGAGGGAGTGAGGTGAAGGTTGTAGTTAAGGATGTATAGTAGTAACGCTAGTATCCATGTGATAGGATAGTGAGGATGGAGTAGCTGACACATCTTTAAAGGAGTAGTACTCAAGGTAGTATGTAGCTGTAGACAGTAGAAGTGGAGTAAAGGTACTAATAGTAAAGAGTGAGTAGTATTCAAAGCAGTAGTAGCAGCAGTTTCTGTTTAGTATGTCTCGCAGATGAAGTGAGATAGTCAGGTGAGAGGAAGGACATTGTTACGGAGTTAGATAGTTGGTAGTTAGTTTAATATCTAGCGAAGTAAAGTATAATTCAATATAACGTAATTCTATTTTATTTTATGATTATTGCTATCTAGTAAATAAGAGTATCGATTACTAACTAAAAACTGAAAATCTTATAATAGTTCAAAATTATTGAGAATCATTTTGTAAATATTATACATTTGATAAAACTACCTAACGTAACTGAGAAAAACTGCTGAGACTCTAACTCAGGAGAGATCAATATAAGCAACAGTTTACTCATGCAAACAAACCATTAATACATTTTGCTATATACCATTTGCTATATACAGTAATATAAAAATTCTAATACTGAGGAATTGTATTGAGAGCTTTCTGCTCTCCTATGTTGGTATACTGAAGGCTCATTTGATAGGCACATATCTTTTTATTGAGAACACTTTCAATATTTCCTCGAAACTATAAGTAGTAGTTAGATTCCTAAATCTTCCGTATACCTCAATAGTGACTAGCTGTTTGCTTAGTAGTACATGCTACCGTAAGAACCGTAAGACTGCTCAAACTAGTAAACAACTCTCTTGTTTCAGAGTGGTTAATTGTGTCCACGTAACTATAGCAGAGCTCTATAGCTAAGATAGTAATGTTCACAATAAAATATTGTACCGATAATTTCAACTTCACAAATTAGTAAGTGGAAGTAGAATATGTTAGAAGTGGTAACAGTTAGAAGTTTTGAAAGCATAAGTGGACTCGTAGAGAGGTGAGGAATAGTATTGTAAGTATTAGTAGTAGTAAGTAGTAGTAGTTAGCTAAGTGAGTAAAGTCTAGTAAGTAAATATAGGGAAGTAAGTAAGTATAAGTATGATATGTTTGTAAGTAGTAAGTAGTAGTAGAGAGCAGGAAAACTTAAGTGGAGTAGTAGAGGTAGTGAAAACACATACGAGTTAGGAGGAGAAGAGGGAGAAGAGAGATAAAGTAAAGGCACTGGAGAGGATACACATTATAAGTAGTTTAGTCAAAGTAGCACATATAGTTGATAGATTTAGGGGAAAAAGTAGTAAGGAGATAGTAGCGCACAGTAGATGTCATGTCAGTAGCAGTAAGAGTGAGTAGGAGTAACCAGTAGTAGCAGTAAGTAGCCTCAGGAGACTAGGGAGATATAGAGGAGGAAGCATAGGGATATGGTCAGAGTAGTTAGTGAAGCAGGAATGGATGAAGAAGGGATAGGAAGTGAAGACTTACGTAGTATGTGAGAAGTAGAAGTACGATAATGAGAACAATAGGAGTAGTCAGACAAGTACTAAAGACAAATACAACTTAGTAGTACTGTTTGTAAGTATAGTAGTTCGAGTTTTAATTCTTGTACGATCGAGATATCAGCGAGAAAGAGTGATTAGTAGAGATTAATATGTAGTAGTACTGTAGAATAGTAAATCGAGCCCTATTCAAACTTTTGTGACTAATAAGTAACATATACGGAGTGTTACTCTATTCTTAAACCCAAGATGGCGTAACTATATTATGAATTTTATAAGTCTTATTATACAAACTATTTATATTATATTTATATTAACTGTGATCAACCAACAATTAATTGAGATTACTCACTAATTAAAAAAATTCCCAGAATCAACTGTCAATTTATAGAGAATTATATTAAAAATTCCGTCTTTCACATGTAATTAATTACAGTACAGAAATATATATTTTATAAGAGAGCAAACACATGTACTAAGTTCCACAGTCTACGAATTATATCATCTACTTGAAATATGTCATGAGCACCATGTTATCACAACCACTAAGCCAGATTAATAGAAATCGTGTTATCTCTCTGTCTAATCAGAGTTATATCCGGGGTCGAAAAACTCGACACATAACGTCGTACGATGATATGTGATTTCATAACATACCTGAATATAACAGGTTGATAAACTATAAGTATTAGAATCATTTCCTAAGTGTAACCAAGAAATTGATTGGACGTTAGGTTGTTCGACCCCTTGGTTATCAACTGTGTTATCTCTCTGATTAATCAGAGTTATCAGCAAGGACGACCGAAAACTCCGAGGAAGATATATGTAGTCTAACGGAGATTAATTGATACATTACTAAAAATTTTAAGGTTCACGAGATATCTCAAGAGAGATAAGTTGAGAGTTGTATATACAGCGTAACGAGGACCCAGGTGTGCTATCACAGAATTATTTGCAGTTCTTCCAGGCCCCTTGGTTTATCATCTGTATATGCGTACGTCTAGCTCTGAGTCGAAGTCTCATCAACACAAGAGGTCTCCCGAAACTCCGAGAAAGCTGAAAACGAGAATTTGTGATAAATTGTTGATTATATCCAGACGGTGAGATACCATGAGTGATAGACGAAGAAGATTCGAGAACGTTATTTCGGGAACCCACCCTAGGAGGTTATTCACGTAAGAAATGATATCACACTTGTGAATCAAGTTAATTGTCACACTTTGCTCATATGCAACTTCTCGAGGATATCGGAAAATTTGCGTTATGTATTTTTTTTCAACATTTATTACGTAACTTTATTTCCTATTCATTGTTGAAACGCTCGTGAAGTGCGGTAGAAAGTTTAAACTATTATCAAACCATCGTACATTGTAATATACTGGAAGCCGACCATATTAGGATAATATATACTTGGGATGATTTTAATATAAATTTTATAGTGTAAACTCTAATACACGATGACACTTTTTATAGGAATACTGACCACTAATAAAAATAATTATGAATTTCGAGTAATATAGATTATATCATCATGAAATAATAATAATTGTAAGGTTAATTAATTAATAATAGATAAGAAATAATAATAAATATACATATAATATATTTAATTAAAATTATTATTTTAAATTACTATTTATATTTTACTATTACTTTAATTTATTTAATTTAACGCATATTTATTATAATGTTATTTATACAAGGGGGTCCGAAACTGCGAAGAAAAGTGTACGAAGATTATTTGATAACACGTGATAACAGGTTGATAACAGTGATAACATTTCCTAAATGTACCAAGAGTATTGGAAGTTTCGGACCCCTTCTATTTATATTATTATTGATTTATTTTCATTTATAATCGAAAAACTGATTTAATTATAAATGCTTGGACAGTACGTGAAATGTTGTATGCAGCCAGAGGATCTGTCCACTGATTCGACAGATTCACTACTACTATTGATTATTATTATTATTAATCCCTGTCGTTGGAGTCATCTCCTTTTATAGTTTTCTAGGACAGGATTACGTTGCAACTTTGGTTTCATTCAAGATGAGGGGTCCGAAACTCGGAGGAAAAGTGTACGAAAATTATCTGATAACATATGATAACACGGAGATAACATGGAGATAACATGGAGAGGACAGTTTGATAACAGTGATAACAGGACCCAGGTGTAAGAAGATTATTGGAAATTTCGGACCCCCTTGGTTATCACTGTGTTATCTCTCTGTTATCAGAATTATCAGCAAGGGGTCCGAAACTCCGAGGAAAAGTGTACGAAGATTATCTGATAACATATGATAACACGGAGATAGCATGAAGAGAACAAGTTGATAACAGTGATAACACGACCTAGGTGTATGAAGATTATTTGAAGTTTCAGACCCCCTCCTTGATTCAACAGACAGAGGAGGGTCCGTAACTTCCGTAACAAAAAATCACCACCTGTTATCACTTGTTATCGCCTGTTATCAAATTATCGCTCTATCATACCCACTTCATCCACTCTCGTAGCCAACATTTTCATAAGCGTAACAAAATTAATAATAATAATTTATAATAATAGTAATAATAAAATAATAATAATAGCAATATAATAATAATAGTAATAATATAATAAATGTAATAATAATAATGTAATAATGATAACAATAATAATATAATAATATAATAATAATAATTAATGATAATATAATAATATAATAATAATAATTAATGATAATATAATAATATAATAATAATAATTAATGATAATATAATAATAATAATAATAATAATAATAATTAATAATAATGAATGAAGACAAGTCTTCCCACCTCGTCGCTTTCTATGCAGCACAGTAACGTCGTATTGTTCTCGTCCATTTTTATCACACACTCAACTTTCTACACTTAACTACTATTGCTAACTACTATTCTTAACTCTTCTAGAACTTAAGAGTAAAATAATATTTTTCTATAGTTTCGCCAGAAGCGTGGGAACTACGACAGCGTCCGTGGTCCTCACGCAGTCGGGACCGACCAAGATGTGAGGATCACTGCCGTGCCGGGATCGTTCCAAAAATCCACCAAAATCCAAACTTGTGGCCATCGTGGAAACTTCAGTTTAAAAATAAAATATGAAAACATTAAATCCATTTCTCGGCACGGCGTAGTATGTTGTCTGCACTGTCGCGGACAAGGCACTTTCACGGATTTTGGGTCCGTGAAAGTTTTCTTCAAGGATTCTAATCCGTGAAAAACCCCGTGAGATAGCTTAAAAAACACAGAGTTTTACTGATCCTTGAAAAAGTTTTCAAGGTTTGAGAATACAGATCCGTGAAAGGGCTTTTTTCTTCTACGGTACTTTCACGGGTCTGTATCCGTGAAAGTTTTCTTCAAGGATACTAATCCGTGAAAAACCCCGTGAGTTAGCTTAAAAAACACGGAGTTTTACTGATCCTTGAAAAAGTTTTCAAGGTTTGAGAATACAGACCCGTGAAAGGGCTTTATTTCTCTACGGTACTTTCACGGGTCTGTATCCGTGAAAGTTTTCTTCAAGGATTCGAATCCGTGAAAAACCCCGTGAGATAGCTTAAAAATCACGGAGTTTTGCTGATCCTTGAAAAAGTTTTCAAGGTTTGAGAATACAGATCCGTGAAAGGGCTTTATTTCTCTACGGTACTTTCACGGGTCTGTATCCGTGAAAGTTTTCTTGAAGGATTTTAATCCGTGAAAAACCCCGTGAGTTAGCTTAAAAAACACGGAGTTTTGCTGATCCTTGAAAAAGTTTTCAAGGTTTGAGAATACAGATCCGTGAAAGGGCTTTATTTCTCTACGGTACTTTCACGGGTCTGTATCCGTGAAAGTTTTCTTGAAGGATTTTAATCCGTGAAAAACCCCGTGAGTTAGCTTAAAAAACACGGAGTTTTGCTGATCCTTGAAAAAGTTTTCAAGGTTTTAGAACGCAGATCCGTGAAAGGGCTTTTTTTTTTCTCTACGGTACTTTCACGGTTCTGTATTCTCAAATCTTGAAAACTTTTTCAAGGATCAGCAAAACTCCGTCCTTGAAAAATTTATCAAGGTTTGAGAATACAGATCCGTGAAAGGGCTTTTTTTCTCTACGGTACTTTCACGGTTCTGTATTCTCAAATCTTGATAAATTTTTCAAGGATCAGCAAAACTCCGTATTTTTTAAGCTATCTCATGGGGTTTTTCACGGATTAGAATCCTTGAAGAAAACTTTCACGGATACAGACCCGTGAAAGTACCGTAGAAGAAAAAAGCCCTTTCACGGATCTGTATTCTCAAATCTTGAAAATTTTTTCAAGGATCAGCAAAACTCCGTGTTTTTTAAGCTATCTCACGGGGTTTTTCACGGATTAGAATCCTTGAAGAAAACTTTCACGGATACAGACCCGTGAAAGTACCGTAGAAGAAAAAAGCCCTTTCACGGATCTGTATTCTCAAATCTTGAAAATTTTTTCAAGGATCAGCAAAACTCCGTGTTTTTTAAGCTATCTCACGGGGTTTTTCACGGATTAGAATCCTTGAAGAAAACTTTCACGGATACAGACCCGTGAAAGTACCGTAGAAGAAAAAAGCCCTTTCACGGATCTGTATTCTCAAATCTTGAAAATTTTTTCAAGGATCAGCAAAACTCCGTGTTTTTTAAGCTATCTCACGGGGTTTTTCACGGATTAGAATCCTTGAAGAAAACTTTCACGGATACAGACCCGTGAAAGTACCGTAGAAGAAAAAAGCCCTTTCACGGATCTGTATTCTCAAATCTTGAAAATTTTTTCAAGGATCAGCAAAACTCCGTGTTTTTTAAGCTATCTCACGGGGTTTTTCACGGATTAGAATCCTTGAAGAAAACTTTCACGGATACAGACCCGTGAAAGTACCGTAGAAGAAAAAAGCCCTTTCACGGATCTGTATTCTCAAATCTTGAAAATTTTTTCAAGGATCAGCAAAACTCCGTGTTTTTTAAGCTATCTCACGGGGTTTTTCACGGATTAGAATCCTTGAAGAAAACTTTCACGGATACAGACCCGTGAAAGTACCGTAGAAGAAAAAAGCCCTTTCACGGATCTGTATTCTCAAATCTTGAAAATTTTTTCAAGGATCAGCAAAACTCCGTGTTTTTTAAGCTATCTCACGGGGTTTTTCACGGATTAGAATCCTTGAAGAAAACTTTCACGGACCCAAAATTCCCGTGAAAGTGCCTTGTCCCGACAGTGAGTGTTCTATCACTCATCTTCTCCAGGGTCGTGTGTTTTTTTTTTAAACGAATCTTCTAAATGTAAAAATTAATGTTTCTTCGATGTGTATTGAATGTTACATGTGTCGTATTATCATGGATCTTACCGAAAAAAAAAGTTTTACAAAAGTTATTTACCGACTTAACACTTTCATTGTAATGTAATTCAGAAAGTGAAAGTTTTCTTGTTGCCGTAAGAAGAAAAAAATGTGGAGTTTGTTTCAAGGTTCGCATAGCATATGGTAATTTTTACGCTAAATTTAATCGCAAATCCTTTCTGAATGTCACGTCGTAATACACGACTGAAATGAGCGTAAAAAAGTCAATTTTCCCATATATACAACTCAATTATATACAGTTATAAGATGTTGTTATACGCTGGTTTTTAAGTGCATGGTACTTAACATTATACACCATAAAAGCTATACTTGATTTATGAGCTTAAAGTAACTACGCAATAACTATAGAGAAATAGTTGTCTGCTATTGAAGAGCTCAATCACGAAATAGCAAAACAACTCAGACGGATTTCACATACGTTTTCCGAGACAACTATACTCGAAAATCAAAATCTGTTTTATGAACTCTCTAGAATGATTTAGAAACTGCACATTTAAATTTTTGGTTAATTTTTAAATTAATTATTTTAGTATATAAATGAATCGAAAAGTGGCAAATTTGTTACACAGCCCAAAACAGCGTACAATGCTTTGAATATAGCACATACATTAAACTGAACAAATATGGAAGAAAATCAAAATTTGTTTTATGAGCTCTCTAGATCGATTTTTGAATTTCATTAAATTAATTTTATTAAATTTTTAAGTTAATTACTTTAGTAGAAAAATGCGTCCAAATGTGGCAAACTGTCGCCCACACCACGATAATAGCAGATATGTTGAATGTACCATATACGACTAATTAAAGAAAAATGCAATAAAATCAAAATCTGTTTTATGAGCTTCCAAGAATGATATTAGAACTATGTAATCATAATTTTACTGAAATTTTAATTTAATTCGTTTAGTCAAAAAATGCGTCCAAAATTTGAGAAGTGGCGGCTATACGATTCGTGATAGCAGACGACGTCAAATTTCCCAAATAGGTTCAACTGAAAATTTCGCGGGAAAATCGGAATCTGCTTTATGAGCTTCCCAAGAATATTATTAGGACTACGTAACTACAATTTTTGTAGATTTTTAAGTAAATTACGTCAGTTGAAAAATGCGGTCAAGTGGGCTGATTGTCGCCCACACAATCACTGATAGCGGACGACGCGCCGAATGTACCGGGTATATTTAACTGAATAACATTCAAAATAATCGAAATTCATTTTAAGAGCTTTCAAGAACCTTATTTGAACTACGTAAATACAGTTTTATTAAATTTTAACTTAATTACTTTAGCCGGAAAATGCATTCAAAAGTGGACGATTAGCTCTGCACTAAGCACAATAGCACACGATGCACATACGTACCGTATATGCGTAATTAAACAAATAATCCGTAAAATGGAAATCTATTTTAAGACCTTTCAAGAAGCATATTAAAACTATACAATTATAATTTTATTAAATTTTTAACTTAATTACGTTATTTTAAAAACGCGTCCAAAAGTTGCTTATCAGCGCCCAGACCACTCAGCTAGCAGACGCCATGTTTCAGTCAACCCACTTCAAAAACACAGTAGTCAACCAATAATTTCCTACAACATTATACAATAATTGCATTAAAATTGATTTGCTTTCAGGTGATTGAGAAGATTTCGCCTTGCGCTTTCAGCTGTCGACTCTAACAAATGGAAGTGAAAGCTGGAAATGGCAACGCTGTAACCATGATCTCCATCTCACGTGGCTGCAGCATAACCAAATATGGTTAACTCGCAGCCCAACACAACTTCTTATTTTTACTTTATTCTTTTTCCTATCCGTCCCAGTGAGTCACAGCACAGCATAGGCGAATCGGCATATTTGGACAATAGCCACAGCGGAACGGTAATCTAATCATCCTACACAATCTATTGTTCAATCAGTACAAATTCATACAGTTTTCTATCCAGTTATCAATTGGCTATCGGATATTCAGTACTTTTCACCGATATATCCCTGTATTCGTGGTTTATTTGAACTTGTAAAGGTTCTTTACTATGAGTGTGTGTGTGTTGAATTCAGGGTTTGTTTCAGGGCGGTGAGGAATCTTTCATGATAGATTGATAGGATATATATCGGATAATCAATACTTTTCACCGATATATCCCTGTATTCGTGGTTTATTTGAACTTGTAAAGGTTCTCTACTATGAGTGTGTTGAATTCAGGGTGTGTTTCAGTGTGGTGATGAATCTATTAAGATAGATTGATAGGATATCTATCGGATAATCAGTACTTTTCACCGATATAACCCTGTATTCGTGGTTTACTTGAACTTGTAAAGGTTCTTTGCTATGAGTGTGTGTTGAATTCAGGGTTTGTTTAAGGGCGGTGAGGAATCTACTAAGATAGATTGATAGGATATCTATCGGATAATCCGTACTTTTCACCGATATAACCCTGTATTCGTGGTTTATTTGAACTTGTAAAGGTTCTTTACTATGAATGTGTTGAATTCAGGGTTTGTGTCAGTGCGGTGAGGAAACTGTGGGCAATAGCTCCTTTTTAGGAAGAAATATTTCCAGAGTTTTTCACTCGGGGTTCTTGTGTCATGATTCTGGAGTTTATAATACAAAGAGAGATGAAAGAAAAGGACCTTGAATGACGTCAGATTAGAGCTTTCCTCTTCAGGTTACCAACCGTTTGAATTCAGTTTGACATCAAACGCGGACCTGGTCGGACATCTGTACCCAGTTCTCTCACAAACTTTTTACTTTCTGTAAATTCATTTCAACTTAATTACAATCATCTATCATGGCCACTCGTGCTACCAAGTCCGGTTTCGCTGCTGAAGCCCAAGCCAAGGTATAAAACTTAATTCTAGATCCTACATTTGATTATACAAAGTACATGGGAGTGGTCCATATGGTCTATTACGATGTTCTAACACGTGATATGCGAATATTTGCAGATTATGAGCAAATATAACGAAGATCTGGCTCGTGAAGCTATGGAATGGATCCAGACCATCACTGGGGAACCTATTAACGTATCAGGAGATCCTGACAACGTCTTCGAGACTCTGAGGGATGGAACTCTGCTTTGCAAGTAACGTCAAACACTTTATTTAATTTAGGACTTTAGATAATATAATTATTGTATTAGGTTGGCCAATTCCATTGAAGCAGGGACTGTAAAGAAGGTCCAACAGAGCAAGATGGCCTTCAAGTGTATGGAGAACATTAACACTTTCCTGGAAGCTGCTCGCAAGTTCGGAGTCCCTCCTGAAGAACTCTTCCAGACTGTTGACTTGTGGGAGCGTCAGAACCTTAACTCGGTCGTCATTTGCCTCCAGGCTCTAGGACGCAAGGTAAATAACATAGTTTAGGAACATACGGCTCGTATCTTTATCACTACAGACTCTATGCCAAACGATAGTAGCGCCAAGCAGCCGTAGCGGCTACAGTTGGAAACTCGCGTCGTCCGCTCTTTTAGGACCAGCGAAACAGCGCTAAGTCATGTGACACCATCAGAAGCTTGACCTAAAATAGCAGACGACGCGAGTTTCCAACTGTGGCCGCTGCGGCTGCTTGGCGCTACTATCGTTTGGCTTAGAGTCTATAGGGCCTATTCCAAACGTGCACTTCACTATAACGGACACTTATATCAAATCAATTTTTTAGCATTTTTTTAACTTTTTAGTGTCAAATTGTCTCTCAGATTTTTTGCCGATTTTTAAACGTATTTTCGAGTCGATTAATTGAAAAAGTTGATTTACACGAGTGTCCGTAGTAGAGGGGGTGGTCTACAGAGGTCTTATCTGGAATAAGGGTCTATACAGCTGTCAAATGACGCACTCTCTTGTCTTATCAGCTGTGTTGTTAAATCTCTGATAACCTTTAGTTTGAATATGTGATCTCATAATTTATTTTTAATTTTTTCTTGGATAAAAACTAGTCGCACAAGTTCGGCAAACCTGGAATCGGACCCAAAGAAGCTGAGAAGAACGTTCGTCAGTTCAGTGAAGAGCAACTGCGTGCTGGAGATACCGTCATCTCCCTGCAGTACGGTTCCAACAAAGGTGCCAATCAGAGTGGCATTAGTTTCGGCAATACTCGACACATGTAAAAAAAAATTAAAAAAAAAATCACAATTAATTGCAATTTAAGTGTCATTACCAAAATATCGCATTCCAGTTTACACAAAATTCTCTCCACAATTTTGAATACCGCGCCAGAAAAATTTGCTTCTTTTTTTAAAAAAAAAAATTTACGAATTCTTATTTACTATTATTATTTCCCAGAAAAAATCCTAAAAATATGTAAATTAATTATTAATATATATAGTTTACAACTTTTTACACTTTTCATTGGCTGCTTTAATGTTCCCTGTTTGCTTTGAACAAGTACTTAATGGTAATACACACACGGCATTATTTTCGTTTCATTGGTGTTTTCTAAATTGATTAAATTAATTAGAGAAAATTAAAATATTAATAAAATAATTATTGATTAATTTTTTTTAGTAATTTTTCATATGGCGTGCCGTGAATCAGACGCGGGCGTGGCTTTTATAATTAGTTTTCCAGAGTGGAATTATAAATCATTAATTTGAGATATTTTGTTTAATAACTAATTCACAAATTAGGTAGTAAATAGTTCATAGTTTTACTGTTTAGGCAAAGTGTGAATTTAAAATTTGAAATAAAACCAAAGTGCTGCATCATATGGTCTTGTATTTGAAACTTGCACGAAAAATTGCATAATACACAATAGAACCATTCACTTAGACTGTTTACCTTGGCTTTTTATATATAACACAAGAATATTGAAGTTTCCATTATATTAGTTTACTTGCTCGTAGCTGTAGAGGTCAGTAACAACCTTTGGAATAATATTTTGGTTTCAAAATTTTACCCAAGTTTAATTTGAGTTACCAAATCTGAATTTGGAAGTTAAATGGTAAGTATTAGTTTGATTCCCATTAATTAACATTTGGAAAAAATCTTCATTTAATGGAGTGTTGCATTAGATCGTATTTATCCATTGAAATAGTTGTTTGGAATATTTATTAATTTAGTGTGTCAAGTTATCGTCTTAATTCAAAATACTAACTTATCAATATATAATTAATTTATGTTATTATTAACTGATAGTTATTGATTCTACCTTAAAAATACTATAAAACAGCTTAATTTTGTAATAATTAATGTTATTTCCTATAATTTGGAAAATTAAGCCAAAGCTTTTTGAATTTGGCGCGTCAAAGGTGCAGCGTTGCCAGATTTTTCTAATTCATTTTTTAAAATATCCGTTATACTGTATTTTTAATACAAAACAAAAGCAAAACGGATTTATAAACAATTATTAAGAATTAAATTATATTTCGATATTTTTTAAAAATACTTTCTGAATTTTAAATTACTTCAAATCTATTTTAGTAAATTCCTTTCCAGCTTGCACGTGCAGTAGCAGCTGGCAGTAGAACTTTCCAGCCTATTTTTCATCAGAAAATTCGGAATTATGGCTGATGCTGTTGCAGGCGAAAAACTATCGAAAAAGTAAGTCAACCCAAGCGAATTCAGAAAAACTTAAAAACTAAATCGGGGCGAATTTATCGTATGTAAATATTGGTAAACGCAGCCAGGCCCTAGAGGTTTCTGTTTCTTGAAGCCCTCCCCAACAGCTTTTTCTCTTTGACATCTTCTGCTGAAGCTATAAACTGGGCAAAAGTCCAGATTTTAACAAGTAAATTTAATTTATAAAAATGGTGCTACAGTTTTTAAAATTGATACGATTGAATGCGGCCATGGTTTCGAGACATGTCGTAGATTCTTCGTGTACTCGAACTATTGCATCATCCGCTTCTTTCTCGAAACAAAGGTGAACACTATTCAACTATCAACATCACTCTAACTGAATATTTTGTATTTTTCAGTGAACTGAAGAGGCGCCTCAAGGCCGAGCAGAAAGCTAAAGAAAAAGCGGAAAAAGAAAAAGCTCGGGAAGATGGGGGTAGCCAAAACCAGCAGAAGAAAGAAACTGCGTCTAGTGAGAAAAACCTGCTGAATGATGCTGAAATTAGTCCAAATGTAACTTTACATTTATTCAACTGCGTTAATAGTTAAAGTGTATTTTTAAACTTTCGCAGGAGTACTTTAAACTTCGCAGTCAGATAGTAACTTCCATGAAGGAACGTGGAGAGGAACCTTACCCGCACAAATTCCACGTGAACACTTCACTGCACGAATTTATCGAGAAATTCAATCACTTAACGACGGGACAGGCTCTGGAAAGCGAGATCTGCCATGTTGCGGGTAAATTTAACATTATTATAGATCGACAAAAGTTTCGGTTTTTTTGATGGGCTGTTGAAACGTTAGGTCGCATTCACGCCATTCGCGAGTCGGGGGCCAAGCTTCTGTTTTACGACCTCCGTGCCGAGGGGACGAAGCTACAGGTGATGGCCAACTTGAAAGCTTACGAGACAGAAGCCAAGTTCTTGGAGGACACGACTAAAATCAAACGCGGGGACATCATTGGCTGTGTTGGTTATCCCACCCGAACGAAAACTGGCGAGCTTTCCATCATCCCCAAGAAAATGGAGCTGCTTTCCCCGTGCCTGCACGCGCTACCGCACTTGCATTACGGTCTCAAGGATAAGGTACATCAACTTCCAACTCGAGAGTATTTCAAACGTTTCGCCAAAGCCAACGTTTAATCTTTCTGCAGGAAACGAGATTTAGGCAGCGGTACTTGGACCTCATCATCAATGGGAAGTCCGCCGCAAGTTCTACATTCGCTCGCAGATCATCTCATACGTGAGGAAGTTCCTTGACAGCATCGGCTTCCTCGAGGTCGAGACGCCCATGATGAACATGATCGCTGGAGGCGCCGCAGCCAAGCCGTTCGTCACGTACCACAACGACTTGAACATGCAGCTCTATATGCGAATCGCTCCAGAACTGTTTCTGAAAGTATAAACTCATAAAATATCCGTATAAATTTTAATAGTTTTGTTGACTAAGTAATTTGTAATGGAAGCATAATATTTAAATAACATGTTTTCTGAAATTCAGATGCTGGTTGTGGGTGGAATCGACCGAGTGTATGAAATCGGGCGGCAGTTCCGTAACGAAGGCATCGATCTGACACACAATCCAGAATTCACGACCTGCGAGTTCTACATGGCCTATGCTGATTACAACGACCTTATGAACATTACCGAGGAACTCATTTCAAGTAATATACTATTCACATAGCACCTACCAGTATTGTTATTTACAGTACTTTAAATATATTATTTTAAATATGTATTTTTAGTACGTTAATTTTATTATTTATTGTCACTTTTTACGATATTGAATTACTATTGTAGTTTTCTTAATTGACCATTAGTTTTATTGATTATTCGTAGTTCTTACTGCATTAATTATTGATTTCTGTTTGATATAATTATATGTATTTTATCATCTCCAAATATTTTATTGTAAATACTAGCTTTATTTATGATTATTTTACTCATTATTGTCATTTTAATTAATTAAGGTATGGTGAAGGCTATCCACGGCAGTTATAAGATCAACTACCATCCGGAGGGTCCTGAAGGGCCTGCTGTGGAAATCGATTTCACTCCCCCGTTCCGTAGGTTGAGAATGTTCCCCGACTTGGAAAAGGCCGTTGGAGCCAAGCTTCCCGATCCCCTGTCCCTGGACACGCCAGAAGCGAGACAGGCTCTCGACGACCTCTGCGTCAAACACAATGTCGAGTGCGGAGCCCCCCGAACTGCTGCCCGACTGCTCGATAAAGTATTTTAAATAATAAATACAAAAAATAGAAAATAAATTGGAATAAATACATTCAATATTTATTTTAGTAATATGAATTAATGTGTAAGTTATAATCTAGTTAATTGAATTAATTTATTATTTTTATTTTATTAATTAATAACGTTGTAATGATAAGTGATACCAATAAATATAATAGCACGGGAAATAATACAATAAATCGAAAAAAATCTAATTAAGAATGAAATGATAATTACATATTCATTAATAATAATAAGCAAAATAACGTTAGCAATAATACATATTTAAATCGTGAGAATAATACATGTAATTGTATTAGAAATAGTAAATACTATTAAAAGTGTACACCAAATTATATAATTTAATGTAGAAAATTATGAAAAATGTCTAATTACTAATTTTTCTATAGAACTGAAATAAAAATATTTTTTCTGTAACATTAAAGCTTGTCGGAGAGTTCCTGGAGGAGCAGTGCATCAACCCGACGTTCATCTGCGATCACCCGCAAGTGATGTCCCCACTGGCCAAGTGGCATCGCTCGGAGAAGGGCCTGACGGAACGCTTCGAGCTCTTCGTCATGAAGAAGGAGGTCTGTAACGCCTACACCGAACTCAACGACCCCTTTGTCCAGCGCGAACGCTTCGAGCAGCAAGCTAAAGTACGTTTATTGTTGTATTTTATTTATTTTACTATGCATTACTTAGGACTATAGTATTATTATAATCATTTACATATTGGATATATTTTCATGTTTTCTAGTATATGTATGAAAAATTCGTAATATAAAAGTTTAATAATATAAATATTTATTTAATTTAATTAAACTATTTATAAACATTTTTTTTTAAACTCAGCTTTAATTTTAAGTTCGATTAATTGAATTTTTAACATTAATATTAATATTACTTTTATATAATTAGGATAAAGCTGCCGGAGACGACGAAGCCCAGATGATCGACGAGACCTTCTGCACTTCGCTGGAGTACGGTTTGCCTCCGACTGGAGGATGGGGCATGGGTATCGACAGAATGGCTATGTTCCTTACCAACTCCAATAACATCAAGGTAATACTCATAATTCTGTTACTATTATTTTTACTATTATTATTATTGGTAGTAGTAGTAGTAGTAGTAGGGATACATTAGAGCTGTCAAGTGTGTGGACAGAAGGTCAAATAGACGCATAGGCGGTCGGTCTGTCCATGTATTCGACAGATTTGTCAAAACTGTCATTATTATTATTACCAAGTTTACTGTAGAACTGTCGGATGTGTGGACAGAAGGTGAAGTCTGTGCGTAGGTGGCTGGTCTGTCCACATATTCGACAGATTATCAAAATCGCTGTTATTATTATTATTATTATTATTATCATGAAGGATACAAAGGGGCTGTCGAACGTGTGGACAGAAGGTGAAGTATATGCACGGAAAGTTGATCTGTCCACATATTCGACAGTTTGATGAAAAATCGTTATTATTGTTACGACAACTGTAGGATATAGATTGCCGTTATTACTCTCATATAGTTATTTATATCATTATGATTTTTTTACTATTTATTACTAACATGTTTTATTAATTTCTCTCTTAATTTCCTGTAGGAGGTACTGCTGTTCCCCGCTATGAAGCCGGACGACCCGAACCGCCCAAAAGAAGACGGTGAAAAAGAGAATGGCGAAACTGCCAAGTAAAAATTTCTCATACAACCCAGCGTTCAACTGAAAGCACAGTGTGCAAAGATAACGAAACTGTAACCAATCAACTGACTTCATACAATCCGGGGAATAAACGGTTTTCCAGCGTGTTGCTGCTTTACCGAAAATCCGTATACTTTCATTTAGTACTCATTTTTTGTGTGTTAGAAATCGCTTGAACTTAGTAGTAGCTTTATATGTATTTTCATCACGATTAGTATGTTAATAGTATTGGAGTATTATTATGTGATATTGTAATATGTGGTATGTATTACTTTATCACTTTGTTACTAATAACTAGTAAAATTATAGTGTAGTGAAGAAGTGACTGAATTGTGAATGATGTGTATGAATTCCGACCTGTACAGATCCTACACTACGTTCACTAGCGTGTTACACAGAAACTACATCTCCTAGACTCCTACTACCTATCTAGACAGCCAATTGGAAAGTTTGTCGCCTCATTGTAGCAGACGATTTCGTAATACTTTTTACTCCCTACAGCATGCTACGTATCTGTTAGTAGGAGGCGACGAACATTTTGATTGGCTCTTTTGATCACGTGACCAGTGCGAACCAATCAGATAGTGTACTTAGTTTCCAGCGTTGCTGAAATTTTCATTAATTTTAGCGGCCAAACGGCGGAAATCTGAAATAGGGACACTATACATATTCGAAATTAGCGTAAAAAGATCTATAACATGTACTTTTTACCAAGTTGTCCGGAGTTGCCCTTTAACTAATAGACTAATAAATAATAGTTATATATAATCTTGTAATCAATTTAATAATAATCTCGAAACGTATTTATTATAGATTTCTGTTTATTTACATCAGCTACTTTCCTCCAGGAGTGAAAAAAAAGTTAACAAATTAATTCCTCCAAAATTAATCAAAATTTAATTTAATTTGTGATTTTCAAGGAGTGGACAGCATTCGCAGCAGCTGAATTAGAAACCAGAAAAATACCAGAAAAAGAAAATCCTGGAATGGTTATAAGTTATTCCAAAAACGAAAAAGTCAACGATAAGAAAACAGGAAGAGCGGGAAAAGTTTCGGAACAAAAATTCTTGTCTAAAGCAGAGGAAAAAAGCAGCAAAAACTTATTTTTAAATTTCATTTCAAGTTCACCTTAATACCGCAAAAGAAAAAGTTAATAACAAAATAAAAAAAAACAGCAAAAAAGTGATTCGTTTTAGAGTTCGTCTCGATCGAGCAGCGTGTATCTGTTCTTGGACGGGGCCAGTTTCTTGAACGTCGACTCAGGCGGAGTGGTCGGTTTCTTTGAGTCGCCACCAGCTTCATTGCCTCGGCCGACGTGGACCGCCTCGTGAGCGATCTGCTTTGTCGCCTCGGTGACGGGGTCTGGCCCATAGTGGAATTCTCGGTGCAGTTTGCCCGAGTGCAGGTCTGCGAGGAATTGCTTCAGCTTACCGGGTACGAAGATGTCCTAGAAATTTCATAAAATATATTTTAATATTCATTGTTAAATTTGTTAAATTACTGATAGTTTATTGCTTTACTTCGTATTTGGGGAAGAGGTACATGTGTCTGAAACTGTCAATGGCGATTAATGGAAGATCTTTCTTGCTTTTGCCCAAATGCTGCAGCGGGTGGGCGAACGTCACTCCGTCAGCAGTGAGGAAGTTGATATTCTCTGCAAAATTCAGTAAATAACAGATTAAATCAATATATGTATATTAAAATATTATGAATGAAATATAATAATCCTTTTACTAATTAATAAAATATTTAACAAAATTATAATCTTTCGATGGGAAAAGCAAACGAGCATAAGAGTAGAATTAATTAAGAGTTAAAGCTAAAGAATAACATCTAGCGTAAAAATTTTTACGTTTTTCGTCGAGTAGTTCTTGCGTGATGACTTCACTGTACTTCTTGATACTGGAAAGGTCATCGGGATGGTAGAAGAGGATCAGGAAGGGCAGACCTTCTTCAGTGAGCTCCTCAGCATTTTCAAACGTGATCTCCCTGACCAGCGGGACGCACTTATCCGTCACCCAGATGCTCAGCTCATCGTAAGTCTTCATGTTCCCGGTGAACGATTCGTCGTTTTCGTTCGAACGAGCCCTGGCGGGACGGTAAGCAACTATCGGCTGACCAGGCGGGTGCATGGGACGGGTGATGTCCCCAAATCCAGCATAGAACGTGCAGTCGTCCTTGAGAACTGAAGCCAGTTTGCGGAAGTTTGTGTATTCGGGACCTTCCTTGGTTTCAAAGTAACCAATGATGGTTCGCTTCTTTTCCTAGAAAAATATAACAGAAATAATTTTTTAAATGTAGAAAAATGTAAAAGTAGTAAAAACGTACATCCAGATTTTCGAGTTCAGTTAAACTCGTGAACTCTTTAATGGGATCGGCCAACTGCTCGCGAACGAACTGAGCGAAAGCTTCTGCCGAACGCTGTCCTCGATACTCTTTCTTGTAGAGCTGCCCGTTGCGAATGGTCTTCAGTGTCGGGTACTTTGTGATGTGAAATCGCGTTGCGATCGAAGCTGTGAGAAGTATTTATAAAGTTTATGAATTAAGTTCAGTCATCCTGCACAGTATTATAACAAATATATATAGAAATAATGTAAAACATAATTACGCAGTAATAAAATAACCATTATAAAATAATATATTAATTAAAAATTATAAACGAACAGAAATATAAAAAATAATAATACGTGCAGGATAATTGTAAATTTATTAATATTCAGTTGAATGAGGAAAATGAGAAAACCAACTTCTGCGTTTTTGTTTTTTTTACTTTCTCTATCACAGTCGACTTTCCCGAGGACTACTCTTCCAGCTTCGGGAAACTCCTTCGCCACTTTTTCAGCCGCCTCGTCGAAGATGGGCGCGAGCATGGCACTAAACCGACACCAATCGGCGTAGAAATTCAGAAAAACTAACTCGGTATTTGCTGTAAAACAGAAAAACACAAGTTAGAAATAGTAGCGTTTGCTCGAAACGATGTGCGATATTCGTTTTTTACCGATTGTTGTGTCGAAATTAGCGGACGTTAACGCTACAGCACCTCCATCGACATCAGCAGGGAAAATAATTACTAAAGCCTATAAAATACAAACAGAAAAATTAAATTTTGAAATTTGATAAGTCCATAACAAACTCTTATTTTATTTTCGGGTGGAAAATTTGACTTACACATAAAACGAAAGAGCCGAAAAGTTTCATTTTTGGCCGAAATCTGTGACTAAACGTTAATTAAAGTCTAAATTTTCGATGCAATTTGATATTTTGTTTACGAATGAACCAAAGAGACAAGGTTTAGTGAGGAAGGCCCGGTACGATCAAATTTAACCACGAATCATCGATTGCCACGGGTTGGTGTAGTGTCATTAGGCTAACACTACGGGCTACTGAAGCCTCTTCTTTCCAGTTTCGAATAAAGAACGCCATATTACTTTTTATTTATAAATAATAAAATACTTAATTATAATTTGACAGAGTAACTTATTTTTGATAAACTAAGTTATTTGCATGTTTATTATACTGAATTTTATTTAAAATTTTAAATATATTTTTTTTGTTCGAAACGTTCGAAATCAGAAAGAACACTATCGCCATTGTGTCCAGCAGCTTTGTTTATTTCTGAATGTACTGTGTATACTTTGGCAGAAATTTATGAAAGTTTTATATATTTCTCGTTTATTTATTCAGGTATCTGACTTCATATACACTTTATTATATTATTACGTAATTTACGATGGCCAGGTGGATGACAGCAACAGGTTTACAGGTCAGTGACACTTGTTGTTACATTTTTCAACGTATTTTGAACTCGTACCTTTTACGAGTCCTGAATTTCAAACATTTTTCAACATTATTCATAAATTTTTCTTAATTTTTAAATCATTATTATTAAGTATTGACATTTATACGTCTTAATTTACTAGAATTATTGAATATTTTTCGCGTGTTTTGCTTAAATTCCTGTTTAATATTCAAGTGAAAAGTTACGAATCAGTTCAAATAATAACACTTAAACATAGTTACAATTGTACACACATACACGAATCTGTCGAATCCGGGGACACTACATGAAACCTTTACGGGAGTGTTGCACGCTGTCCACGTATTCGACATAATACCCTTTAAAAAAATTGAAATATAAATCTCGAAAAATAGCATAGCATGGCACACTAACTAACGATATCTAAAATCTTCTGCTAAACTGCAAGTGTTAACTTGAATTCAATACGAAAATCTTCAATGGACTTTAAAAAGAGCAACTGTTTCGCAATTTGTGTTTCGTAATAATAATTTTCTTGCGATTCGATTGTAGTTTAATCGTATCCCGGTTGAAATTCGCCAAACGGGAAGCCCAGTTCTGCAGGCGACGATTCTTCGATCCCGCGTTGCCGTAGCCGTTGGTGTGCGGCACAAAGGCGTCTGGTAAGACAATGCAAAATAGTTCATATTCTTACCGCTAGATGGCAGTTTATAAATAGTCATAAACTCAGCCGCTAGATGGCGCTATATCAATAATAATAAACAAACGTGCTGTTTTATACCTATGGTAATGGATTTGGGAGCCGAATCACCGTAATCGTCAAAAGTATCCAACTGACTGAGATATCTCTCTGCTAGATAATGAAAAACTTGACTGACGTTCAAATCCTCCTTCACCGAGGTCCTGTAGAGCCGGCAGTGGAGTTCCCGAGCCAGGGCCTCGACTTCTTCGCTGCGGGAACAAAACAAGAGAAAATATCGCTGTAATGCATTAGAATTTAATAGGATTTATAAAAAAAACTTACGCATCTACGTATGCTTGGTCTATTAGGTCGATCTTGTTCTGCACGATAACCATCGGGATCTCCCCGCACTCTTCCTCGACCTGAGAAAACGCAGGATTGTTAGTAATCGCTGAACGTTTACGACATTTCTACGTCTTCGCTCATACTTTTTTCTTCCAGGACCGAATAGCTTCAAACGATGCTCTGTCCACTGTGGAGAACGCGAGCACTGCTGCCTGCGCTCCCCGGTAGTAGGCTTTCGTGATTGCGTCGAACTCTTCCTGTCCCGCAGTGTCCCACAGCATGAGTCGGACTTCTTCCCCGCTGACACTGGGTAAAATAATCAATTAAATTTAACATTACTTTTCGAAAGTTGAAATCTTACTCTATGATACGTTCCAGGAAATCTACTCCAATGGTCTTCTTGTAGTCTCTGGTGAAGACACCTTTGCAGAAACGCTGGATCATACTCGATTTGCCCACAGCTCCGTTACCAACAATAACGACCTGTTGAAAACAACCCACAGGTATTAATATTTCCAAAAATAAATGCGTATAAAGTATCAAGGGTATAGAATAAAGTGAGCTGGAATGTTATCTCATAAATGAAAAGCTTTCAACAATGAGAGATACCTTCACGGCGATTTCAAGGTCTTCCTCCCTCATTGTCAGCAATCCAGAATGGCCCTGCGGTGAAGTTGAACCGAAAAACAGCCAAACGGCAGTTTTTATTTTAACGGGACGAAATAAAAAGCAAAACGGCGCGCGGGGCGAGACACGATGATAAGAAACTTCTGTTGTTGTTGTAGCAGCTTCAACTTTTCGTTTAAACGCTTCACAAAACTTGTTAAAAAGTTCAGTTCAACTCTCTTGTCGTCTCGTCATGGCGACCAAAATCCTGCGAAACAGAAAACCAGAAAATTGTACTATACTAACTAAATTTTCATTAATTATTTTACTAATGTAGAGCTTTAGAAACTAATAGTTGGAATATATTCTAGGAAATTAAAAGCTATTGGCCAAGAGCCAATGACATCATGCATTGCTAGCCAATCAGAGATCAATTATTCAGGCTCTACCCAATGAGTTTGAACTAGACTGAAAAACTTTGGCCAATCAGTGTTCAGGGTCGATGAATTTGCAGATTGCGAGCAATTGACTATGGGTTAATAACGTCATACATTGCTAGCCAGTCAGAGATCAACTATTCAGGCTCTAGCCAATGAATTTGAACCAAGTTGAAAAGCTTTGGCCAATCAGTGCTCAGAGTAGATGAATTTGCAGATTGCGAGTTACTGGCCAAATCTAATCACGTCATACGTTCTTGGCCAATCGTAGATTAACTCTTCAGGCTCTAGCCAATGAATTTGAACCAAGTTGAAAAGCTTTGGCCAATCAGTGCTCAGGGTCGATGAATTTGCAGATTGCGAGCAATTGGCTATGGGTTAATGACGTCAAACATTGCTAGCCAGTCAGAGATCAACTCTTCAGGCTTTAGCCAATCTAACTGAACCAGGGTGAAAGACTTTGACCAATCAGTGTGCAGGGTCGATGACAGAGATGTCTTAACGACTCTGTATTGGTGGATTGCATGTTATGACTTGATCACTAATGGTTTCTGTCGTCATTAATCATAAGAGGATTTACCGAAAGCCAAGATTTTTCAGGACCCGTGCAATATCCATAAACGTCAAAAGTGTAGTTTTAATGGTTTCACTATGAATTAGCTTAATAGTTTCATCAGTAACTTTTGTTGGAAAAGCTGAATAATGACCTTCGGAGGTTTTTAGAATACGTTCAACAGCTGTTATCTGTGTTATCCTGAGTTATCAACCTGTTATCACATGTCAACAAACGATTCCTCGTATTATTATATGCTTTTGCCACTTGTTATTAACTTTTTGACTAACTTATTGTCTCTTCAAGTGTTATCATGTGTTATCAAATTATCATCTCGGGTCTTTCTTTTTGCAGTTTCGGACCCCCTTTGCTCTGCAGGGTTTTGATTGGTAGAATGACTAAGCGATTTCCTAAGTGTCGATTGAGAATTCCAGCTATTCTATTGTTCCCACAAACTACTGGAATTCTAGTTCCAGCTGAGGATGAACTATCAACTTCTTGAGAACTATAAGTAGTGTTATCAGTGTTATTAATGGTTTTATTATTATTTTTATTAGAAATAACACACTACTACTGCTACTACTACTACTGTTACTACTACCGTTTCTACTGTTATTATACCGCTGCTACTACTACTACTATTACTTCCACTACTACTACAATTACTGTTACTACTACTGCTGCTACTACTACTACTACTACTGCTGCTGCTGCTGCTACTACTACTACTACTACTACCACCACCACTACTACCACTATTACTACCACAACTACTATTATTATTACTGCTGCTGCTATTACTACTGCTTCCACTACTACTACAATTACTGTTACTACTACTGCTACTACTACTACTACTACTATTACTCCCACTACTACTAAAACTACTGTTACTACTACTTCTACTACCCCTACTACTACTATTCTATTATTATTATTATTATTAATATTATTACTATTATTCAGAAGCGTTCGAAATTTTTTCTTCTTTTACGAGGAAAAAATCTTTAACAGAAATCTTTTGACATGCTATGGATCTGGTGGAACATATACGTAACATCACGCAGGGAATCGACAGGGGGTTTCACGTATGATTCTTAACAGGTATGCAAGAAACTTAAGAATCTCAGAATCCCAATCTTGACAGGGAATCTGAAGAAGTACCGTTATAGTTCCGGAATTTAGAAACAAATCTTTTTAAACATTCAAAAGTTCAAAATCTTCAAAATAAGATTCTTGAAAAGATTCTTACATTCCAGAGTAAGAATCTTAGATTCTTGTATCATTCTTTAAGCTACCGTCAAATCTACAGATTCAAGATTCACATATTCAGGGTATGATTCTTGATTCTCTGCCAAGATTCCAAGTTTCCCTTATCTTACTTAAAATTGTTAGTAAGATCAGTGTTTCCACATTTCAGTTTCCCTTTTTCCCCTCTTCCCTTATCTTTCCCCTTTTCCCCCCTCCGTGCTAGAATATACAATGTCTAGATTTCCCCATTTACCCTCTTCTATTCTCCTTCCTTTTTCAGACCCCATTTCTCCCCTTTTTCAGGGAATTTCCCTGTAGAAGTGGAAACACTGAGTAAGATTCAGGATATAAGATTCTTGATTCTTCATTCATGATTCTTAGATTCTTGGTAATGGTTCTTATAGCTTGAGGAATTTTGATCTTTAGGTGTGCGTCTGCCTTATGGAGCAGTAATTGCCCATTTCTCCCTTTTTTCAGGGAATTTCCCCGTAAAAGTGGAAACACCGAGTAAGATTCAGGATATAAGATTCTTGATTCTTCATTCATGGTTCTTAGATTCTTGGTAATGGGTTCTTATAGCTTGAGGTATTTGATCTTCAGGTGTGCGTCTACCTTATGGAGCAATAATTGCCCATTTCTCCCTTTTTCCAGGGAATTTCCCCGTAAAAGTGGAAACACTGAGTAAGATTCAGGATATAAGATTCTTGGTTCTTGATTCATGGTTCTTAGATTCTTGGTAATGGTCCTCATAGCTTGAGGTATTTGATCTTTAGGTGTGCGTCTACCTTATAGAGCAGTAATTGCCCATTCCTCCCCTTTTTCAGGGAATTTCCCCGTAAAAGTGGAAACACCAAGTAAGATTCAGGATAAAAGATTCTTGATTCTTCATTCATGATTCTTAGATTCTTGGTAATGGTTCTTATAGCTTGAGGTATTTGATCTTTAGGTGTGCGTCTGCCTTATGGAGCAGTAATTGCCCATTTCTCCCTTTTTTCAGGGAATTTCCCCGTAAAAGTGGAAACACCGAGTAAGATTCAGGATATAAGATTCTTGATTTTTCATTCATGATTCTTAGATTCTTGGTAATGGTCCTCATAGCTTGAGGTATTTGATCTTTAGGTGTGCGTCTACCTTATGGAGCAGTAATTGCCCATTTCTCCCCTTTTTCAGGGAATTTCCCCGTAAAAGGGGAAACGCTGAGTAAGATTCAGGATATAAGATTCTTGATTCTTCATTCATGGTTCTTAGATTCTTGGTAATGGGTTCTTATAGCTTGAGGTATTTGATCTTTAGGTGTGCGTCTGCCTTATGGAGCAATAGTTGCCCATTTCTCCCTTTTTTCAGGGAATTTCCCCGTAAAAGTGGAAACACTGAGTAAGATTCAGGATGTAAGATTCTTGATTCTTCATTCATGATTCTTAGATTCTTGGTAATGGTCCTCATAGCTTGAGGTATTTGATCTTTAGGTGTGCGTCTGCCTTATGGAGCAGTAATTGCCCATTTCTCCCCTTTTTCAGGGAATTTCCCCGTAAAAGGGGAAACGCTGAGTAAGATTCAGGGATACAAGATTCTTGATTCTTCATTCATGATTCTTAGATTCTTGGTAATGGGTTCCTATAGCTTGAGGTATTTGATCTTTAGGTGTGCGTCTGCCTTATGGAGCAATAATTGCCTCATAAAGCTTCTCATATGACCAGAATCTTTCTGCTCTCATCCTAATGACTTCAGAGCCTGAGGTGATTAAAGGTAAACGTCCTCCTCCCTCATCCCCGCCCACCATAACCTCCTATTGGCCAACCCGTTCCCACCCGTTCCCACCCGTTCTTCTCATTGGTCAACCCACTCTCACCCGCACTTCTCATTGGCCAGCCCGTTCCCACCCGCTTTCTTCCCCTTCGTTCTTCCCAGTGTTTCTACTTTGCAGGGAAATTCCCTGAAAAAGGGGAAAATGAATGAAGAAAGGGAGATGGGAAAATCCGAAGTACAGCATTTTTCTGGTACGGAGGGGGAAAAAGGGGAAAATAAGGGATGAGGGGGAAAAGGGAGAAACTGAATTCGTCTCCCACTTCCATCCTCTCTCTCCTCTCTCCCATTGGTCTCCCACTTTCACCCATTTTATTCCCATTGGTTGTTCCTCCTTTCCACCCACTTGCACCCTCTTTCCCATTGGTCACCCCACCTTTACCCCTTCCCTCCCACTTCTCCCTCCTCTTATCCGCCATCTTGCTCTTTGGCAAAAATTTTTTTGCTGAGTCATCCTACATAGCCGCAGGGTATTTAACTATAATAATAATATAGTAATTACATAAAATAACTTCAATAATATTCTTACATGTAAAAATTGTTATCCGATATTATCAAAGTGTTGATCAACAATTTATCAGTATAACTAATCACTTAAGATTCTTACGAGATTCTTGAACAGTATGTTGCCACTTTCAGTTTCCCTTTTTCCCCTCTCCCTTTTTTCCCCTTTTTCCCCTTTTCCCCTTTTTCCCCTTTTTCCCTTTCCGTGCTAGAATGATGCTGTGCATCCAGGTTTTCCCATTTCCCTCTCTTCCACTATTGTTCCATTCGCAGACCAGGATTTTTCCCTTTTTCAGGGAATTTCCCTGCAAAGTGGGAACACTGTTCTTGTAGAATCTGGCTTAAGATTCTTGTGCTGCAGAGATAAATGATGGATGAGTTAGTGTCAAGATTCTTGGCAAGAATCGTATAATAAGATTCATAAATAATGTTGACATTTGAAGGAGACGTTGGTGCTGGATGGTGAGCCCCCGGTGTTGAGAACGTGTTCAACAACACAACAAAACAAGGCTACCAACTACCTGATAACACCTTGATAACAGCTGTTAACACATGATAATAGGTTGGTAAAACGTGATAATAGGTTGGAAATTAGTCTTTAAGGTGGATAGGAGGCTTGTATTAGTGTTAAGTCTGTGACAATAGGTTGACGACAAGTGATAACACCTTGATAACACCTTGATAACAGCTGTTAACATATGATAATAGATTGGAAAGTTAGTCTTCAAGGTGGATAATAGGCTTGTATCAGTGTTAAGTGTGTGGCAATAGGTTGACGATACATGATAACACCTTGATAACATCTTGATAACCGCTGTTAACATGTGATAATAGGTTGGTGAAACCTGACAACAGGTTGGAAAGTAGTCTTTAAGGTGGATAATAGGCTTGTATCAGTGTTAAGTCTGTGGCAATAGGTTGACGACACATGGTAACACATGATAACATCTTGGTAACAGTTGTTAACATATGATAATAGATTGGAAAGTTAGTCTTCAAGGTGGATAATAGGCTTGTATCAGTGTTAAGTCTGTGGCAATAGGTTGACGATACATGATAACACCTTGATAACATCTTGATAACCGCTGTTAACATATGATAATAGGTTGGTGAAACCTGACAACAGTTTGGAAAGTAGTCTTTAAGGTGTATAATAGGCTTGTATTAGTGTTAAGTATGTGATAATAGGTTGATGACACGTGATAACACCTTGATAACATCTTGATAACAGCTGTTAACACATGATAATAGGCTGGAAAGTAGTCTTTAGGGTGGACAATAGGCTTGTATTAGTGTTAAGTGTGTGATAACAGGTTGACGACACGTAATAACACATGATAACACCTTGATAACATCTTGATAACAGTTGTCAACGTACGATAACAGGTTGGAAAATAGTTAATAACATGGATAATAGCCTTGTATTAGTGTTAAGTATGTGAAAAGAGGGATAGGAGAGTGATAACGTGTTGATAACATGTGATAACACCTCGATATCGTATGATAACAGGTTGGAAAGTGGTTTAAAAGATGGAGATTAGGCTGGGCACAGTAGTAAACTGACGATAACAGCGATAAATGAATGATAACATGCTGATAACACGTTAGTAACATATGATAATACCAGATAACATGCATAACAGGTGTAGAGAACATGTTGGCAATTTATGAAAACATGTTTAAAATACCTCAGAAGATATGATAACACGTTGTTAACATGTGATAACAGCAGTAGATAACACGTGGGTAACGTCTTATAATGCCCGATAACATGCATAATACGTAAGATAACGTTAATAACTCATGAGAATATGTTCAAAGTATCCGATAACACGTTATTAACAGTTGATAACAGGTTGATAACCTACGATAACAGCTTTGCTGGACGTTGATATGTTAGTAACTCATGAGAACATGTTTAAAGTATCCGATAACACGTTATTAACAGTTGATAACGGGTTGATAACCTACGATAACGGCTTTGCTGAGGGCGATGGTGATGCTTTCACGTCCGTGTCAATAGATAAATATCTATCACCAGCCCGAAATTAACTATTCATGCACCGAGATGATCAAGGGGTCCGAAACTTCCAATAATCTTCGTACACCTGGGTCATGTTATCACTGTTATCAACCTGTTATCTCCATGTTATCTCCGTGTTATCAAATAATTCTTCGTATACCTGGGTCATGTTATTACTGTTATCAACCTGTTATCTCCGTGTTATCATGTGTTATCAAATAATCTTCGTATACCTGGGTCATGTTATCACTGTTATCAACCTGTTATCTCCATGTTATCTCCGTGTTATCGTATGTTATCAAATAATCTTCGTACACCTGGATCATGTTATCACTGTTATCAACCTGTTATCTCCATGTTATCTCCGTGTTATCATGTGTTATCAAATAATCTTCGTACACTTTTCCTCGGAGTTTCGGACCCCTTGGAGATGATCAATGGCCGTGTCTTGTAGTCCTCGTCCGCATACACACTCAACCTCTCCATAACTGTCAGCACAGTAGTGATAACACGATGATAACACAGATAACAATGACTACGTGATAGGCGAGAGTATAGGAAGTCTGGATAATGTGATAAATAAGTGATAACACGATGATAACAGGTTGATAATATAGATTACAATGATTAGGTGATAGGCGAGAGTATAGGAAGTCTGGATAATGTGATAACTAGGTGATAACACGATGATAACACAGATAACAATGACTACGTGATAGGCGAGAGTATAGGAAGTCTGGATAATGTGATAAATAGGTGATAACACGATGATAACAGGTTGATAATACAGATAACAGTGATTACGTGATAGGGGAGGGTATAGGAAGTCTGGATAATGTAATAACTAGGTGATAACGCTTGACTAGAGGCGATAATATGATGATAACAGATGATAACATGATACGTGAAGGTACTGTGAGACTAGATAGTGTGATAACACGATGATAACAGGTTGATAATATAGATAACAATGGTTACATGATAGGTGAAAGTAGTGTAACTCTGGATAATTTGATAACTAGGCGATAATACAGTGATAACATGTTGATAACAACATGATAACACTTGATAACCGTTGATAACAAGTTATAACATCCGATAACGTCGTAATCTTCAGTAATAACAAAATTGTAGCATCAAGATAACATTGATAACACGTGATGACATGATGATAACACTTGTTAACCACTGATAGCAACTCACAACAGCTGACTAACGTCACAATCCTCGATGATAATTAATCTTATTATCAAGGCAACACGTGATAACAGTGTGATAACATGATGATAACACCTGTTAACCATGGATAACAGGTATAAACGGTTTGTTGGCTCGAAGGCTCTCATTAAGGGTCGTTTCAGTGTGCACGCAAAGTTCAATTTAAAAACTCCGCACAAAAATAAATTAGTTTCGGAGAATTTCTCAATTTTTATGGGAAAATAAATAATTTTCAGCTTCATTATATTTAATTATAATTATATATTTATTATAATTAACGTTTGCCTATCGAAAAATATAATTGTATTGTAATTAAAGAGTAAACAGAAATGAATTAAGTAATCATCCGATTACTCTTACAGATCCGGATCCGGATCCGAGTAATCGTTGCGCTAGTAACCGTTCTGAGTAATCATTTGATAATCGCAACTATCAACACGGATTAGAGATGTGCCCGATGTTAACAATATGATAACACGTTGATAACACATGATAACACGTTGGCAGTACGTTGACAATACGTTGATAACACGTGATAACACATGATAACACGTTGGCAGTACGTTGACAATACGTTGATAACACGTGATAACACATGATAACACGTTGACAATACGTTGATAACACCTGATAACACCTGGTAACATGTTGATAACGCTTAATAACACCTGATAACACACGATAACACGTTGAAAACACGTTGATAATACATGATAACACGTTGACAATACGTTGTCAACACCTGATAACACATGATAATACGTTGACAACACGTTGAAACGCGTGATAAAACGTAGACAACGCCATGACAGCACGTTGATAATGGTTGATAACAACTGATAACACGTTGATAACACATGATAACACATGATAATACGTTGATAACACGTTGAAACACGTAATAAAACGTAGACAACACCATGATAACACGTTGATAACGGTTGATAACAACTGATAACACGTCGATAACACCTGATAACATATAACAGTACGTTGAAAACACGTTTATAACACGTGATAAAACGTAGACAACGCCATGACAGCACGTTGATAACGGTTGATAACAACTGATAACACGTTGATAACACATGATAACAGGTACCAGGTAGAAGGGGGGGGTGGGCTTATTAGAAACGGAAGTTGATTAAGAAGCTTCTGTTCTTTAAGCGGCTGCTCCAAAGGTTCTCCAAGGGCACGTCGTGCCGCCATTTTTCATTTCTTCTTTTTGTTAATATTATTATTATTATTATTATTATTATTATTATTATTATTATTATAAATATTCAGAGTTTTAAACTTAAATAGGAAAGTCAAGGTCAGTTAGAATTTTTCGTAATTCATCGTTTCTATCATCGTTTTAAAATACTTGATATTTATTATTATTATTATTATTATTATTATTATTATTATAAATACTCAGGGACAGCCAAGGTCAGTTACCTTTTAATTAAGTTTTTATCAACTTTAAAAAAATGTGGAAAATTATTTCATTAATTATCCTAATAATAATAATTATAATTTAAAAAATAATTTAATAATCATCATTCTTATATTTATTCTTATTAATAATATTATCATATACAAGTAGTTCAAAATAGCAAAACTACAAAAAGATCAAGTCAAGGTCAGTTATATCACGGGGGGTCCGAAACTTTGCAATAATCTTCGTACACCTTAGGTTATGTTATCACTGTTATCAACCTGTTATCTCCATGTTATCTCCGTGTTATCATGTATTATCAAATAATCTTCGTACACCTTAGGTTATGTTATCACTGTTATCAACCGGTTATCTCCGTGTTATCTCCGTGTTATCATGTGTTATCAAATAATCTTCGTACACTTTTCCTCGGAGTTTCGGACCCCTTGAGTTATATTTTGTTATTGTTGTTTATTATGGATACTCTAAGGCCTTAACAATGTTAATTTAACTATAAAATAACATTTTATTAGTATTATAAGGGGTCTGAAACTCCGAGGACAAGTGTACGAAGATTATTTGATAACATACGATAACAGACTGATAACAGTGATAACACGGCCTAGGTGTACGAAGATTATTAGAAGTTTCGGATCCCTTGAACTGAACTCTGTATATTTTAACCTAATGCAATAATTATACCAATATAATAATTTTATTTTAAGTTGATTCTATTAATATTGTACGTTTGGAATTTTACTATTTGAAATCTGGCAACGCAGGGTTTAATAATATGAGTATAATTATTGTTACTACCGATGGAAAAGTCATACGGTTGAGTACCGAGTGAATGGGTAGCTGAACACTAGCTTTCCTCTGAATCACTAGCTGAAGAGCAGCTGAACTGACTTTAGTTGCTAAAAGTGAGCCATCTGAATAAAGGACTGAATAGTGCATGACTTAGTTCTTTCCAAATTCAAGCGTATGAACCGTGTGAAAGTGGGCCAAATTCACACTATCATCTAGCTGAATCTCTGCTGATCATGCACTATTCAGAGGGTCATTCTGACGTTCAACTAGCGCATTTTTTTCTATTGGGTAATCATAATATTTAATTAAAATCTGCCTATTTAATTCTATTTTATATAATATAAAAATCACATTAATATAATATAATTATTTTAAGTTAATGTTGATTATATTTTACACTTAGAAAATTTTATTTTCAATCTGGCAACGCAGGACTCTGTTGTCTGGGTAGCAAAAGCCTTGATTTACGACTGAAAAGTTTAAGAAAAAAACGCTGAAAATTTGTAAAACAAATAACTCACCTTGCATAAAACAGGTGTAAATCACTTGTTTGAACACTGAAAAAGTCAACAGCAATGAAAAAGCAGAAATTTCTTTGAAGATTTTAGTGGAAAAAGTAAAATGGCGGGTATCCTCTAACGAAGCGGATGGCCGGTCGGCAGGTAACTGACTGGCTGCTGTCGGTTCCCAGACGGTGTTTCCACTTTCAAGTTTTCCCCCCTTTTCCCTTTTTCCCCTCCGTGCTGCGATATAAAGCTAGACTTCTAAATTCCCCTTTTTACTTATTTTCCCCCTTTACTCCTCTCCATGGTAGGATATAAAACCTAGACTTCTAGATTTCCTTTTTTCCCTTATTTTCCTCTTTTCTCCCCTCCATGGTAGGATATAAAACCTAGACTTCTAAATTTCCTTTTGTTTCCCTTATTTTCCCCTTTTTTCCTCTCCATGTTAGTATATAAAGCTACTCTTCCAAATTTCCCTTTTCCATTTTCCCTTATTTTCCTCTCCATGTTTGGATATAAAGCTATACTCTTCTAGATTTCCTTTTTCCCTTATTTTCCCCCTCCCTCTTTGTTAGGATATCAAGACATATTTCTAAATTCCCCTTTTCCCTTATTTTCCCCCTTTTTTCCTCTCCGTGGTAGGATATACAGCTACTCTTCTAAATTTCCCTTTTTCGCTCTTCCCCTATTTTCCCCTTTTTGAGATTCAATTTTCCCTTTTTCAGGGAATTTCCCTGCAGAGTGGAAGCACTGCTGCTGTCGGTTCCCAGAGGCTTTTCTCGGTGTTGTTTGCCGCTTTTGCCTTTTGCACCTGGAGGGCTAACAAGTGTCGGTGCAGAGAATCTTAAAAGAATCTTTATGAATCTTGGAGGAATCTTGTAAGGAATCTTGAGGTTAAGAAAGAATCTGGAGAGAATCTTGTAGGAATCATACTGGAATCTTGAAAGAATCTTGGAAGAATCTTGGAAGAATCTTGATGCTCAAAAAGAATCTTAAAAATTCTTTGTGAATCTTTACGAATCTTGAAAGAATCTAACGAGAATCTTTGAAGAATCTTGAAAATTATACGAGAATCTTTGAAGAATCTTGAAATTCTACAAGAATCCCGCAAGAATCTTAAAAAGAATCTTGAGAATCTTCAAACACGAACTTAAATACCTAAGATTCTTTTTCAAGATTCTTTCAAGATTCTTAGCTTACGTACTTCTATACAACACAACTGCAAGAATCATGCAAGAGATTCAAGAATTCAAGATTCTTCAAGGATTCTCGTAAGATTCTTGTAGAATTTTCAAGATTCTTCAAAGATCCTCGTAAGATTCTTGTAGAACTTCAAGATTCTTCAAAGATTCTCGTAAGATTCTCGCACAATTTCAAGATTCTTCAAAGATTCTCGTAAGATTCTCGCACAATTTCAAGATTCTTCAAAGATTCTCGTAAGATTCCTGTAGAATGTCAAGATTCTTCAAAGATTCTCGTAAGATTCTTGTAGAATTTTCAAGATTCTTTCAAGATTCTCGTAAGATTCTTGTAGAACTTGAAGATTCTTCAAAGATTCTCGTAAGATTCTTGTAGAACTTCAAGATTCTTCAAAGATTCTCGTAAGATTCTCGCACAATTTCAAGATTCTTCAAACATTCTCGTAAGATTCTTGTAGAACTTCAAGATTCTTCAAAGATTCTCGTAAGATTCCTGTAGAATGTCAAGATTCTTCAAAGATTCTCGTAAGATTCTTGTAGAATTTTCAAGATTCTTTCAAGATTCTCGTAAGATTCTTGTAGAACTTGAAGATTCTTCAAAGATTCTCGTAAGATTCTTGTAGAACTTGAAGATTCTTCAAAGATTCTCGTAAGATTCTTTCAAGATTCATAAAGATTCACAGAGATTTTTTAAGATTCTTTTTGAGCATCAAGATTCTTTCAAGATTCTTCCAAGATTCTTTCAAGATTCTTTCAAGATTCTTGAGATTCTTTTGGATAAGAATCTTCCCTGACAGTCCCGGGGGGCCTTTACAGAACAGGTACAAGAATCTTAAGATTCTCGAGATTCTTGAAAAAGAATCTTAATAGAGTTGCACGCCTCTTCCCTCTGTTGTGTTGAAAGCGATTAGCCTCCAGTGATCCGAAAGGGTTCGTTACTTTCTAACTATCGATATTCTACAAAATCGATTCTTAAGCAACAACCGATTTTTAATATAATTGGCCATAATCTACGATTTTTGAAAGCAAAATGAGCTTTCCTGGAATCGATTATTGCTTAAGAATCGATTTTTAGAATATCGATTTAGCCTACATTGAGCAATAATCGATTTTTAAAGTAATTGTCCATAATCAAAGGTTTTTTAAAGGAAAGTATGTATTTATGGAATCGATTATTCTTTAAGAATCGATTTTTAGAATATCGATTTAGCCTACACTGAGCAATAATCGATTTTTAAAGTAATTAGTTACAATCAACGATTTTTGAAAGGAAAGTATGTATTTATGGAATCGATTATTGCTGAAGAATCGATTTTTAGAATATCGATTTAACTTACACTGAGCAATAATCGATTTCTTAATTAATTGGCCATAATCAACGATTTTTTAAAGGAAAATATGTATTTATGGAATCGATAAAGTATTTCATATTTAATCAAAAAATTAAAGAAAATTTTCGATAAGCGTCGGTTGGAAAACTTAGTAATCGATAGTTTAGAGATCGATTCTTAAGCAATAATCGATTTTTAAAGAAATTATTTATAATCAACGATTTTGTTAAAGCAAAATGTGTATTTATGGAATCGATTATTGCTGAATGTGAGCTAAATCGATACTCTAACAATCGATTTTTAATTAAGAATCGATTTTTTAAATAATAGAGCGATTCAATATGATCAGAAGACTTGTTGAATAGTATCGTATACTATATGTAATATAAATAGTACAGTAGTATATAGTAGTAGTATAGTAGTATATAGTAGTAGTATATAGTAGTAGTATAGTATATATAGTATATAGTAGTATATAGTAGTAGTATATAGCAGTAGTATAGTATATATAGCATATAGTAGTATAGTAGTAGTATAGTAGTAGTATAGTAGTATATTGTAGTATATAGTAGTATATAGTAGTATAGTAGTATACTAGTATATAGTGGTATTATAGTATATATAGTATATAGTAGTATGTAGTAGTATAGTAGTATATAGTAGTATAGTAGTATACTAGTATATAGTGGTATTATAGTATATATAGTATGTAGTAGTATGTAGTAGTATAGTAGTATATAGTAGTATATAGTAGTATATAGTAGTAGTATAGTATATAGTATATAGTAGTGTACAGTAGTAGTATAGTAGTATATAGTAGTAGTATAGTATATAGTAGTAGTATAGTAGTATATAGTAGTAGTATAGTATATGTAGCATGTAGTAGTATATTATATATAGTATATAGTAGTAGTATATTTGGTAGTAGTATAGTAGTATAATAGTATAGTATAGTTGAATAATATATAATATAGTATGAATAATAATTATCAGTATTGAGATATATTAATAATCGATTGGTATCAAAATTAATCTTTAGTAATCGATTTCTATTTAACAATCGATATAACAGAATATTTAACGCTATGATAGAATAAAAATGAAATAAAATATGTTGGAAGAGTTGGTGTGGTAACCTTTAGGCTTTCGGCAGTATCGGTTCTCGCAAAGGGGTCCGAAACTCCTAATAATCTTCGTGCACCATAGGTCATGTTATCGCTGTTATCAATCCGTTATCTCCGTGTTATCATATGTTATCAAATAACCTTCGTACACCATAGGTCATGTTATCGCTGTTATCAACCTGTTATCTCCGTGTTATCATATGTTATCAAATAACCTTCGTACACCTGGGTCATGCTATCACTGTTATCAATCCGTTATCTCCGTGTTATCATATGTTATCAAATAACCTTCGTACACCTGGGTCATTTTATCGCTGTTATCAACCTGTTATCTCCGTGTTATCATATGTTATCAAATAACCTTCGTACACCATAGGTCATGTTATCGCTGTTATCAACCTGTTATCTCCGTGTTATCATATGTTATCAAATAACCTTCGTACACCTGGGTCATGTTATCGCTGTTATCAACCTGTTATCAAATTATCTTCGTACACTTTTCCTCGGAGTTTCGGACCCCTTGGGTTCTCGTAGCCGTCAGCTACGAATCAGTGACCATTTCATTCACCTCGCTCCTCTACGCTTTTCACGCTCAGCCATTTAAATCCACGGGGGTCTGGAAACATGTTATCACTTGTTATCATTTGTTATCAAGTGTTGTCGGTTGTTATCAGGTGTTATCATTTGTTATCAGGAGTTAAAAAATTGTTGTCAGTTGTTATCAGGAGTTATAAAAGTGTTGTCGGTTGTTATCAGGTGTTATCATTTGTTATCATTTGTTATCAGGAGTTATAAGAGTGTTGTCAGTTGTTATCAGGAGTTATCAAGTGTTGTCAGTTGTTATCAGGTGTTATCATTTGTTATCATTTGTTATCAGGAGTTATAAGAGTGTTGTCAGTTGTTATCAGGAGTTATCAAGTGTTGTCAGTGGTTATCAAGTGTTAATAAAGTCTTTTAAGTTTAAAAGTCCTGTAATATCGAGTTTTTGCCAGTCAAGTGGTTTCAGTGGATGTTATCACGTGTTATCAAGCTGTTATCAGTTGTTATCAACGTGTTATCAGGTGTCATCGGTCTTGTTATATTGCCGTGTTACCTATAAAAGTGTTCATTCTTGTCTACTTTAATACCAGTCGTCTGTTATCAACTGTTATCAGAGGTTATCAATGTGTTATCCACCTCTATTAATGACAACATCATCTAGGTCTATTGAAAGCTCCAGAGACCTTCCTCAAGGGCTAAAGACTTCATTGATAATAGTTGATAACCCTTGATAACACTTGATAACCTTTTAGAACCTTTTGTGACCCTTGATAACACTTGATAACCTTTGATAACATGTTTCGAACCCCCCTGACTTATCTTCCAGCGGCAGCAGATCTTCTGGAAACAAGTCATTTAAAGAGCTCACGGCGAAAAACATTATTTTCAAAACGGTACCTGCAATAATTTACTTATAAATTATTTTAATTCAATTTTTATGACTATTCCGACTTTTATTATTTCGTATTAATATTCTAAATTACTGTAAATATTAGTTTGATTCAAAATTATATTAATGTTTTATTAATTAATTTAATTATTTATGTTATTTATTTAATTTTATTAATTATATTAATTTTTGTGGTTAATCCGACGTTCATTATTTCGTGTTATTATTTGTAAAATATTTTAAATTTCTGTAAATATTAATTTGTTTCATAATTATACTTATATTTTAATTATAAATTATTATAATACAATTTTTATGACTATTCCGACTTTTATTATTTCATATTATTATTTCTAAATTATATTAAATTACCATAAATATTGATTCGATTCAAAATTATATTAATATTTCAATTACAAATTATTTTAATTCAATTTTTATGACTATTCCGACTTTTACTATTTCGTATTATTATTTCTAAAATATTTTAATTTACTCGTATCTATTAATTTGATTCATAATTAAATTAAATTCAGTTTATTTAAATACGTAATTATAAAAAACAATTTTAAGTAAGTAATAAGTTTGATTTTTTGATAAAATACAAATTTTGATTGGTTTATTTTATCTATTATATTTAACTTAATTTTTACAATTCGTTTGCCGTATTATTTTATATTTAAATTTGTTGTGATGTTAATTTTTAATCTATTGTAAATCGTAAACTGAATTTTAATATTCATTAAAACTCAAATACTTAATTCCAATAACTAATTTTAATATTTGCGTGATAATTTATAATAATAACGTTAATGTAAGAAATATTTCTCATAACACCATCTAGCGGCAGAAATGGAACTAAATGCAACTCGAGATACCAATTCCATGACGTTTTATGTAATTGTAACTCCCATTGTTTTCCGTTAATAGTATATATAACCAAAACATATTCCTTAGGGAAGCGGGATCTGAAAATACGAATTCCGCTCCAAAAATGGCCGATTTATGTTTTTCAGAGTTCAGTTAAGCGGTTTTTCGCTGGCTATTGCAAGGAAGGATCGATCCGTCGTTAAGACCGCACAAGACGCTCCTCAAATCCTGCAGGCCGTCCCACTGGTTGTCAGCGTTCCATTGCTGTAAAATTTAAGTACGGTTTAATTACATTTAAATCAGTAGAAAATTTGTAAGTGAATAATTCATAATTCGTAATAATAAATAAATAATATTACAGAATTTTACTGAAAATTTTAATCTGTTTATTCTTAGAATTAATTCAAAAATGAGTTTTACATTTATTTTATACATTTATTTACAATTTATTTAAATAATAATATTATGATTTAACTTATTCTTTGAATCAAAAATTTTTTACATAATTAAACTTAGTTAATATAATAAATAAATCGTAAATTAATAATAATTGATAACACAATAACAGTCTAAGGTACGATAATATATATGGAAATCTTGCATAGTACTGTGTTAGCCGTTGTTAACCACGGTTTACCTTGTCGAAAACCAGCCAGGGGACGAAGGTGAGTGTTGGCTGCAGGTTCAGGGTCTCGACTCCGTGGTCGTGGACCAAATCTTCGCCCTCGACTGCGTTGAAGCATTGGTCTACGGCAGCGTAGTCCAGTCCAGCCTTTTCTGCACACTAAATCAAATGTAAATAAATAAATTATCAATAAATTTATTATTTATTGAATATTATTTATTTATCATTAAAATAAATTATAAATAAATTATAACATAAATCAATATAATTAAGTAAATTAATCAGTCAAATATTATTATTATATACTACGACTATTTTTATCTTTATATATTTTACGAATTTTATTCTTATATTTGTATTAAGTGAGGTACGCGTAAAATTAATATAATTATTATGGAGGTAGCAGTAATGCGCATCCCACAGTGTTTCCACTTTACAGGGAAATTCCCTGAGAAAGGGAGAAATGGGGTCTGAAAAGGGAAAAATACTGGTCAGTGTTTCCATTTTCAATTTCCTCTTTTCCGCTCTTCCCTTATTTTCCCCTTTTTACCCTCCGTGCTAGAACACAAGGTTATAGTCCAGATTTTGCCTTCTCCCTCTTCCCTTATTTTCCCTTTTCACACCCCAATTCCCCCTTTTTTCAAGGAATTTCTCCGCAAAGTGGAAACACTGACACTGGTATCCTAGTACCTTACTAACTCGCCATGATTAAACTTTAATTCAGTTTTAATTGTGTTTTTAGCAGTAATTGATACCAGTGCTCCACTGTCTGGGTTCTGCATGAGGCAGGAAGCGTAAGTAACGGCCTGGTTGATGTCGGAACTGTACTTGATTCCGCAGGCGTGCAAAATGTTGCCAGAACATTCCGTGGGTCCATGCTGACACGTGAAACTCCATCCACCCTCTGGTTTACTCAGGTACTAGAAGAACAAAAGAAAAATTTGAAAAAAAACATAATTAATAAATAATATACTCATTAATAAAATGTATAATAGTTCAGAAAATAGAAGTAAATTTTAATAAAATTAAGAGTAATGTGTACATATTATTATAACACTTAATAAGTTATTGAGATGATTAGTAATATTTGTAAATATATATAATTACAGTTAATTCTTTCTGTGCTTATTAGATATATGGCAATATTTCTACTACTACTACTGCTACTACTGTTAATACTGCTACTACTGTTATTACGACGACTACCGTTATTACGACTACTACTGCTACTACTACTACTACTGCTACAACTATAACTATTGCTACTGTTATTAAGACTACTACTGCTACTACTATTATTGCTGCTACAACAACTACTACTACTATTACTACTGTTATTACGACTACTACTGCTACTACTACTATTACTGCTATAACTATAACTACTACTTCTATTACTCCTACTACTACTAGTGTAATTACGACTACTACAACTATAACTACTGCTACTACTACGACTTATAATAATAATAATAGATCACGCTAGATTAATTATCTAATACTAATAATATGAAATTTTCATATATATACAGAGGCTTTTCCGAAGGGTATAAGACGCAGTGAGACGTAGGGACTCATTTCTTGCCACAGTGGCTCCAGTTGATTCACAATGAATCGACGACTGTCCGGACACAGACTCTCATAGTAGACGTCCAACTGAACCGCTTCCTGAAAATTTAATAATAATAAAAATAATAATAATAATAATAAGAGTGATACTAGCGCTACTAGTACTACTGCTAATGCTACTACTACTGTTACTACTACTACAAATAATAATAAGAATGCTACTAGTACTATTACTACTACTACTATTAATACTACTACTACTACCAATAATAATGCTACTAGTGCTACTACTACTATTAGTACTACGACTACTATAATAATAGTGCTCCTAGCGCTACTAGTACCACTGCTAATGCTACTACCACTATTACTACTACTACTATTAGTACTACGACTACTACAATAATAGTGCTTCTAGCGCTACTAGTACTACTACTAATGCTAGTATTACTACTGCTAGTAGCGCTACTCATACTACTACTAATGCTAGTATTACTACTGCTACTAGCGCTAATACTACTACTACTACTACTACTACTATAATAACACGGCTACAGTACTAATATAATGCTAGAAGTTCAAGAAAGCACTGAGAATGAAGTATTTAAATTCTAGATTCATAAACTTGACCGGTATGATTCTTGAGGTTCTTGAGAATCATGATTCCCTCAGGTATTCTCTTTGTTTTCACAGAGATAGGAAAAGCCATAAAGGTAAACTTTCTCTTTTGTAGGAAAATTTTATTTACCGAGAAAATATAAACTTTCACAAATACTCAAGAATCACGTAAGAATCCCAAGATTCTCCAGAATCCAAAAAAGAATCTTATAAAACCCAATAGACCAATACAGATCGGAGAATACTGATCACGTGATTCCATCCACCAGGTATATTAAATTTTTTAAAATCTCAAACAAAAAACCACGTGACAGCGTGGACCAATCAGCGTTCAAGAATCTAGAACAAGTTTTTCGTGAATCTTCAACTTCGGCTTTTTGTATAAGACCAGATGAAATTCACAATACCGTTACCAGTCAATGAAGAATCTTACGTAAAAACAAGAATCTTAAAATAAACCTAAAAGTGGACACGTTATCATAAGACAAGATAAGCAAATTACGAAATATGTCTTATCTTTGTCAACCAGAATGATGAGTTAATAAATAATAATAAAATAAGAATTTTACAATATTTGCGAGGATTCCGGCGAAAAGAATCGCGGTAGAGAAGATTTTCAGCATTTTAATGTTGAATTTCCGGGAGACTTCAAGATGGCGTCCGCTCTGCTCAACAGGTGGCCGAAGACTGAAGTTCGAAAGGCACTCAGGCGTTCGAACAGCTTTCGAACACCATTATTTATCTTAACTAAATATAAAATTTCATTAAAAATAAAATATAATTAAAAGATATCAATGCACCTGACCTTATTATGCAAGGTTTTTCAGTAAATTATGTTTTTTTTTTAAATATTTATTTAATTGTTTTAAAAAGTGCTTGTCATTGGCGTTCGAAAGGAGTTCGAACGCATACGTTCTTTCCGGTTTCGAACGCCAGGTTCGTAAAAATCATTTCTAAAATTTTACTCTCAAGTGTAAATGTATATGAACGTAAATAATGAGTGAAATTTTTAGTGTTTGTAGGGTTTTATGAAATAATTTGCAGTTTTTTCATGTTTTCTAATGATTGTGAAATTGATTTGGCATTGAGCAGTTTTAATGGCGGTTAGCCTTGGATAGTTACTTCCGAGATGCTGGAATAAATTTTATAGTAAAAAAAAAATAAGTTTTATAATCGTGTCTTTTACATTTTTCGAACACTCGTGGTTGTGCAAGTAAACCTTATTTATTATTAATCATAATTTCATATGTTTAAAAATTAACTTTATTATTATATTGTATTTAATAATATTATTTCATTTTACGGCCGGGCATAGGGTCATGGAGCATTTCGGCTCAGGACTGATTACACGATGCATTTTTATTAGTAAGATTTACTACACTGAACGAACTGATAATATTTATTTAATTCATACCGGTTGGCCTATGATTTTCTTATCTAATTGAACTGCAACGCACCGTTGTGGTGCTGGACAAATGCTATAGTATTACTGCCATCTAGCGGCAAGTTTCGGAACTATTTTAGACTTTTAAACGCGTTGTATTTCGATCTAACCATTAAAAATTCTGCGCGAGAATATGTATGAATTTATCATATTATAATAAAAGAAGTATTTCAATTAAGTAAAAATTTAAAATTTGAAATGAGTTATTATCATATTTAACAAATAAAAGTGTGTGAGAGCGTAGCACGGGGCTGAGCCCGGGACAAGTAGGATAGCCTCGGGATAGGCTCGTTGGGGAAGCGGGTTCAACTCGGTTCCGGCTCGGTTTCTGATCCGATCCAATGAGTGATCAGCTTGATTCGGACTCGAGTTGAACTCGGTTTTATATGATGCGCCTCATTTGATTGCGTCCAGCCCAGCAGCGAAGGCAGGCATCTGAAACTGCCTATTCGTAGTACGTCTTCAATATGGCGGGCCAGACGGATGACGCTGGACAGAGCTCCACGCTTCTTTTGTTTGTTTCTTCTTATTTACAACGAATTAAGACATTTTGGCGCCATTTTCCGCTTTACCAAAGACGTATATTTGCTCACGACGCAGATTTACCCAGAAAACAACAAGGTTAGTAACGAATTTTTCAAGTTTTTTCATAGGCATTGTTGGTTTCAGTAACGGACGGACCTCGTGGTTATTCGTTGATTTCTAACCGAGAAAATTTTATCAAAACCTTTCAACTGTAACAAAAGACTTCCAGAAGACTTAACTTTCATCACAAATTTACAATTTTTAGTAGTTTTGCTATTTTTGGGTCAAAAATGAATGAAAGTTGCTGAGACTTAGAAATGACGGGACCGTGGTTGGGCATAGGCATTAATCAATCGCTATCTAACTTGAAAGCTTATTATTAATAAATTCAATTTAACTCGGTTAAGGAGGTCTGTCTGATGTGCCGTTGTCACGTGATTTTTGAATTGTTACCAAGAAATTGAGAAACGGTTTTTGGTTTCCGGCTGCTGCAGGGGCTTCTGTATTTTTGGCGCCAAACTTGTCCCGACCGCAGTTTCAATTCAGTCCCTTCTCTGAAAAATTTCCCAGAACTGGGGCTCATTATAATAACCGCTTATCGTTCCTTTAATTGGTTATCGAATCCGGTTACTTACCCGTTCTCCATTAACCGATTACTTACTCTGAGTACTCATAATCGTTCTAAGTATCCGGTTACCTACAATGTGAGTAATTTGAGTATCCGATCACTTACGGTGCGAGTGCCTGGAGTAACCGTGTTGAGTAACCGGTTACTTACGATAGTGAGTACTCTTGAGTAACCGTTCCGAGTATCCAGTTACTGAGGGACAAATTCTTTTTTGTTATCAACGCCCATTCATATCGCCACGCTATGCCGTTAGCCTCTTCATCCCCCTACATTTCCTCCCCTCGTTTATCAAGCTTTCCTCTTCCCTCCTGGTTTTTATCAAGCCTTCCTCTTTGCGTCCCTCTTTCCATCAATGAGCGCCCTTGTTCTCCCTCCATTCATTCGTTGGCTAGCAAGTAATTTTCAAGGGAGGAGAAAAATAAAAATATAAAACTAGAACTTTTGAGAAATAAAATTTTTTCTCCTTGTTTTTGGGATGATTACATTGGAACGGACAACATTTTGTGTTTAGTTAATGAACTGTCCGCTCAAAAAGATTTTTTGTCCGTCCTAATGGGCCGTAGTTTTGAAATTCCATTGTTCGGTTTGTCCGCTTCTTCTTCTGTGGTGTAACCCGCATTCCTTGAGAGAGAGAGACCCAGTCCGCCCTTTTATAGCCTTATAAGGTTATAACGGATATTCCACAACTCACAGAACGGACAAAACAACAGAGCGGACTAGCACCTTCCTCAAAATAGAGCGGACATCTAACTTGGTTCATGCTGAACAGTGCTCCCACGTTCAGTTGTCCATTTTTCCCTGAAGATGGCAGGAATTTTCCCTTTTTCCCCCTTCTCTTGCAGATATCAAGTATCCTTTTCCCCCTCCATCTAGGATATCTTGCTGTACTTCTATGTTGTTTTTTTCCCCTATGTTTCCTTTTTGAGACCCAGTTTTCCCTTTTTTCAGGGAATTTCCCTGCAAAGTGGAAGTACTAATGTTGACCTTCCGCTACCTTTTTAGCGGAAGCAGGAGGTGGAAGTTAGGGGGTGAAAGAGGGGGGGCACGCGCTTAACACCTGCCCCACCCACCCACCCACCTCCTTCCTTCCTCCCCACTTTTTTATGATAGGCCCACTACCTCTCACTCCACCCATCTCCGGAAGTGGCGCCATCTGTTGTACGGGAAAAGCACGTGCGGCCACCTTCCACCCCCTAACCCACCTCCCACTCCACCACCCACCTACCCCCTCACCCACCTCCCCACCTCAGAAATCGTGGTGGTGCAGCTGCTCCCGTTATCTTTGTTTTGCAAACAACGAACGAAATGTTGGAAACCTTTTTTTTTTAAAAAAAAAAAAACCTAAGTTTGTTTATTCTCACGGGAAAAATGTATTTTTCCCAACGTGTGGGAAAAGTTAAGGTCCGCTTAGATTTTTCTAATGCAGAAGGGAAAAGAAATAAAAGTTTGATGAGGGATTAGTTGTAATGTAGAGCGTTAATGAGTATAGCAGCGGATCCGATTACTCTTGGTTACCGGATTGTAACACGAGATGCGCGAGAAAGTTGACTTGTGAAAGAAGAAAACTTAATTTTTTCAAAAGAAAAAAACTGGAGAAACAAAAGTAATCGAATCGAGTAACCGTTACTTGTAAACTTGTCTCAGTAGTACTCATGTAGTACTCATTGCTGAGTAATCACTAACGTTGAGTAATCGGTGAAAGAATCTGAATCGCAGTAAGTTGTAACCAATGAGAAGCGCGAGAAGGAAATGTCGACCATAGCCTTTATATAACAGTCTCCGCAATTGGCTGAAGTCAGCTGGAAGGCGGAGCTAAGGGGAGGAGCTATGGTGGGAATGGGTGTTTAGGGAGGCACCACCCCTTTCTCCCGCCACCCGCTGGCTTATCTAAACACCCTCCTCCCCCTTGTACCACCCCTTGGTTGGGACCTCCTCCCCGGGCTGGTCGGTTTTGTTAGCCACTCTGCGGCGTAGTTTGCTGAGGTCTACGCTGCGTCTTTGATGCGCGTAACGCGTCTCTGTCGCGTTTTCCTTTCCCGAACGACGCGTTTTTACTCAGTATTTTCGTATTTTTCTACTTCATTTAGTCTTCGTCATCTTCTGCTTCCGGTCGTAACTTCCTCTTTGGTTTTCGGTTCAGGAAGATTTTTACGCACCTGCGGAAGAAACGTGGGAGGAAAAAATTCAACGCCGCACGTGGGATTTTACAGTTTTCACATTTGATTCTGTAAGACTAGAGTTCACGTTTCAGTTATTCGAGTAAGTTATTTATTTCTGGTTGCTTTTAATTAGATTTGATCTGCTGGATTTGATAGTTTGTGACAGTCGCTGTCAAACCTATGGCCAAAGAAATTCTTTTTCGGGTTCGGAGAAGCGTGGGAAGCAAAAACCCTCAAACCGCTGGAAAAACCGGAAGCCCCGAACTTTTCAAGATGGAGCCATCTGCCCCCTCAGCTTGGGAAAAAGGGTCTCCCGCCATTTTTTTTTCGGACCAGAAAGTTGGCAAACAAAAAAGCGCGCGAAAATTTCGGCTCTGCCGACTGTAACAGGTAACAGCAAACTTTTTTCTCCCGTGAAAGAAAAGCTCGATTAATTGATTACGATGTGTGTAATCAAGTTGTGGAGAAGTTTTTCACTGCGTCGATTTACAAGTCGCCCCAAGGTTGTGTACGGTTGTTTTGCAACGCTGCATGACGTCACTCTATTTGAAGGCTACTACATAGAGGAACGTAGAGGGGAAACTATCGATTAGGCAGCCCAGAGTAAGGGTATACACACGCTGAAGCCAGAGCATTTACTACGTGCCTCTAGTAACGTGTTATCGTATTAACAACCATAATACACGTGGTAATTTAATAGTTAACGAGCACTAGTTTTAGTATTTGGTGAGTTAATTAACTCCTGTGTTTTGCTTGGAAATAGATTGGAGTTGATGGAGAGGCCGTGCTTTTGGTGGAAAGTTGTTGGTAAGGTTCAGTTTGGAAATCTGTAGCCGAAGGACCATGTTTGACTGCATTCCAACCCGTGATGGTTTTTTTCCTCGTCGCCCTTCGCCTGAAAAAACCCCGGGATTTTTTGCCACGGGTAATGCAATTTTTCACTTTACTAACGTCACGAAAACCTAGAGAGCTTTGCTGAAGTTTAAAGTTTGCATGAAAACTGCCTTAAAATGTCTTGGCATGTGTTCTGTGGCATAGTTTGTAATAAGTGTAGACGCAGTTTGAGAGAGAGAGAGAGAGAGAGAAGGCCACGCAGTCGTAAATTCGATGTTAATCTCCTGAGAAAGGCTGCGGTAGGCTCAACAATTTCTACCCTGCCGCTTAGTCGGCTTCATCCACCCACGGTTCTTTCAACCCCCGTCGATAATGCGAACCTCAAGGAAAAATGTTTAACCCTCCAGGGCAGGGTGGCTTTTCTGAGACGAGAGGAGAGAGGGTGGTGGGGAAAACTGGAAAACTTGAAAGACCCCAAACCGTGGGAATTGGAAACATTTCATTTCCCCCCACCCTCGACTGTTGAAAATATTCCCAAATACTCAAAGCTCTCTGCGGGATTGGTAGGCCTCTCTAGCCTTAGGCTGCCGGAAGTCGAGAGGTCCACAACTTTCAAGATTCATGACTCCTCAAAATGTTTTTTGAAAAGTTCTCGAACCCTCTCGCCGGAAGCCGCTTCACTAACAACCTCAGGGGGTGGAGGGTGGTGTTGAGAGAGCTCAGGTGAAACACGAGAAAGATGAGTTGTGAACTTATTTCTCCACGTCCCCCTATACCCCAAACTTGTGCTGGGAACACAGGAAGTCATATGTTTTTTCCATGAAGAGGGTGAATGTCAGTGTTTCCACTCTGCAGGGAAATTCCCTGAGAAAGGGAAAATGGGAGTCTGAATAGGAAAAAGTAAAGGAAAAGGGGAAACCTAAAAGTACAGCTTTTATTCGAGCATGAAGGGGGAAAGGGGGAAACTGAAAGTGGAAACACTGGTGAACGTTTCAAATATTCTTCGTTACAGACTACTCAGCAAGTTGTACTGAATGTTATACTAGTGCAAGTTTTTCTGGGGGCTTAATCTGGAAGAACGTGAGAAAGTTCAGTAGCATAAGCCACCAGCGTTGCAGATCCGTTGGATTTTCAGAATCCCCGTCCTTGTTCTGCTTTTTCTGCTTCTTTGGTGGGCCTCTCTGTGAAGCTGTGGTTTTTCAAGCCGCGGCTCACATTACATTTTAAGTGCCCAGGCCCCTTCTAGTTATTCGTCTTGCCTTTAACACACACACACATACACACACGTACAGCCACTAAAATGCAAGTTCTAGAACGAATCAACTGCAACAGGCGAGATGCAGATGATCAGTTCGCCTGTTGGTTATGTTGGCAAATTGTTACCGAGTGATTACGAATACAAGAAACGGTATGGGGCGGTTCTTCGTGGAACAGTAATCAGATTAGCGAGTTTCCAGCTGAAATCAACTGTAACAGGCGAGATGTAGACGATCACTTCGCTTGTTGGTTATGTTGGAAAATCGTTTCAGAGTGATTTCGAGTACCAAAAACGGAATGGAACGGTTCCTCGTGGTACAGTAATCAGATTAGCGTTGTTTGATTTTTCTTCATTCCCCTCTTCTAGGCGCCATTTGCCTCTCTCACTCACTCACTGCATGAAATGTAATATGTGCCAGACATGTTTTTGAACTGCCACTCCTTTTCTTCCGGTTACTTCCGGGCGTCGCCGTTTTATGAATGGACCGCCCTTTTTGCTGCCACATTAATCGTCACTTCTTGTGGTGTTGTTCTCCGTTTTACCCGAAATCTTCGCCATCATTTCAGTTCCCCCCGATTTCGCCAAAAGATGTGTTACCAACTGTACAATCATTCGTTGACAACAACCATTTAAACTTCTCCCCTCAGTGGATGTAACATCTGTTTGGCGCCAGGTATATATGTTCGGTTCTGTGTTCGAAAATGTCGCAGCTTTTTCGGTTCGCTAGTAGCAGACGCTTTTTCCCGCCACACCTTTGTGTGTCTAGCAAAATCTGGCGGGAGAATTTGATCAAAGGGAATCAGAAAATGGTCCGGGTGTGTGAACGAGGGTGAAACAACCCCCAGGACGTGGAGGGTAGTAGGGCTACGAGAATATGAGAGATATGAGAGGGACTGAGAAGCCGATGCTTGTTTTCGAGCTTTTGGACCCAAGTTTTAGGTGTCCCTTTATGTTGAGCCGTGCTTTTCCCACGGTGTTTTCACCCCGCACCAAATGTCCCTCTGGCTGTGCGGTTCACAGTTACTGAGATTTTACGCATTCCACTAGGTCCGTCTTGCCCCCAATTGCGGGGGTTAATGCTCGTCGTCGGCGACTTTCTGCAACTTTCTCGGTAAACAACTTTGTCCCTACAACTTTTCCCACTACCACCACATTTCTGAAACATTCCCCCCGGTTTTTGTTTATTTCCCCCCGAATGCTACAGAGAAAAGCATTCCAGATTGGACCCTTGTTGTTTGTTCCGTAGGGTCTGTTTGTGTGGCAAACAAGCCATATCTCTGTGAAACTATACATTTTGGCTCATAGTTCTGAGTTTTCGGTAGCGAATCTCTGACTGTTCAGTGTCTTGAGTTTCCTATATTTTTGTTTGGTTGTCCAGACTTGTGTTGAGGGTCATTCGGACGGTTAAGAACGAAAGACACAGACGCGGAATATTTAATTAGAAGATAGAAGAAGACTTGTAGCTAATGAGTTGAACGTCGATTCTGTTTGTGGACGAAGAAGGAGAAGAAGTTGACCTTGGCAGCTGCCGAGGGAGAGAGGGAAAGAGAAAAAATTTTTCTAGAAAACGGCCTTCGTGTGGAATTTTTTCTCGAGAAAACGCTGCATTCCAGGGAAACGGTTTCCTATGTTTCCCTCCCGATTGCCGCGGCCTTACCTGAAAAATCAAGGGCTCGCTACTTTCTAACCTGGACCTTGTAACTTCTCGTCAGTTCGCATTATTCGCATCATCTCCAGATGAGCTTGAACCGAACCGTCTTAAACTTCAGACTCGAGTTGTGAAAAGGTTCGCGATCCTCTCGGTTCAGTAAGATTGTTCTTCGTGGTACCTCGTTTCTGAAAATTTCTGCCTTCTGCCCTCATTTGAGAGAGCAGGTTTTGGAGATAGGCCGTACATTAGGCCTTAGGAATGTCGAGGGAAAACTCAATTCCTTATCAGAGTTATTTATTATCGAAAAAACGTCTTGAAAACAAGCTGGTATTAACGTTATTATCATAGATCTTCAGTCAAACACGAGAACAGTTCATGTTTTGTTCTGATTCTCTTGATACATGTCACATGTTTCTAGTCTTTGTTGTTGATTTCAACTAACAACCTAATGTGGTTGTTAGTAACGTAACGTAAATTTGTAAGAGGATAGTCTGGAAATGAGTGTAGGTTGATAAACTGCGTCGTGGTGAATGACGCACGAGGCCGGGACCGCCATTTTGTGAACTGCGCCGTGGCTGGCTCACAAAATGGCCGCCGCTCTCGCGTAAGACTCTGCTGGGTCCCTTTACCGCCCACATTGTGGTCTTATATAACATTCGAGAGCTCGTAAAAGTGCGTTTTATTGAATTTTAATGGCTTTTCTGGTTTCTGGGAACATGTGTTAGTGCGTTGGAAACATGGATATTTGCGCTTTTTTCGCTTGCTGATTGGCAGATATCGTGTCGATTGTAGCCTTCTCCGTTTGCCCTATTCATTTTCAATGGAGTGTAGCTGCTGATGTGTTTCAAAAAGGAGATAGGGCATCGTACGTGTTGATTTTCAGTTTTGCACATTTCTGAGTACAGAAGTTTTTGTGTCGTGAAATAGTTTGCTCGAAACTTCGCAATCTGTTCGGACGTAGTAGTAGAACTGTAGTACGGCGAAATAGTACGACTCGTAGTATCTTCCCGGAAAAACGATAGGCGTAGAAAAGAAAAAAAGGGAAGAGGAGGGAAAGAAGGGGGGAATAGTATAACCCTCCAGCTAGGGGCATACGGAACTTGAAAATCAATAACCCGGCCCCCTTTGGGTGAAAAACAGGATGCGGGGCTACACAAGGGGCCAATGCTCAAAGGGGTGGCCTACAGAGCAGCCGGGGTAGAAGGTGAAAGGAGAATGTGAAGGAGAGGAGAGGTTTCAAGGGGGTACTGTTTCACACAGACCGTACGTTATTCCCATTTCATTATTTTGAATTATGATTTTGTGCTGTGCAAGAGGTGAATAGCATTTTTTTTTAAGGTAAAGGTGAACTAACTATCCTCACCCGAACTATCCCCAATAGGAAAAGATCTGCTAGTCAAACGTCTGAATGACCCTCTGAGTGGTGCATGATTGCCATGGATTCAGCTAGATGACAGTGTGAAATTGGCGGCCCCGTTTCACACGGTTCGTACGCTTGGATTTTGAAAAAACTAAGTCATGCTGTATTCAGCTCGTTATTCAGAGGGTTCTGTTTTAGCAACTGAAGTACCTTCAACTAGTGATTCAGAGAAAAGCTAGTGTTCCGTTACCTAGTCATTCAGTCCTCAACCGTATGAATTTTCTATCGGGATTATATGAACTCGGCTTTCCCAGTACAACTAGAATTCTAGACTTGAGGTTCTGGTATATGGAAACGAGTTGAAGTACTAGGCTGAGGAACCAGTGAACCGAATACTTGAAGCTTGAACCGCTTTTTTTTGTCGAGCACAAAAATTGAGCCTCGTATTTTTATGCAGAACGTATATCGCAGACTAAATTTGGTAGCTTTGGAAAGGCTCAAGCCAAATTGTTGGTACAATGCCCACAGCTGTTATTTTTCCGTCTCTGCTGCTGCTTGCTGTTGAAGTGAGTAAGCAAGCAGAGCAAGGAAGAAGACGCCATAAATCGTGCAGCAATTTTTGCTCTTTCTGTATTTTTGAAAACTGTAAATTCTACTTTTGCAAAGTGTGTTAATTAAGTTTGTTCTTTATCTTTGCAGATCTTTCGTCCACGGAAAACGCAGATTATTGGCAGTATGTCCAGAAATGACTCAGAGAGAGAGAAAGAGAAGCTGTAACTGGAGGCAGGTCGACAGCGAAGGACGAACCAGAATTAGAACGACTACGTCTGATTGGACTGTTTCTAGCCTTGCTCAGGCTAAAACTAGCCAATCCTGAAGCTTGGTTTCAAAACTTTATGGAGGCACTGCAACTGCAGAAGATTCTAGAAGGGCTGTTTTGAGACATGATGGATGTGCGGTTTACTTACGTCTTTTGGCGACAAGCGACACGTGTCGGGCGTCTGGCGTCGCGTGTCGCCGACGCTCAAGCGTTGCGCCCCGCCTTGCGCAGACGTTCCGTAATGGGGTTAAACTGCCGGATCCGGTTACTTGTAACCTCGGTAACCGTTACCAGTACGTTCCAGAGGTCGGAGTTCAGACTTTCACTACAGTCGTCTGCGTTCAATGTACCGAATACTATTTTTCTAAAATTAGAATAGCACAACCGTACTTTCGACTTGAGCTTTGACTTTGCCACCCCACAAAAGCAAAGCCATGTGTTTTCTGTGAACCGTTTTTGCTGGTTTCACTCGTTGACTGGCGTAAGTTTTGTAGGTTCAGAAGGTAACGCTGTCTCGTCTTGGTTTACAGTAGGACTCGAACCGCCGGGGAAGTTCCTTGTGAAAGACATGGGTAGTGAGATGTTGGCTAACACTATCGTCCACACCTCTCACTAACGTGTCATTCGTAAGGCGCAATCCCACTGTCGGCTACTACGTCATCCGCTACCTCCAGTGGTATCGAGGTAGTGAGCTACGGACTTGAGAAACTAACGCTGGCAGTTGAAGAAGGCTGGGAAATGGGTATTTAAAATTCCGTATCACAGCCAGCTTTGACGAGCCAGAGTTTGTTTTTGGCTGCTGAACCGTCGAAAAAGTAGTTTGAACCTTGAGTCGTGAACCTTGGGCTGTGAACCGTGTTTTTATAACGTGGAGCGATGCATCGGAATGACTGTGATGTGTTTTTTGGTTCATGTTCATATCACAGCCATTCTTGATGCGTGGAACACGCGTCTCTTGGAAAGGTTCGCCCAAGGTTTGAACCGGATTAAACTGTCCTCGGTTCGTTGGTCTTCAAAGTGGCTGTGGTTTGTGTCGACTGCTATTCATCATATCACAGCCAGCTTTGATGAGCGATGCACCCAGACTTTACTACCTTACTACTTAGTTTTTCGTAAGAAGTAGTTTAATCTATCAGTAGTTGGAACTGCCCTGTGTATTAGCCCATCAGAGTGGTGGTGATGTGTTTTAATATAATAGTTTTCATATCACAGCCAGCTTTGATGAGCGTTACGCAAGTCTCGAAATGCGACAGTGATTGATCCAATGACTTTTCTTGTCAGATTTTTTCCTCGAAGGGATTGGCCGCCCTCCTGCCAGGGTGCCAGGCCATTGGAGTAGACGGACGAACCGCCTTTTCCGGCTAAATTTAGCCAATTAGTTGCTACTGACGAATGTGGAACTCACAATGAAATGCGTCGCAAGTTATTTTTAACATCCCTCCAATACTCAGCTGCTTTAGAAATGACTAGAATGATCTACGTTCCACGGGATTGGTTGAATGTTCCCCTCATTTCGACGAGCTGGTGATATTTCGGGCAACGAATAGCAAACAAGACACATTCCCGGTCCCGGGTGCGGCTTAACTCGGAACTGGGACCACTCAGATCTCGGCGTAGAAACTACTACTTTTTAAGTGTGTGTTATTCAGTAGTTAGTAAATGAAGAATACAAGGATAATGTTAACTAGATTATATAAAGTTAGTAGGAATTTTTTGATGGATTTTATCAGTAGCCTCGCTTCGCTAAGTTAGTTTAGCAGTTAGTTAACTGGTTGAGCTAGTGGTGAATTAGCTAATCTAGTTTAATCGGTTTAGTAAGTTTGATAGAACGTGTAAGACGAACAATAAACTATCAACTACTTAACTATGAACTACTATCATAATCTAGTGATTTAGCACTTAAGTAATTTACTATTAGCACCGCAATAGCAGCTGTACTATCATTTAGTAAGTTGCTTCTATTCTGTAATATTTGAACTACTTTTGACTATTTTACTAGTAGCATATCGCTTTGCTAATTTAGTAGCCAGTTGGTAGAGTTAGTAACTGAATTGGCTAGTCAGCTTTCATTTGTTTTGTAAGCTTGATAGTACATATTAGATGGAGATCAAACTATCAGCTACGTAAGTAATACTTGTTGAAGTACCGTACTCAACTGTGAACTACTACTATAACTTACTGACTAGCACTTCGTGTTTCACTGTTAGTAACATAAGTAACTGCTGTACTGTAACCAAGCAAATGACTAATGTTCAGCGCTACTTTCAACTATTTTTGAATATTTTACTATTAACTAGCACTTGATTTACTACTATTACTAAAAGTGCTACCGAAACTGTTTTAAAGTAATCAAATAGTGAAATGATACTCAATGTACTATTTTTTTACTACTTAAACTAGTTTACCATCCTAGTTAGTAGTACTTCATGTACGACTACTATAATTAATTAATATAGGGTAACTTAGTAACTAATGCTTACCATACTACTATAGTCTGAGATACTGTATCAACTTATAGTATATACCATTCTGTAATACCTGATTACAACTACTACTATTAGTCTGCCACAGTTTATAACTAATACTCATAATATTATAATCAACCAGCATTCTTACGTAATACTAGAACTAATTTACCATCAGTCAGTAATTCATGTACTTGCTACTAAAGCTACTACTAGGACTACTTCTATAGACATTATGTAACATCATACCTGACTAATACTTACTGTAACCATATACTGCATAGTCATTAACTTGCTACTATAACTTGACATCTGACTAAAACTCAGCATACTGCCATAACTTGATAAGTAGCACCCTTTAGATGCCACGTGAGCTAACTAACATAGTAGAGTTCCCAAACCAACTAATACTTGTACTACCATACTACTGACATACCATATCTTAACACCTAATAATTGGTACTTTCCTTAATACCATAAATACTACTACTAACATACCATCACCTACCAACAAGCCATTAGTCCATAACTAATACTTGTTAAGTAACTAGCTAATGTACTATAGCTTGTTAACTAGTATACCTTACTACTACTAATACATACTGTAACTAAATTACTGCCCAGCGAAAAATTAAGGATGTCGGCTACATCCTGAACGATATCCATAACATATCCTGAAACACGTCCGATCGTGGATGAGTAAGAAAAAAAATGGTGTTGAGAATTGTGAATCTTGATTATTGGGGGCACCATTAAGTACCCTGAAAAGCGTTTTATCAGCACGCTGTTAAGTGCTCTGAACATGTATTATTCAGGCATTTCCAATGTCAGGGTCCTAAACACCCTGCAAGTGGGCCAATTTCACTGCATTCAGGGTCCTGATTGACATCCTGAAAATGTCCCTTTCGGAATATTTTCGGGGTCCTGAAACTATCCTTAATTTTCTGCTGGGTGACACTTCTACTGCTTTCACCACTACTATATCACAATTCAGTACTGAAACTACTCCCAAGTTTTACTACTATTTTCAATATTTACTTTTAGTTTACGCATTATGTCAGCTCTGCTACCTCGTGAGTACTTTCTGAACTACTTTCTATTCACTGTAGTGATCGTGTCACGTGCGGGAAGGTTTTTACGTGCGCGTGAAGTGCATTCCTAATTCTGCTGCACCGAAAAAAAGCTGCTCAATGAACAAAATAACCTAAAAGACGAGTTAATTAACTTTCACCTGAGTTTTAAGATTGAATTTTAACATTTTTGAGTTTCTGGATGGCGCGTGTATGTTACTGTGTCCATTACGAAGGATACAAACAAATGTTTTCCATTAGAAGTGAGTTAAAAAGTTCAACCACAAAGTAACTCTGAAGATATCTCAGTTGTAAAACACTAACCATGGTTAAGTTTTTGCAGCGCTATATCGATTTTAATATCAACAAATATTAATACAGATCGCAATTTGGGACAGAGAAAAGATAGAAAAATCGATATAGAACATTTTGCTAATCAAGAAACTAGACTATTGTACGTGGAATGTCCTGAAAAACGTTGAAAAATGTGCTAAAATTTGCGAATCTGGTTTTGTAGTTAGTAGTTTGGTAGTTGGTTAGTATAATCCACAACCTCGTAAGTTATTGGCGATAATAACGTCGGTTACAGCGTCGAAGACGAACTGGATGTTGGTAGTATCGGTAGCACAGGTCATGTGGCAGTAGATCTCCTTAGTCGTCGACTTGTTTTTGGCTTCAAACTGCACCTGAATATAAGCTGCTGCTTCCCCGTACTCCTGAGCTCCTGCACACAGATCGAAACCATCTGTTAACTATCGATTACTAAGGTATCGATTATAGTTTGTAATGAGTTAGTATCGATATCGAGTTGGTAAGAATGTTTCCACTGTGCAGGGAAATTGTCTGAAAAAGGGGAAGATGGTATCTGAAAAGGAAAAAGTAAGGGGAAAGGGAAAATCCGGAAGTACAGCCTTGTATTCTAGTACGGAGGGAAAAATACGGGAAGATGGAAAAGGGGAATCTGGTTGTACAGCCTTATACTCTAGTACGGAGGGGAAAGAGGAGAAAATCTGGAAGTACAGCCCTACATTCTAGTGCAGAGGGGGGAAAGGGAAAAGTAAGGGAAGAGGGAAAAAAGGGAAAATTGAAAGTGGAAACACTGGTCGAGAAATCGATTGACTGTGTTTAAACAGGGTTAAACTCAGTAGTGAGTGGTTCTGAACCGTTTTTTAAAAGGTTGAGCCGAATCGTTGAACCGTGAACCGAACTGTTGTACAACTGATACTGAACTGTAAGAACCGATCGAACAGCGAACCACGAACCGTAGTTGAACCAAAGCTACTACTGAGCTACAACCCATTTCAATTCCCCCTTTTTTTTCTTTTCCCTAGTTTTCTTCTTTTTCCCCTCCATACTAGAACACAAGGCTGTACATCTAGATTTTCCCTTTCCCCTCTTCCCTTATTTTTTCCTTTTTCAGACCCCATTTTTCCCTTTTTCAGGGAATTTGCCTGCAAAGCGGAAACACTGCCACAACCAGTACTATTGAAACTGTAAGATACAACAAAATGAATATTACTGAACCGTGGTTCGAAAAATTTTACACGGTTCATTTGGGTTCATTGAACCGTGAGCCGTGAACCGAAGTTCGAAGTTGAACCAGAGCTACTACTGAGCTACAACAGTGTTTCCACCTTCAATTTCCCCTTTTTTTCCCTCTCCCTTGTTTTTCTCTTTTTCCCCTCCGTACTACAATACAAGGCTGTACTTCTAGATTTTCCATTTCTCCGCTTCCCTATTTTTCCCTTTTTCCTCTTCCGCACTAGAATATAAGGCTGTACTTCCAGATTCTATCTTTCCCTTCTTTCCTTGTTTTCCTCTTTTCCCTCTCCGTACTAGACTACAAGGCTGTACTTCAAGATTTTCTCTCTTCCCTTATTTTTCCCTTTTCATCCCCATGTTTCCCTTTTTCGGGGAACTTCCCTGCAAAGTGGAAATGTACTAAACATAAACTAAACCACGGTTCACGAAAAGTTACGTTATTTTCTTTCCCCGTGAACCGTGTTGAACAGGTTCAGCTCTATTTGAACCTACCTGTGTATTCAGGAAAGCAGATAGTTAGAGGAGACTTCTTAATCTTTTCCTCGAAGAGGTCCTTCTTGTTGAGGAAAAGAATGATGGACGTATCGGTGAACCATTTGTTGTTGCAAATCGAGTCGAACAGTTTCAGACTTTCTTGCATTCGATTCTACAAAATCAAAAATATGTAATAATCATTTAATTACTGAATTCGATTAATTTCTACCGTTGTCTCGTCTTCGTGCAGCACTTGATCATATTCCGACATGGCAACGCAGAAAATAATGGCCGTCACGTCTTCGAAACAATGGATCCACTTCTTACGTTCAGAACGCTGCCCACCAACATCGAAAAGTCTTAAAAATATAATTAATCAGTAGTGTAACTATTAAATATTATATATATTAAGTGAATTACAAGAAGTTTAAGTTTTTAAACGAGAAATGGACTTCAACAATGCCGGTCGTCTTGACTCTGGTTCGCAGGATGTCCTGCTCGGTTGGTTGGTAATCCTTAGCTCCCAGACGATCCAGATCATCCAGAAAACTTTTTTTTAAATTAAAATAATTATTAACAAACTATCGCAATTCGTTATTCAATTACTATTTAGCGGAGTCGTTGAGCTGGTACTCGTTGGACCTTCCGAAACATTGCTGGACCCCGGCATCAGCCCATAGACGTTTCATGGCGGCCAGGATTTCTTCGGAAAACGGTTCCGTGTCCTCCATGCGAGATATCACGTCGATCACCATCTTGGCATCAGGCTGGCAAGTTTGAGAACCGTATATTTAGTTCAGGATTCTACCGCTAGATGTCTTTGTTCTACTAATGCTCAATAATTTTATATCGATAAATGGGATATTAAACAGTTCTTATGATATTCTGCATTATTACTAACATTACCGCAGAGTAATTCATCTACTTAGAGGATTTTTCAGTTTTGAATCAATTTACTTTATCATTTTTCTACTAGATGGCGCTGTATTGCATAGATAAACTAACTTAATAATCGATAATTGAAATACCAAGTAACTTTGTAAAATTCTGCCTTATTAGTAACATAACTGACGAGTACTTAAGTTATTTGGAGGATTTCTCATTTTTCAGTTACAGCATTTAGTTTGCATTTTCTCCGCTAGATGGCGTTGTTTAATGAAACACTGCCGCATTACCCCTGAATATATTTTCCCACCATTAACCGATAGCTCAGCACATAAAATGTTCCGATACATCAATTTAATCGATTACATGACTAATTTTGCAGGTTTTTTTTTTCGAGTTTATAAGGAGGAATTGACGGAAGCGTAAACGGATGACGTACAAATTATCACAGTTTTTTTTGGTGTGCTGAAGGGAAATGGGAGAAAAACTGATGATCTGGCGATAAAAACAAGGAGAAAAGCTGAGAGGTCATCAATAACGACTCAAAGAGAAGGGACTAAATGCAAGAAAAGGTTGGGATGTTGCCGCTTCCAGACGACTTGGTCCGTGTTGTGTATTGATCGCTTGCTTTTCTTCTGCATGCACGGTTTCGAGTGTTACTTTTGTGGCAGTCTGCCATCAACTTCCCCTGGTTCTACCATTAACCTCTTATATAACTTAAGTTAACCCGGTTTAATAACACTATCTTTATTACACTAGGACTTGGGGTAACTCTAAGAGTAGCTTATGTTCACCAGTTAGGGAATAGTTATCCTCGTTTAGCTACGTTTATACTGGAATAAGTTTGGGAATAGACTAACTTTTTCTTGTTTCATTTATCCTCGATTGTTTTTTATATTCTAGAATAAGTCGTGCTACTGTTATAAGACTTCGAAAAGTTCACGTTTTCATTGTTTCATTTAACCTAGTTGGCTATGTTTGTACTGGAATAAGTTTGGAAATAGCTCGTCTTTTCACTGTGTGTGAGTTATCCTTGAATTACTTTTTATTCTGGAATAGTCACATACGTGGATAGTGCATCACTTTTGTTACAAGGAAGGAGGGAAAATGCTTATGACGGTTCGGGGACGGTTCGCCAGGTTTGTAAGTGTTCAGGTTGCTATGGAAAAATTACGTTCGACTCAGTGAACCGGCATTGAACCTTTATCACAAGTGGTTCGAATCCGGTCCACAGTTTTTGGGACACAGTTGAACCGGTTTAGTGCGGTTCGATTTTAACCGAACGGTTTAAGCTGTTTCCATACGTGACTAATGGCAGTAGTTACTAAAAGGGACACATGTTTCTTCCCTGCATGAAGAAGATGAATAGTCTCCATAAGGTGACACAAACGTTTTTCACATATGACACATTCTTAATTGCGTCTGCTGGATAACTGCTATCTAAGATAACATCATCACCTATCTTCCCAACAGAAAAAAGATGCGCTAGTCAAACGTCAGAATGACCATGTGAATCGTGCATGATTATCGTGGATTCAGATAGATGACAGTGTGAAATTGGCCCACTTTCAAACGGTTCGTACGCTCGAATTTCTTAAGAGCTCTGTCATGCAGTATTCAACCCCTTATTCAGAGGGCTCAATTTCAGCAACTCAAGTAAGTTGAGCTACCATTCAGCTAGTGAGGCAGAGGGAAGCTAGTGTTCAGCTACCTAGTCATTCGGTACTCAACCGTATGACTACTCTATCTTATTACTGGATAGTCCTATCCAAGTGGACACAACATTTACATTATTTAAACATAATCTTTTTACATTTCATATTATTATTATTATTATTATTTATAGATTCTGTAATAGAAAAATTATACCTCTCTTTCATCCTTGCCGAAAGTTATACCGAGATTCGGCATGGCCCTCAAGATGGCTACCAGCGACTGGATGGTGTTGCTGTAAACTACCGGACGGTACTGCTTGAAGTCATCCGAGGTGAAACCACTCTCGTGAATGATCCTGGTACACAACGATAAGGAGAACATTGTGATGAACATGTCCGTTAACTACTACTTCTGCTACTACTGCTGGACGACTTGACTTCGACAACTGTTTCCTGTGCTGCTGCTAGGACTACTTTTGCTACTATTGGTTTTCGTACCATTCCCACTTTTACTTCTACTGCTGATACCACTACTACATTTCCTATTCCGTTACTATTATTATTGTTGTTACTACTACTACTACTACTACTACTACGACTAGTACTAGTACTACTGTTGTTGTTACTTTTACTATTATTACACAACTGCTAATAGCACTACTACTACTACTATTAAAGTTATCATTATTTTTACCATTATTGTTATTACTTAACTACTGCTAGCCCTACCACTACTACTACTACTACTACTACTAGCACTACTACTACTAGCACTACTACTACTACTAGCACTACTACTACTACTAGCACTACTACTACAACTAGCACTTCCACTACTAATAGCACTTCCACTACTACTTACTACTACTACTACTATTACTACTATTACTACTAGCACTATTACTACTACTACTACTACTACTACTACTACTAGCATTTCCACTACTACTACTATTACCACTGCTACTACTAGTTTTATTTTTATTATTTGAAGTACTTACTTCATCTGTTTGACAATAGTGCTTTTTCCAGATTCTCCAGCACCTGAAATGTAGTAAAATAATAAATCATAAAATCAACCTTTATCATTCAAAATATAAATAGTTTAAAAAATTGTAGAAAAATTCTTTGGCGTGCTACTTTCCTCTACCATCCGATACCTCGAGAACTTATCATAAATACAATAACAAATACACAACGCCAAAAAATCTAACATCTGTCGTGATACTAACAAATGATAAGAATATTAATAATAAATAATAATAAACAACAAACAAAATCATTTCTGTACACAATAAAATTATAAATAATAAAATTATATCAATATTATACATTTTTAATGATTTAATACTCAGTGCTTCCACTTTTCCAGGGAAATTCCCTGGAAAAGGAGGGAAATGGGGTCTGAAAAGGGAAGACGAAGAGAAGAGGATAAAGGGACTATCTAGACATTGTATATTCTAGCAAAGAGGGGGGAAAAGGGGAAAGATAAGGGAAGAGGGGAAAAGGGAAAAATTGAAAAGTGAAATCACTGTTGATACAGTATAATAATAATACGAAAGTATTGTATAATTTGTTCTATTGCTGTACATTTTTCGTATAGCTTCAAGTTAATATCCGCTGATGATAGAGATACTAAACGTAAGCCATGCGCTACATTATTGATCGCCCCAATCTACGACCCAAGTTGAATTTATCCCACCAGTCCTGCCTGCACAGCATCCCACAGCAGCCTAATCACCACCCATTCGTCCACCAGCTGTTATCAACCTATCGTCAACCTTTTATCATGTTATCTAAGGTTAAGAGTAGCAGCCGAACACTTTATCAGAGGTTATCACCCATCAGTTAACATGCAAACGTTCTATTAGCGTATTTACGTAATACCACAACTTGGAACAGCATGCAAATGTTACATTACTCAATCAAGTAGAACCGTACACTTGAGACTTAGGATACAGTGGGGTCCTGTTTTGTTAATGGGGGTTCTGTTTAGTAGTCAGTAGATTACCGAGAAGCAGTAGTTTGATATCCTTAGAAGCTTGTAGTCCATCCTCTTTGAGGTTCTTCTCGATTAGTTTGGATCGAGCCACGGCTGCCCGTTCCTCAGCTGACATGGCACAGCCCATTTTCCTTAAAGATTCCACGATGGGCGAAATTTTGCCAGAAATTCGTCGATAACTCGAGACTGGAAACAAGGCGAGGACAAACGCCTCACAATTTAAGCCTCAAAACTGCAAAAACTGCGAAAGAAAACTTAGTAGCCAAGACTGAAAGTCTTGCGAATCTCTGTTCTGTGGGACTGGAACTCTGGCATCGAATACTCTAAAAGCTTTTAATAATTCGCCAGTTCTTTTTAGAAGCTTTAAACCACAACAAACTGCTTTATCGATCTCTGCTGGATTAGAAAAGGTGCAATAAGTTATGGGAAAAGTGTTTCTAGATACTCAAATCTCGATCTAAAAGATGCCGAGTCTCGACAACTTCTGCGACCGAGCAGACGCCGGCAAACGCTCATACCCCGAGGCGATGCTACACTCGGCGCCATGCTAAAATTAAAGCGGCTGTTATTTTTCTATTATTTTTTATTATTATCTTTCATTATCCTTATTTGATATTATCATTACTACTTGTAATTAATATTACTGCTCATTTTACTATTTTTCTCTACAAGCTTATGGGTTACTGTAGTGTTAAGCTCCATTAGTGTTAATTGAACCTTGATACTTCGGGTACACTACCCAAGGAAAACACAAGGATTGTGTATACAAAGTTCGGGATCTGCTGTCTGCTTGTCTGACCAATCCCAGATCCCTGTTTACTTCAACTCAGTGTCTTATATTTAGGATCCTAGTGTAAACACAGACTACTCACTCCTGTCTGCCAAAATATTTTCCCCTACAAAAAGTTAATCTGTTATCTTTTTATCAAACTGGTAGATACGTTTAATAATTTATGCAGATTTATTATTATTGTAGTCTTAATAGGTATTATAATAATACACATAATGCATAAATATAATTTAACAATTTTGATCAATAAATCCGTAACTTAGTTACGCTTTTTACCGTTAGGTGGCGTTGAGTTTTGGCGCCTCGGGCTACCGTTCCATTGTGAATTCAAATGAGTAAGGGTGTGTGATCCCTTCAGTAATGCCACCCAACCCAGTACTACTTTCTCCGTACCACAGCGAAGCCGCTACAACACTCGGCTACAACAACAACTCACAAAAGCGTGCCACTAATAGTAGTTGTTGAATTGTCGGTTGAAGTTTTGCAGCAAAAAAAAAAAATGGCGGATCATCGACATACGAATTCACATTACGATCGACCTGGACCAACTGTTGTTACCATACGACCGAATGCTACAACACCTGCAACAGCAACTACTACTACAGTGTCACCCAGCTTCTACGTTCAGCTAAACTTGGCCTACTTTACAACACTTCCTGGAATTTTGCTACTACTCGAGATCGTAAGTTTCATTCACCAATCTGCTGAATCCGTGGACATGCGGAGATTACTACTGTCCACGCATACAGCAGTTTAGTTTCTTCATGCAGTTTTTAAGCTTTGCTACAACTTAAAATACTCTCCACGTATACAGCAGTATTCAGACAAGTTTTTTCAGGGTAAAAAAAAAGAATATATTTTTGAAACAAAGTTATACTACGGTTTCGCCTCTTCCTTACCTTTTATGGGCAGAACAGGTCCATGGGACGTGAAAGTTAAGGCCATTGGGCGTTTCTTGAAGAGTAAAAAAACTGAAATAGGAAATTCGTTATTATTTCTGTTAATTGTTATGAAAAGAACACTCAGTTTTGTGTTCGGAAAGTCTCGGGACTTCCCGACAAGCCTCGAGTCCTCGGGACAACTCCTCGTTGAACAAAGTTTTGAGTTATTTAAGATTTCTGTTACATGTAACTCATTCATCAGATATCACCAACTCAGAAAATGTGTTATCATGTGTTTAACACTGTTATCAATGATTATCAACGTTACTTTACACGTTAATATAGTAAACTATCCTAATATTAAACGGATCTGAGAACTTGTAGTAAATTTTTAATTTCTTAACAACGTTTACTATGTATATCAACAGAATTTACCACCTGTTATCATCATGTTAACACTTTTTTTATCATACATTATTAACAACATTTTTCATCGTAGTGCATGGCGCCCGTTTGTTTACGATGTTCAGCGACATCTAGCGAGCAAAACTATTACTAATTTAAATATATTTACAAGTTACTAAATCTTACTTTTTATATATAATTTGAAATAATCCAATTTTCTGGTCTAGTAAGTTATTCGCAGTTAATTGCATGGCATGGGCGTCTCCACTGCTACTGTAGGGGCAGGGCGCGTTTGTAAATGAGGTCAACGCCATCTAGTGAGCAAATCTTGTACTAAATTAAATACATGTATAATTATTAAGGTTACGTTTATATATTATTCAAAGAATCTAATTACGCTGTTTAATTAGTTACTTGCAGTTATCTGCATAGCATGCACATCAGCGCGCGTCTGTAAAAGATTTTACGCCATCTAGTGAGCAAATCTTGTACTAAATTAAATACATTTATAATTCTTAAGGTTACGTTTATATATCATTCAAAGAATCTTATTACGTTGTTTAATTAGTTACTTGCAGTTATCTGCATGGCATGCGCGTCTCCGCCAGTGTTGTCAGGGACTTCGTGGTTCCTGTTCGTCGTGGTGACCAGTTTCATCGGGACGGTTCTCTGGATCTTCGTTCACTTGCTCTCCATCAGAACCATCACCGTCCAGATCGTTCCCTGGCTGGCTTTCGTAATATTTTGCTATTATTCAAATAATAATAATTTAACGTAATAATAATGTGTAACGTCATACAATATTTTATTATCAGCGATTAAGAACAACAATAATTTTAAAGTGCAGGAGTAGCGTCCGTTTGTTTACGTTAAGATCAGCGCCATCTAGCGAGAGAATAGTACACTAAAATATACTTTTATGAAATAACTCATATCACGTCTATATATTATTTAATATTCTTTAATTTCTTAAAATATATTTATCTGGACCATAAAATAACTTATAGTTATAATAATTATAATAATAATTTTGCAAGTAATAGTTACCATCTTCGAGCATGTATATCTAGAGAGGACATGCTATAGCGAAACCCCGTACAAAGTAAGGGAGAGAAGCCTCTTAATAAAATGGAAGGCTGGCTACTTGTATAATGGCGGCCGCCGATCACGTGACTTCATCACGTGGTCCGTTTGCTGAATTTCTGCCCGGAGGCGCTAACGGATCGAGGTGGCGCTGCTATGCATAGGTCCCTTGGTTAGTATCACGTGGCGAGTTTTAGGAATTCAAACCATTTCTACACGTTGCCTGCGGCTACCAACAGATCACGTGACTCGACGGTCGCCATTACACAAGCAGCCAGCCTTGCGTTTTACTTAGAGGCTTCGTTTCCCTTACTTTGTACAGGGTTTCGCTATAGCAATGCCCTCTCTAAATGTACAGTCCTGTTCATTAAAAAAAAGGGTACAGCATGGGAAAGCTAGACGTCACTTTTCCTTAATTTTTGCAGGAATATGAGAGTATTTCTTGATAACATGCATTAATTTAGTTTAAGTACAGTTACTTTAATCTATCTTAACTCAATTTTATGCATAAATGATTTTATAAACTGCAAAAAGGACTTTCAAACCTTCCCATGCTGTACCCATTTTTTAATGAACAGGACTGTACAGCACGGGAATGTTCTACGCCACTTTTCCTTTGTTTGTTTTTACGAGAATGTTTGAATATTATTTGATGATGCATGTATATTTAGTCAAAATAGACTTTATTTTATCGTAATTATTTAAATTAATTGTAGAATAACTTTATAAATAGCCGAAAAACGACTTCGAACTTCATCCACGCTGTACCCGTTAATGGCTCCCGACTGAAAATTCTCATGGAGTATGTAGAATTTGGAACAGAGACTCAGTGAGATCTCACTGAGATCTCATAACTTTTTAGAGTTTCTCATTGAGATCTCACTGAGTCTCTGTTCCAAATTCTGCATACTCTATGAGAATTTTTAGTCGGGCTGTATATGCTGGAAGGTTACTATAGATGAAAGATTGTTTGTTAAAAGATACTATGGCACAGTAAATAACGTAATATTTATAGTAATAATAGTTAATGACAGTGAGTTACTTGGTAAACTTTGCTGTTATTACTTATTACAAAAATAGTTCCAAAATTTGTTAGTAAATTGAATTAATTTGAATTTTATTTTGAATAGGAGATGTGGTATACGCTGATTGTTGGGATCTTGTACTTCACCGCCTTTGTGGTCCAATTAGCCGTTTGGTCGTCGGTATCGGGAAGTCAGTACCGATACTACCGTGACTCCAACATCGCAGCTGGGGTAAATTTCAGAGTATCAACTTTGAAGGGAAACTCCCTGAAAAAAAACGGGGAAACGGAGTCTGAAAAGGGAAAACTAAGAGAAGAGGGAAAAAGGAAAATCTAAATGTACAACCTGTGTTCTAGCACGGAGGGGAAAAAGGGAAAAATAAGGGAGAAGGGAAAAGAGGGGAAAATTGACATTTATCATATTTATATTATTTATAATACTTGGATGATTATCCAATAAAGTTTTATTATATATAGTAAATAGCTACTTGGTATATTTATTGCTACTACTGCTACTGCTACTACTACTACTACTAAGGCTGCTGCTGCTGGCACTACTTTAACTACTCCTTCTAGTAATGCTACTGCTGCAACTATACTGCTGCTACTATTTACACTACTACTACTACTATTACTTCTACTACTACTGCAACTGCTGACTATTTGTAGTAGTTTTACGACTTTTCCTTCTGCTAGCGTTTCTAGTACTGCTACTACTACTACTACCACTATTGATGCTACCACTATTACGACCGCTACTATTGCTGCTGCTAATACTATCTGCACTACTACTGCTATTATTATTTTTACTACTACTACAACTGCTGACTATTTGTAGTAGTATACTACTAGTTTTCCTTCTGCTAGCATTACTACTACTGCTACCACTACTACTACCACTATTGATGCTACTACTATTACGACTGCTACTATTGCTGCTGCTACTATTTGTACTATTACTACTATTACTACTACTATTACTGCTGCTACTATTTGTACTACTACTACTACTACTACTACAACTACTACCACCACCACCACCACTATTCTTCAACTACAACAAACAACCATAATAATAATAATAATGATAATAATAATCAATATTATTTTCCAGTGTTTCGGACTGTTCAACACGTTGGTCTTCTTCGTGGCCGCTTACCTTCTATACCGGCAATGGAAAACAGATCCCGTTGTTCCAGTGATCCACTAAAAGAACTCAAACCAGTGTTATCATCTGTTATCACCTCTTATCATAGTGTTATCACTCATTATCACTTTGCTGTCAGCTTACGTTAACTCTCACAAACTTGCAATTACTTTTTATAATATATTTTATAAGCGTTTCTTGTGTTCCAGTGTTATCATTTGTTATCACCATATTATCAAGTGTTATCAAGCTTCCTTATAGACTGTTATCGCATGTTATCAGTGTTATCACCTTTTCAGTAACCTTGATTACAAATTCCAGCAGTGTTATCACAGGTTATCATCATGTTATCAGCGTGTTATCACATGTTATTATTGTGTCATGTGCCATACGCTTTAAATAATACAATGTTTTACTTTTTTCTCTATTTCCTCGATTCCTAATCGGGTTATCATTATGTGTTAACAACGTGTTATCAAGTGTTATCAAGGCTTACCACGTTTTGTTGATTAATTTGGGACTTAATTTTAACATTATACATATTACTTATCAATATATCATCATGTTATCGTAATATTGTTAACATGTTATCACTTGTCATCACTTATTATAAACTATTATCAATCGCTATCAAATGTATATCAACTAATATATTTCAAACAGTTCACATTCCTACCAACAGATGGCGTTGGAAAGGAAGGGGGGCGGGGGTCCGCAACTTTCAAGAATCACGGAAATAATCGAGATTCTCTAATTATCATTCGTCAGTTAGTGTTATCGTCTGTTTTCATCATGTTATCGACTATTAAAACTAAAATACTCCGCATTACTACCAACAGATGGCGTTAAACGATGACTCATTCAATGGGGGTCCGCAACTTCCGAGAATCAAGAGAATCTTGTTTCAAGAGCAACGACAAGTATCAGGATTCTTTAATTCTCATTCTTCAATCAGTTGTTATCCTCTGTTATCATCATGTTATCAGATTATCAGCAAAGTTAAAAGTCGCGAACCCTTTTGAGAGATTCCATAGAAGTAGGTCACGGCGCCAAATGGCCGGGGCTGATAACATCTGATAACATGTGATAACACTTGATAACATTGATTATAGTCGGGTTGCGAACCCCCTAGGAAACAGCCACTGACTTGTATAAATAAATCAAAATGTATACGTGGGCGAATGCCAAGGGGGGTTGGTAACCTCTGATAACATGAAATAATGATAATAGATGATAACATGATGATAACATTTAAACCTGGACCAGTGTTTCCACCTTCAATTTCCCCTTTTTCCCCTCCGTACCAGAATACAGGCCGTACTTGTAGATTTTCCCTTTTCCCTCTTCTCTTAGTTTTCCCTTTTCAGACCCCATTTTTCCCTTTTTCAGGGAATTTCCCTGCAAAGTGGAAACACTGACCTGGACTAACTCATAACTTCTGTTTAACGTTGATAACACTTCTAAAGGGTTGATAACAAGTTAGCAATGTCTGACAACTGGTTGTTAACACTGATAATCATTGTTAAAATGGAATAATAGACGAATAAAACGGAAATTGGGATAATACACTGATAGAATTGCTATTATGCGATAGTAGCACACTAGTAACAGCTGATAACACACTGATAACACATTGTTAACACTTGATAACATCCCCTTAACTCCAAAATTCGCATGAAAACCCCAATTAAAGCCTTCGGATGCACTTAAACTACCTATTGTAATGATAGATAACACACTGATAACACCGGATAACACACTGATAACACTTGATAACAGTTAGAGACTAAACAAAGTGCCATTTAGGAAGACCATATTTGGGTGCGGCCTGGCGTTGGGTCTTAGTGCAGCACGCCAGCGTCTCTCAGTCTGCGCTCGGCTCTCACAGCACAAACTCCGCATCAGCTTTTCATTAAAACCAAATTAATTTAACTTAATTACATTCTATCAGACTAAAATAGAGTAAATACGAAAGAAAAATGTCGCATGCTGTAACCGTTACGCGCACAACAACAACGGTGACGACCACATCGGCCATTCTACTGAATACGGGCCACCTGAAGACTCTTCCCGGGATCCTCAAGCTCTTGCAAGTGGTAAATAGCTTGATTTGGGTTGTTATGATGTCATAGGAGTGTCATAGAGTCTTTATAGAGGTCCTCTGATGTCACGGGAGGCTTGTGACAGTCATAGGCTTCATGGGAATATCATAGGAATGTCATAAGAAGTTCAGAAAAGCATCCTCAAGCTCTTGTAAATGGTAAATAGCTTGATTCAGGTTATCATGATGTCATAGGAGTGTCATAGAGTCTTTATACAGGTCCTCTGATGTCATGGGGGGCTTGTGACAGTCATAGACTTCACGGGAATATCATAGGAATGTCATAAGAAGTCCAGAAAAGCATCCTCAAGCTCTTGCAAGTGGTAAATAGCTTGATTCAGGTTATCATGATGTCATAAGAGTGTCACAGAGTCTTTATAGAGGTCCTCTGATGTCATGGGAGGCTTGTGACAGTCATAGGCTTCACGGGAATATCATAGGAATGTCATAAGAAGTCCAGAAAAGCATCCTCAAGCTCTTGCAAATGGTAAATGGCTTGGTTTGGGTTGTTATGATGTCATAGGAGTGTCATAGAGTCTTTCTAAAGGTCCTCTGATGTCACGGGAGGCTTGTGACAGTCATAGGCTTCATGGGAATATCATAGGAATGTCATAAGAAGTTCAGAAAAGTATCCTCAAGCTCTTGTAAGTGGTAAATAAGTGGTTTTAAGTTCATCATAGTATCATAGGAGTATCATAGATTCTTTAGTAAAGGTCCCATGATGTCATAGGAAGCTTATGAAAATCATATGTTTCACAGGAATGTCATAAGAGCTATGATCAGTGCGTCACAAGCTTCTAAAGTAGAAAATGAACAGTCATAAGGGCATCATAGAGTCATAGCATTATCATAGATTCTCTAGTAAAGGTCCCATGATGTCATAGGAAGCTTATGAAAATCATATGTTTCATAGGAATGTCATAAGAGCTATGATCAGTGCGTCACAAGCTTCTAAAGTAGAAAATGAACAGTCATAAGGGCATCATAGAGTCATAGCATTATCATAGACTCTTTTCCGAAGTCCTATGTTATCATAGGAAGCAAACTGGTTGCAATGATAATCACAGATATCATAAGAAGTTCCACCCAATACATCCTCAAGCTTCTAAAGTAGAAAATAAACAGTCATAAGGGCATCATAGAGTCATAGCATTATCATAGACTCTTTTCCAAAGTCCTATGACGTCATAGTAAGCAAACTGGTTGCTATGATAATCATAGATATCATAGGGATATCATAAGAAGTTCCACCTCAATACATCCTCAAGCTTCTGAACAGTCATAAGGACATCATAGGGTAATCACAGTGTCACAGGAGTATCACAGATCCCCAAGTAAGGTCCTATGATGTCATAGAAGACTAATTAGTTGACATGATCGTCCTAGGTATATCATAGGAATGTCATAGAAAGTTGTGGCCAGCTCATCATTTCAAGCTAACATGTATAGTCATCATAGCTTCGTCATAGCATCATAAGAAAATCACAGGAGTGTCATAGAGCCTTAAAATGCATTAAAAAAAAGAAATGTCTCGAATAATTATTTCATGATTTCAACATTTCCTTGGAAATCCTTATCAAACAAAGCCACAGAGAGGTTCGCAACTCTCGGAAAACGTATGATAACAAGTAATAACAACTGATAACAACACCTAAATAATTGGCTATGGCTATTATTTGTGGAATAATTTAGGACCCCTATGAAAAATTTAGGCCTGGACGTGGTCCTATTTTTCTAAATTTACACCAAAAAGCACAGGCTATGGACGGTGGTTCTATTTTTAAATAGCAGCTCTGAATTGCAGTCCAGAAACTATCAACTATTAACACTCAATTACTAGCTTAATCCTAGTAATATTAATTAAGTTAATAAAAACATGTATATAAGAATATAATTAATATTACTGTACATTTACATCAAGACGTCTGAAACTCCCATTAATCTTCGTACACCTAGGTCATGCCATCACTGTTATCAGCCTGTTATCTCCATGTTATCATATGTTATCAAATAATCTTCGTACACTTTTCCTCGCAGTTTCAGACCCCTTGATTTATATTTAGTCTTTAATAAGTGAATGAATCAGTCTAGTGAAAAAAATTATTTTATTTTGGTAGAAAAAGTAGTGAATCAATAGTAGTAGTAAGGCTCCACCCGAATCATGGGGCAAATAGCTTCAGAACATTAAAGTGGTAGTAGTAGTAGTAGCTGTTGTTGTTGTTGTTGTTGTTGTTGTTATAGTGACAGGAACAGTAGTATTAGTAGTAGTGATTGTAGTAGAAGCAATAATTATAGTAGTAGTAACAGTAGTAATAGTAATAGTAGTAGTAGCAGCAACACCTGTTGTAGAAGAAGAACAAGTAGTAGTAGTAGTTGTTGTTGTTGTTGTTGTTGTAGCAGGAACAGTATAGTATTATTAGTAGTAGTTAGTACCAGTAGTGCAGCAGCACCAGTATATATAGTTATAGCAGTAGTAGTGATTATAGTAGAAGTAATAATTGTAGTAGTAGTAGTAATAGTAATAGTAGTAGTAACAGCAGCACCTGTCGCAGTAGAAGTAGTAGTAGTAACAGCAGCACCTGTAGTAGTAGTATAGTAGTAGCAGCAGCAGTAGTGGAGGGAGGAGGAGTAGTATAACTAGTAATTGATGTTTTTATGAAACATGTCGAATCCTTGGACAGTAACGTAAATTACCTCGTACAAGTATTAAAGCCCTGTCTACTTATTCGACAGATTTACTACTACTACTACTACTACTACTACTACTACTACTACTACTACTACTACTACTACTACTACTACTACTACTACTACTACTACTACTACTACTACTACTACTACTACTACTACTACTATTATTATTATTATTATTATTATTTTTATCATTATTTCAGGTAGTTGGTTGCGTGATAGTTGGACTACTGGGCCACTACTTCCCAAGACACGCTGCAACTTCGGCTTACTACAACCTGGTAGTTCCCGAACTATTCCTGCTGCTTATAGCCACGGCATGTCTTATTGCCACGGCTTGTATTCTCATCTCGTGTCTTCTGTCCATCTCCACGGCGACTATCCTGGCTAAAATCATGTTTGTAAGTATACCTAACTACTACTGAAAAAATTCACAACAAACCGATAACTAGTTAGTAAAGCAGTAGTAAGAGAGTTAGTACTAGTCGTATTATTACTATTACTACTATTGATGTAGTGGTAGGGTGAATAATAAACACTATTACCATTTACTGCCATACTATACTACTACCATACTTTTAATACTCCCACTAATGTCACTACTACCGATACTCTTACTGCTACTACTACTAGTACTACTACTACTACTACTACTACTACTAGTACTACTACTACTAGTACTACTAGTACTACTACCAACAGTACTACCACCACTACTACCATGACTACTTCTACTACTACTACTTCTCCTCCTCCTCCTACTATTACTACTTCTATTACTCCTACTACCACCACCAACTACTACTATTCCTTCTTCTTCTTCTACTCCTCCTCCTCCTACTACTACTACTACTACTTCTTCTTCTACTCCTCCTCCTCCTCCTCCTCCTACTACTACTACTACTTCTTCTTCTACTACTCCTACTACCACCACTACTACTACTATTCCTTCTTCTTCTTCTACTCCTCCTCCTCCTCCTCCTCCTCCTACTACCACCACTACTACTACTATTCCTTCTTCTTCTTCTACTCTTCCTCCTCCTCCTCCTCCTCCTCCTACTACTACTTCTTCTTCTACTCCTCCTCCTCCTCCTCCTACTACTACTACTACTACTCCTACGATACTCCTACGATAATGTCATTACTTTTATTAGGAACTGATCTATCACGGAGTGTCTTTCGGCTTGTACCTGGCTTCGTCCATCTACCTGCTGGTCATCGTCCACCAGTCGAGATACTCCAACGATCCCATCGTCGCTGCCGGCGTAAATTTTGCTTCACATATTAAAATCCAACATCATAGAATATTAAATAATAAGTCTACACATTACTTAATAATATATTAATGCCTCTTAAATCAAAATATAATTAATCTTATGCCATATACAACAAGTACAAAATTATATTTAATTCAAATCATTAATATTGTAACATACACAGTATGACAATAATTAGTTAAATTTATTATTATAATTATTTATTACACATCACTTATATTATTATTAGTAAATTTAACTACCATTATTATTATTATTTATAATTACTATTACTAATTTTAATCACTTATCCAAGGGGGTCCGAAACTCCGAGGAAAAGCGTACGAAGATTATTTGATAACATCTGATAACACGGAGATAACATGTTGATAACAGTGATAACATGACCTAGGTGTACGAAGATTAGTGGGAGTTTCGGACCCCCCCCCTGCATTTATCAATAATAGTTATTCAATTATTATTATTATTATTATTATTATTATTATTATTTTAAATTAATTAATTAATTAATTAATTAATTAATTATTTTTACAGAGTTTGGGGGTAATCAACACTGTGTTGTACCTGGCCAGTACCTACTACTCCTACACGAGTTACCGCAGAGCCTAGGAAGATTTTGCAAAATTTTTTTGCAAAATTTTGCAAAAATCACTTTTTATTCATTTGACTACTCTTCAGTACTTTATAATATTGAAACTTGTATTAAATTTACAAATTTTCTTAATTGTATTCGCAAAAAAAAGAACTCAATATTATGCGAATATTAATACGAAAATTTTGCAAATGTTTAAAAATCCTTTTCTTCTAATGTTCCTCCGGTGAAAAACTGTTATATTTATTAAATATTAATATTTCTCATTTATTATAAATAACTTAAATTTATTTAAATTCTATATTGTTTGTTGTATTTGACTAACATTTTGTATGTGTTTCCGCGTCCTTTGTTGAATAAACGTTGCCAAAAAATACATTGTTTCTATTTTATTATTATTATTTTATATTACCAATTAGTTATTAGCAATATAATGGATCACATAATACTTAAATAAAAGAGAAATGAATCTATTTTACGCAACGCCATCTAGTGGCATAAATTTAAACTATTTCCAGATGTTTTGTTTCATGTTCTGCTTCACTGATGCAATATTTATTAACATGTTAATATTTATTTGAGTAAAATTATTTATATTCAGTTATTAAATACGGTTTTATTTACATTATTTTGTGCATGAAAAATTCTAATTTCCACAGAACAGGCTCAGTTTGAAATTTGAAAATTTTGGCGCGCTTACTTCGTCTGTTCACTTAAGCCCCATAAGCCTTTTGCAAAACGTCTTATAATCTTATTCGTCTAACTACTTATATACAAGAATAATTGTTCACAATTTTATAAATCTCTAAAGTTATCATAAACCAAGAATCCTGAAAGAAAAAAGAATCACAAAAAAACGGCAACGGTTTAGCAGTGGTTAGCGATTTTCGCCATCTCTGTCCAGTTCTTGTTACTTTTTCGTACCGCAATTTACAACATTCTCTTTGACATGTTCATGGCCTTGAAAAATTTCTAGAAAATTTCCTGTACACTTTTCAGGTCGCACGTGGCAAGCAGATTCAGGAAAAAAAAATGAAAAACGAACGTGAGGCTAAACTGCTCGACGAAATCAAAGGCCAAATCAAATGCTACCCAGATTTTCCTAAAAAGGGAATTTTATTCCGGTAAAATTATATTCTGTGATTTCCTATGCGTCCTATTCCAATTTTTAAATCTTTCAGGGACATGTTTTCGGTTTTGCGAACACCAGAAAACGTTGGTAAAGTTGTCGAACTGATGGTCGCAAAAGTCAAGGAACTGGGATGGACGGAAATTGAGACTATCGTAGGAATCGAATCGAGAGGTTTCATTTTGGGACCCCTGCTATCGTTACAACTAAACGCTGGTTTCGTGCCCTCTCGTAAACAGGGAAAACTTCCAGGACCCTGCAAGCAAATTTCTTACACGCTTGAATACCGTTCGGTAAATTTGTTCTTTACTTGTGTTTTTCGTTAACATTTCTTGTTAACGGTTTTTGTTTTTCTGTTTATTTTTCAGGATATCTTAGAGATTCAGGAAGACAGTATTAAACCAGGTCAGCGCATTTTGGTTATAGACGACTTAATCGCTACTGGCGGTAGTTTGCAGGCGACATGTGATCTTATCAAGAGTGTCGGCGGTATTGTTGTTGGTTGTTTGACACTGATCGAGCTCGAGGAGCTGAATGGGAGAAGCCTCGTCAACGCTCCAGTTGAATCGTTGATGAAATTTTAATATTTCTTGTGATGGACAATCTTTCAGCATTCCGTTAAAAATATCAAATAAACGTTTTTAACATTTCCAAACGCTGCGTTTTTATTGTTTATGTATTTTTCAGGCTTGTTTAGATCGAACAGCAAACAGCATAATTGTTTAATTGAATTTTTTTTCCGTTTAATTTCCGCCACGAAGAGCCAGAACTAAGTGAAGAACTGAACCTCCCGTCACTTTGTAATCGGCTGCTGTTTTCTCGTCATTCCTAAAATAATTTTTACAAATTGAGTCAAATTTCTAATAAAATGGGAATTTAGTTATACATCTGTTTTCCCGAGAAAATCAAACGCTGCTGCGGAGGCGGGATTCCTTCCTTTTCCTCAACTCGTTCCTTGATCCTCTCGACTTTGTCAGTCGGTTCAATATCAATCTCGATCTGAAAATAGTGAAGTAATATTAGATTTATAGTTTTCACTTGCTACCTTGTTATCATATTATATTTAATACCTCCTTTCCGGTAAGCGTCTTTTATTGTTGACAAGATCAAGCAGCACGGTCCAGGCCAATTCAAATAAGATTTGAAAATACACGATAAAGATTTTAGTTAAAGTTTCAGGAGTAACTTATGGTTTATTACCTTGACTTTGATGAGCATGTTACAAGATTACTGAAAAGTAAGTGAGAAAGATTAAATATTTAAACAAATTTATCGGTCTGACTGCTTTGCTGCAGTGTTTCCACTTTCAGGTTGCTCTTTTCACATAAAGAGGACGTTCTTCTTCCCTTGTTCCCCTTATACCTAAAGATCTGTATTTCCCCTTTTCCCCCTCCTTGCTAAGTTCTAAACTTCCCCTTTTCCCCTTTTTTCCCCTCTAGCCTAAACCTCTTACTTTTGCTTTTGAAATGCAGTTTTCCCTTTTGACAGGGAATTTCCCTTCAAAGCTTACACTAATTCCTAGGGGTGAACACCAAAATGATTGCTAAATACATTAAAAAGCTAAGAATTATATTCAATAATTAATAGAAATATCTTTTGTTACTTAAATTAGGTTAGTTCAAATTTTGACATATTTTTAATTTATTAAATATTGTAGTAATGATTTGCAACACTAGAGCAATAGTAAACATTAAAGGGGGTTCGTCTTCCATGAAGTTTGAAGTTTCAATATTTCACGTTCTAAAATAATTAGATTTCTCTGAAACCCAGGTTTCAAAAAAGTAATTTTTGCTCATAATTTACTTATTAAATCTTCGTCCCATAATCTACAATCTATAATCCATATAATCGTCTTGGTTGCATAAGATTAGAGTTATTGTTTTATTTTTCAAATTTCAGGTTATATAAGGAAACCTACCAATCTGATCTAAAATCTGATCAAATGGCTTCGTTTTTGGGGACATTACAACGTATCGGACATCTCCGTTCAACATTCAAACTTTTTCGCGAAAGTCCGGCTTTTCCTCTCGTCAGACGTTCAAGCAAGAAATCGGAAAATCGTTTCGGACAGTCGATGATTCTTCTTCAGGACGGCCTCAACATCCAAGAATTACCAATTATCGTCAAACGGACAAACGATGTTACGACAATCTGCCAGAATGTTGCAGAGATATCATCCGAAACGCCAAACTGCGAGGAACCAGAAAGTTTTTTATTTAAAAACTTAAAAACATTTGAAGACATTTTCAAGGCTCTCGGGATGATGAAAACAGAAGACGTCACCCCAGCCATCGCATTACAAGCGTTTAAAAGAATCGGGGAACTTGGGCAGTTTTCCGAGTATCGTAACCAGGGTATGAATCGTAATTTATTTCCTCTTAACGTTGAGGAAAAATCCTTCACGTTCGAAGCTGTTCTAGTAACATTGATTCAGCTCATTTGTCGTTCGAAATCAAAAAACGTCATCGAGGCTTTTAAAATATTTTGCCTCCCTTCGTTTCCTGCGTCTATCGCAGATTATTGCGAAACTATAGCAGAAGAATGTCTCCAGCGAATTTTTGACGGAAAACTGTCAGTACTGGAAGTTTGCGAATTGATTCAAGCGTTTGCCGTTTTTTCCAAAGGCTCGAAAGCTCGGCAGTGGGCAGATCAGTCATGGGTGGGTATCGTCCAGCGAAAATCTGAAGAAATAAATGAAAAGAACATCTATGAATGTTTCCGAGCTCTTCCCTGCTTGAAGGACAGCCGCAGAGCAGTATTTAACGTCTTAGAAAGACGTTTTGTTTCGTGTATTTACAAAGTCCCAGTAAATCAAGTTGTAGATATCTTAGAAATAATTCGACAATTGAATTTGTCTTCTCGAGTCATTTGCCAGCAGACCTGCCGCTGGCTTAGTGTAGTGCTACACACTGTTGAAGAAGAATCGGTAACAAAATTATCAGAAATTTTCAAAAGTCTTGAATTTTACGATGAAATCTTTTTGCGGACTCTGGAACGGTACTTGAAAGCTAGAAACAGTTACACAGTAAGCCAGGAATTGATATCTTCAGTTTCTGATTACTGCTTATCGTTTAGAGTCCGCTCTAGTTCAATATTCAACGTTCTTGCCGATCAGTTTGTTAAATCGGAAAAAGTTTTAAATTCTAGAACAGTGGAATCTGTCGTAACAGCTTTTGGAATCTTAAATTTTCAACCACAGAATGAATTCGAGTTCTGGAGTTCGGTCGAAGAAGTCCTTGACAAAAAATTTATAACTTTCAAACCGGAATCGATAATCGATATTTGTTTGTCGTGTCTTTACCTTCAACGATTTCCCGTCAACTTTATTCCGAGAATTATTTCCACTCACTTTCTTGAGAGGCTGCAGTCAGTACAGAACGAAGAGCAGTTGCGAATTTTTCGGGCCAAACTGCGGTTACTAGACACGGGATGTCCCTGGAATGTTCACAGTACCCGAACCGCTTGCTGCCAAGGGACTACAGCGCAAAAAGCATTTCCCGGGACGGCAGAGTTCAGAAAATGTGCCATACTCTAGTACAGCCGCTCGAAAAACTCGTAGGTCCGCAAATGGCAGTTTCTCCATCTATCGTTCTAGCCGACTTACCTCTGCACGAACTGTATATCGCAGATATCCTCGTTTCCCCAGCCTCCGAACCTGTGTACCATCATTATGGTTTAAACCGACCTGGCAAAGGTGCAATCGTGATTCTGGTACATCCTGCGGAACATTTTACGCTGGGAAAAACGACCCTGCTCGGCCCGCAGATCATGAGGTGTCGACAGCTTCTAACCATGGGATTCAGAGTTGTTAACCTGGATCTGGACGTTCTACTCAAATACAAAGACAACCCAGAAGTCCTCGAAAAGATTCTTAAAGTTAAATTTGCAAATCTTGGCGTACCGACATAGAGCGAAAAATTTTACTGTAACTCAACTGTCGCTGTAAAAAAAAATGTGAATGAAATACAAAACTTGAAAATGATTTTAAAGACAACTGAAGTGGTGTATTTTTCTACACGCGTTGATCCTTTCACAGAAGAAAAAAAAATTGTAGAAAAATCCTGAAATCAAAGAATCAAGGGAAAGGTAGAACGAGTCGACGAGTTCGAATGATTTCGTGTTTGTTTTGCTCTGTCGTTTAGCCAACTGAAAACAAAAATTACGCTGGCACTCTCAGTAAGGTGAAAAATGGGCGGCTCTTCTTCCCCTACAACAAAATAATTCAATTAATGAATTAAATTAATCAAAATACAAGTATTAAAAAAATAATTTAAAATAAACGAGTAAAAGCATATTTTGCGTTTATGATATAATACACACTAAAAAGTATGTACAAACACTATATAATAAAATATACATAAAATAGCTAAGTATAATGAATGCTTATAAAATTCTATAAAAAATAACAGAATTATAATAACATATGATTATCTCACCTTGGTCTTCTCATAGGTCTGAATCCTCCGTACGACGGGAAGGGTCTTCCGCCTCGGAAACCTCTGACTCCTCGTCCACGCGGAGGGCGATTGGAGGATGAGATACCCGGTCTGTTGGTACGCTTTACCATAACCTGCAACACAACAAAATAATTGAGGCAAATTACCGATTTTTGGTGTTTTAATGCAATATTTTGTTACTTTAATCTGCCGTCCCCGAAAGAGGGACTCGTCCAGGGCCATTGCCGTTTGTACCGAGTCCTTGTCAGCAAACTCGATGTAAGCGAAACCTTTGGGGTGTCCGTCGTATTTGTTGCAGAGGATCGTCACTCGGTTGATAGAGCCACAACCGTGGAAATGCTGTTCTAACTCCTCGGCAGTTGCTGCGTAATCGACCTGAACGAATTCAGACAAACTTGATTTTCGATTCATTATATATCTGTTTATTTTTATTTGCACTATTTTACGAATTATTTATTTATTTCTTCTCGGCTTAGGCTATAGGCCTATTGCCACATAAAGATTTACATACAGTTTTCAAACAAGTTGTTAGGTTATATCAAAATTTTTGCTGTTTGGGAGTTTTTAAAAAAATTTATGAATTTAATTTATTAATTTTAGTCATAATTTTTTATTGTTACTATTTATTTTAATATTCTTTGTTTATTTTTTAATTTTTACTGATTTATATTTCTACTGAAGCAATACTTACATTGCCCACGTACACAGAACGAGCATCCACTTCCATTTTTTCCTCCACGGACATGTTTAGCGGACTGTCTACAATTGGGAAAAAATATTATTAATATTATCCAATCGTTAGGCTGGATACGAGAAAAATACTTACTAACACCTTGCGGACTTCCCATACTGATCTGTTTCTCCACTTCCGACTGAAGCATTTTAAGTTTTTCCGCTTCTTCTTCCATTTCTTTAACTCGAGCCTTGATGGCCTCCAGTTCCTATCGTGTACAAAGTATGATTAGAGATGTCAGCGTAAAATGGAAAAATGTAGCTATCTATTCAAAAATTTTATTTAAAGTAGAAGTGGTCCACAAGATATCTCTTGAATATTTTCAGGATTTTCCATGAATTAGTTTAGATGCAGGAATTTTTTTCCGATTTTTTTTTCGGAGATTTTTGCTGACTGATTTGGCCGGAACGTTCCATAAGAAACGGAAGATGCTGCGTCCAGCCTTTGAGGATGCTATGAAAAGTTTCTGTAACACTTGAAATTATTTCAGACGCTTGGAAAAGGGTTGAGAATATCTTTTACACTACATTTTGGCTCCATTTTTTACTGTGAAGGAATTAGCACTATTCGAGTTCAGGATTGGTTTGCTTACAGTATTAAATGTAATATCCCAATCGCGAGCACACTTCCGTGGTTGCCAGCAGAAGCGGCACGATCAGCGAATACCGCTTAAATCGCAAGCTATTTTGCCATTTAAACTTTGAAAAAAAAAGGACGACTCTATTTACGCAACGTAGTAAAACGCAATATAAACCAAAAGAAAGCTAATTTTTTTTTTCTATACAAAACACCTTGTTGCGATTTTGCAATTATTTAAATTTGCAACGATGCAAATTATCATAGCGAAAATTGAATTTAGAACTTTCAATTGCAAATTTGAGCATGAAAAATAGATTAAAGTCAAAATCGCAATAACACGTCTTGTAGAAGAAAAAAACTAGCTTTCTTTTGGTTTATATTGCGTTTTTCTAAGTTGCGTTAATAAAGTCGTCCTTTTTTTTCAAAGTTTTCCATAAGAATAGCATGGGAAAAGTTTAGAAATTTTTATCAAGATATCTGCTTACTTCAAACAAATTTAAACAAAGTTTGTCGAAGATCAATTCTTCTGGCTACAATTTGCAACAATTCCCAGATTTGTAGAACTATTTTTGTAATTTTGGCAAATTTCTTCCCAAGGCGTACTTCCCTGGACGCCCTCTCGCGAGTTTCTTATGGACTTTTTGAAACGAAGTTGTCAACGCTACTGGTAGGGCCACTGACACCCCTAATATGAATAAATCATCAAGTAACGTGTAATTAGGACGTTCTGCTACGGAAGCGACTACTTCCCATCTACGTTGGATTACGAATGATAGTTCAAAATAATTCTATCAAGATTATAGAGAATAAATGTTACAGGGTCATCTCCCATCTGGTCGCCATCGTTTCCTGAATAATCAGCAGCATCTGCGTGACTCCCAGCGTCAGATTCCTCGTAATTCAAGTGATTTTCAATGTCCTCTGATTGAGCAGCCATCGTTTTAATGAATTAATATTTTCCTAGATTGTTCTGATGAAAACGTAAATACGGAAAGTTGTCCGAAGAAGAGGCAAACGTGATAAAAAAGGCGGCCTGTCAAAACATAAGGTAAATAAGACTTGAAAATTTAAAAATAATAAGGGAAAGTGTAAATTTGTAAAATGGAAATGAAATATTTTACCTCTCTGAGAATCTAGACGTTGTTTTGCTTCGGTTATTGCCAAAGAAAATGTCAAAAATTTAAGATGAAAATATTGAGTTGGCCGGCGAGTTGGACTGTGTGTTTGACGCCATGCTGTACCATGCAGCGTTGCCGCATTGTTTGTACGCAACAACAAATTAACATTAAATTTCCTTAAATTTACAAAAATAAAATTTCACAAATCAGGAAGAATTTTTAATAATTTTTTGTTAATTTTCTAATGAAAAGTTTATTAAATATTTAAAAAGAATGAGAAGTCTAGACAGTTTAGGATTGGATCGATAGTAGCCGTGCGTCATTTGTTTTTGACTGTTTTTGTTGACTTACAGGCCAGTGCCTCCAGTTTGAGGGGAAATTCCCTGAAATAGGGAAACGTATGGAGAAAGGGAAAAATGAAGGGAGGAGGGAAAAGGGCAACTTACCTTATAATTTACAAGGGAGGGGAAAAAGGAAAAAGGAAGGGCCCTCTCTAGGGGAATAGGGAAAACTTAAAGGGGAAACATTGTTAGTGGGCATCAATCAAATTGAACTGGGGTTCTGTTCGAAACTACCGGAATAATTTGAAGTTTATCAAACGATATCTTTTGATATCGTTGTCGTTATGGAACTGTCAGGTGTAGGAGACAGAGTCTTTGCTGCCGAAAGGATCTTGAAAAAACGCATACGAAGAGTAAGCCGTCAAAACAACTAACCCATGCTGCACTAGTTTCGCTAAATTTTGAAAAGATTATCTGGAAATTAAGTAAACTAATCATGGTTTATAAAAATTCATGGAAATTAACATAGATGATTTACTGTTCGATGGATAGAGTGATAAAATTTATCACGTTTTTCTTTAGGGGCGTCTCGAATACTTCATCAAATGGAAAGGATGGAGCACAAAGTATTTCAACAGTTATTTAAAAAATATCATTTTCAAGTAAGTTTAATAAATTGTTAATTTAGGCACTGTACCTGGGAACCTGAGGAAAATATCCTCGATAAACGTTTGGTAGACTCTTTCGAGAGGTAAACAATTCAAATATAGTTGCTTAAATTTTTGTTTTTACACTTTACTTTAAATTTTTTTCAGACGAGAAGGTGAAGCCGCGTGTAACAGACGAACCCACAGACGAAAGCGCGAGAAACGTTCGTTTCACGAACAGAGAGATAGTTCCTCGTCAGAAGAAGAAAACGAAGAAGTTGAAGAAGAAGAAGAAGAAAAAGATGCGAGAAACTTGGAAGAGTCAGATTCCGATAATCCAGAACACAGAGAAAAAACCAAACGAAAGCGAAAAAATCGAGATTTCAAGACAAAACGCAAAGCAGAGGTCCTTAGCGATAATGGCAGGGTCGGAGTGACCATATCGCGAAAAACCTTTATTAAAGAGCCACGAGTGACTCTTTCGATTTCCTTATCTCCTAACGGAGAGGCTGTTGTTCGTTCAGGTTTCGACTGGAAGGAAAAATCGCCACTTCCCGAACCAGAAAAATCGTCCGAGGAAAAGATGGACGTTTCGCGTTCCCCCACGCCAACTTTCGGAGTCCCGCCCCTTCATTACTGGCTTGGCAAAAATCCGTTAGTCGATCAGATATTTATTACCGACGTGACAGTCAATCTCATGACAGTCACAATTCGCGAGTGCAAAAAAGCAGATGGATTTTTCCGCGAAAATAACGAAGATCTTGCCATTCCTGATATATCTAACCTCAATAATAAATTTTAAGTTTCTGTATGCTGTTTATAACGCACCAAAGGTTCAGTACTGCCTCTTGTTTTGCTGCTTCTTGATGTTTTTCTTCTGTTTTCTGCCAGTATTTTAGTCTTCTCACTAAGACACTCCTCGGTGGTTTGCGTTTTTTAAGCCAAGAAAAAGCTCTGTTGATTGCGTTTTTTTTTTTGTTGAAATTTACTCATTTTAAAATATCTGAAGCAATATTTATGTTTCTACCTTTACTGCAAATGCTGAAAAATGTTGATATACATTCATACACGAGATTTCTTCAATTGTTTTAGTTATTCAATTATATTAAACCTTTATATTTTTATATATTTTGTTTATGTTACTTTTATTGAATTTTGTATTTACATTAAAAACCTTTATATCTTAACTGATTTTTTAAAAATCATGAACACATTATGGATACAGCCCCGAATAATGTGACAAAAGACGTAACGAAAACTACAACAGGTAAATGAGCGATATTCCCAACCGGTATAAAAATATCGAAAGGCGCAAAACTGCTCGTTTTGTCCAATGCACACCATTCGCCAGACGTTTCTCTGCGTTTGCAGGGTATTTCGATAGACAAACGATTTGAACACAGTTCACTACAGTTTGTTAAAAACGTGGGTTCTGCGATCTTGGCAACAGTAAATGAGGCATCTGAACTTGGCGAGTGATACCTTGCATGAACAGGCAGAGATAAGCTTTTCGTTTTTTGTATTAAGGAGTAGGGAAAGATGAAAATGTCGAAACATTCTGCGTTTTTCTGCTGGGCTTCGACTCTTGGTATCTTAGACATGCAGAAATCAAACTCATTGCGTTTTTCCAATTCGTCGGGATCGAGGTAGAGTCCCGCGGGGACGTTTAGTTTTAATGCGACTTTACAGTCTTCCACGGGGAGGTCCTCGTAATTAATTTCTAAATTTCTGGAATGTGCAAAGAAGTTAGTTTAGTAAGAAAATATCAAAGGGTTTAAATAATTATTTTACTTACCTGTGAAAGCCTTTACCAGTAAGTTTGGCTGTCTCCTTTAACGAGTCAGAGAAGACTGGTGAAATGAATATGGTTATAATAAAAATATTTAGTAGTAACAAGATTTTCATTTTAATTACTGTGAAACAAACTAAAACATTGTTTACATAGTTTTTGACATTTTAAATACATGATCGATTAAGCATTCGATAATCGATATATTTCTAGCAATATCTAAAAATATATTTTCTCATGCATTTTCAAATTTGCAAAATACTTAAAAACTTCACGAAATAATAAATTTTTCAAAAATTCATTTACGATTCGACAATTTTGGAAAATTTTTAGTATCGATTAAATAATCGATTGATGATTTCCGATTACACATTAAGTTTTGATATTCAGTATAACTAAATATTTTTAATAACGGTAAACTTTATTCAGAGTTTTTTAGTATAAAAATTTTTGATTTTAATATTACTTTTTTCAAAACCGTTATCGATTCTCGAATAATTTTCGAAACCGTTTCGATCAAATTTTTTCGTGTTTTTTAAATAAATAATTTTAAGTTAATTAGTACAAGTATTAATAATCTTTAAATAAATTTCTTTTCAAATGATTTTCATGTTCGATAGCCTTAAGAATCGATTTTCTCAGTAATCGATTCTTAAATTCCGTTTTCAGATTTGAAATGGCTTGAGGGCAATCAACCGTTAGAAGGCGAATGTTATTGCAGCAGGAATGTTTGCTCGCGTCAGACAGCTTTGTTTCAGGTTAATTAACACGTCTAATGTTGACCTAATAAAAACTCGCTGCGTTCGCAACATGTAAAACTAAAAAAACCAGATTTTACAGCAAATTTCGTATTCGTCCTTGACAAAACTTGTTGCGAAAAAAAAACGAAAAAGTTAAAAGTTGCCGTTTCTGGCACAAACAGGTGCGACCCGACCAACGCTGGAACTTTACACTTTGTTTATATTGGACTAAATTGACACTTTTGAATAAAATAATTTAAGGGAAAATGATGCAAGCTCCCCGCAGAACCAAGAAAAGCCGCTGGCGCCCTTTTTCGCCTTCAGCCGATTCTAGAAAACCGCCACTTTCGGCAGCTTCGTACAAAGTTGCAGAACTCGTCAGAGGTTCGCGAGGCTACGGTTTCACGATTTCCGGACAAGCGCCTTGCATTTTGAGTTGCGTAGTAGCCAACAGCCCTGCCGATCGAGCGGGACTTCAACCAGGCGATTGTCTGTTAGCAGTTAACGGCATAGACGTCAGTCTAGCCCCTCACGATGAAGTCGTCCACTTGGTCGGTTCGAGCACTGGACTCTTGTGCCTTCATTTAGCCAAATCAGAAATGGTGATGCAGCCCAGCTACACGACGTCAGATGAAGAGGTGGAAAACAAGCAGCGGCAGGCTACTGCCAAGTCCCGAACGCCCAGACAGAGTCATCTAAAGGTAAAACGCAAAGGGACGACTCCAAATCGAGCGGAAAAAAAGCAGAGATGTGCAAGCTGGACTCTCAGGAACAAAGCAGAGGAGACGAAGGCATTTTTCCAGCTCCAGTAGCGATCACATGAACGGAAATCTTGTTGCTTCACCATCCGCTCAGCAGTTACGAGCACCTAAAGTAATAGTTAAAATTATAATTATTTATCGTTCTAATAATCTTTTTACTGTATTACAGGCTGTGGGTGTTTCTAGTAGCAACAGTAGCGGCCAGTTGCTGTACAGGACCGTAGTGGGGTATTTAGGGACCATCGAAATGCCCGATGATTCAAATAACTATTCGTCGTTTAATAATGATGCCAGTAACAGTGCTAATGCTGCGAGTAGTAGCAACGCTGCACGCCTGGCTGCTATTAGGTATAACTTGTTTTATTAATTACTTTTATTTCTTCTTGTTATTAAATTATTTGTGTGGTTTTCTCATACTTTTAGATTTTCCTGTTATAATAGAGTTTAAGTTAGTTGAACCTGGATTTATTATAATAAATATTATCAATAGTTATTATGTGGACATTTAGGTAAAACTCGTTTATTAAGCCTTTATTTTTAATATTATTGTTGTATTTATGATTTGGATTCGCACAAAGTTGAATCTAGATTAATTATATTAAATACTGACTTTAGTTATCGTCTGACAAATTAAATCGTGTTTATTACTAAAACGTATATGTTAAATATTGATACGTTATCTTTTGAAAGTAATATTTTTTTCCTTTTTTCACTTCAACAGTTTGATACTTTAAGATTGTCTTATCGTATTCAGTAATTTATGATTACAAAAAAAATTTTTTTAAAGTAAAATAATTAGAATATTTAAATAAAAACAAACTAATATACGTGGATATAAACATTAATATTAGTCAGTTACGTTTAAATATATCTATATATATACACTTTACTATTATGCGTTTTATATCTATCGAATATTTCAAATTTTATTATTATTACTATTATGTTAACAGGAGTTGCGTGCGTAGATTACGCGTAGAAAAGAAGGTCCACACGTTAGTTCTCCTCCGAGTCTGGGGGCCGCGTCCAGGTGCTAACGAGTCGTCCACGTCCGGCAAAATAACCCTAACTAGCCCGGCCGGGGCTAATTTGGCTCGCTTCCCAGCCCGGAGGGTAGTTTTCTGTGGGGCGTATGCGGACGATGCCAGATTTTTCGGCCTGGTCACTTCAGCTTCCAATGCGACCAACTCTCCGGATGATTCGGACTCTGCATCGGATGTAGAGGAAAAATTTCCCAGGGCCAGACCTAATTCTGTTGGTAAGTTAATTATTGTTATTATTTATTTATTTATTATTATTCGTCATTCATTATTATTGCTATTATAATTATTATTATTAGTAGTAGTAGTATTATTATTTTGTTTCTGTAGGGTTTACGTCGTGTCACGTTTTCATGGTGGATTCCCGTTTGTTTTCGCACGATGGTCATGCTGCCAGGGCCCACGCTTTCCGCTTCCAGTGCACGCCAGCGGGAGACGGACGTTGCCTAGAGTTCCCAGCTACAGCTGAACCTATTCTACAGGTTATTGTTATTATTATTATTATTATTATTATTTAGTAGTAGTAGTAGTAGTGGTAGTATTAGTATTATAGTGTATTAATATTTGTATCATTATAATTGATTAGTGGCATCATCTATTATTTTTATTATGATTACTTTTATTATTTTTCTTATTGATATTGTTATTTTTTCACTTATTATTATTATTTTATTATTATTATGATTATTATAATAGGCTGTCCTTTCCCTTTGCGCTTCTTCCGGTTGCCATGGAAACAAGGCGCTGGGTACTGGTCTGCTAGGCTGGGCAAATCCACTACTCCACCAGCAACAGCAGCAGCAGCAACACAACTTGAGTAGCAGCAGTAGTAGCAGCAACAGCGATTCCGGGATCTTCCGCGATAGGGACGACGGCAAAATCAGCGACAGGGACATTCAGCCCCGACCTTTGCCGCCCATGAATGGCGATTTCAGTAAAAGTCTCGGAAATAATCCGAATCTTGCTGGGAATCATTCTGGAAACCAGAATTTTGGTGCGAATCACTCGGGGAATCAAGTGGACAGACTTACGGTTCGGGCTATGCCTGACCCGTCTGCTGTAAAGGCTGCTGTTGCTGCGAATAGGATGGACCATACACCGAGATTCAGAAACTCTTTACAACAGTAAACTATTATTGTATTGTTGGTAGTAGTAGTAGTAACATAACTGAGAATAGAACGGGAGCGATATCCAAGAACTCTTTAAACACAGCAAACTATTATTATTATTAGTAGTAGTAGTAATAGTAGGTAGGAGTAATAGCAGTAGCAGGAGGAGTAGTAGTGCTAGTAATAATTACATAACTGCAAGTAGAATGGGTCATTCAGCGAGATTCAGAAGCTCTGTACAGAAGTAAACTATTATTATTATTATTATTATTAGCAGTAGCAGTAGTAACAGTAGTAGTAATGGTAGTAACAGCAGTATAGGGAACAATAAGTAGTAGTAATTACATATACTAGTCATAAAGGTAATCATAATTATTGTTATATTATTAAAAGCAGTAATAGTAGTTGTAACAGCAGTAGCCTTAATAGTAATAGTTCTAGTAGTACGAATTACGTAGTATTAGTCAAGGTAGTCATGGTTATCTATCGTTATATTATTGTTATTATGATTAGTAGTAGTAGTAGCAGTATTAATAGTTTTAGTAGTAGTAGTATAGATCTAGTGGTAGTAACTGCATGGTAATCATCAGTGAAGTCAAGAGTCATCGCTATGTTGGGAATATCACTATTATTGTATTATTATCACAAGTAGTAGTTCTAGTAGTAGTAGTAGTAGTATTAGTAATCAAGGTGGTCATAGCTGTTGTAAAACTGGATTATTATTATTGTTATCATTATATTAAATTCACTATTCAAATAATTTACTCTCAACTTAGTACTTGAAATCAGAACCTAATACATTTTTTAAACCTATTTTTTTTGTATCGTAGATTTGTAGCGCAGTCTCCACAGCCGGCCATGTTGCTGTTGAACAGAAACACTGGAACCCATCAACATGTGAACCCGCACTTGAGTGTCAGAACCACATTAACCTTGGAGGAAAAACTCAGTCCACAGGTCTACAAGCAAAAAAGTGCCGTCTTCCAGCAGCCAACTAAGTATGCACATCCCTTTTATCAGTATTATAGACAGTTTCCACTTTGCAGGGAAATTCCCTGGAAAGGAGAAAATGCGGTCTGAAAAGGGAAAAGGGGAAATCTAGAAATGCAGCCTCATATTCTAGCATTGAGCGGGAAAAGGGCAAAATAAGGGGAGTGGGGAAAAGGGGGAAATCGAAAGTGGAAACACTGATTATAGAGACCATATTCCAAACGCGTGCCGTCTATAGCGGGCACCAATATCAAATCAACCGAAGGGAATTTGAAAAGTTTCTTTGCACCAAAATGGTTCCTGAATTTTTCCGTGATTTTTAGATACACTTTTAAGTCAGATATTCATGTAAACGTATTTAGAAAGTCTGTCCGCACCAGAGGGGCTGTCTTCAGTGGCCTTTTTGGAAACAACCCTGTTATATTAGACACGAATATTTATTCATTTGATTACTAGTATTGGAGAAATGATGAATATTTTATTAATTATAGCACGTAACGTTATGTGAATATATATTTAATCAGTGTTTCCATTTTTACAGGGAAATTCCTTGAAAAAAGGGGGGAAATGGGGTCTGAAAAGCGAAGAAGAAGAGAATAGAGGAAAGGGGAAATCTAGACCCTACATAATCTAGCACGGAAGGGATAAAAGGGGAAAGATAAGGGAAGAGGGGGGAAAGGGAAAATTGACAAGTCGAAACACTGTATTTAATGCTAGATGCTAAATTTCTACATTTTATGCTATTGCTAATTATACTTGTATTTTATTGCATTATACTGATTATCCGAAAATATTTTGTTCAATACAATTTGTTCCAGTGTTTCCACTTTGCAGGGAAATTTCCTGAAAAGGGGAAAATGGGCCCTGAGAAGCGAAACGTATGGGAATAGGGAAAAGGGAAAATCTGGAAGTACGCTTTGTATTCTAACACGGAGGGGGAAAAGGGGAAAGTAAGGGAAGAGCGTGGAAAGGGGAAATTCCAAGAGGAAACACTGGTTTGTTCATCAATTTAGCTACTAATTAATTGACTTGTTAATATTAAAAATTATTACAATGAATTAACTATAAGGCTATTTTTTAAAATAAAATACTTGTAACTATATTTTTTTTACTTTCTTTAATTTGATTTTTTTTACGTTCTTCTAACATTTTCTTAAGTCTCATTTTTTTGTAATATTTAAGTCTTTTTTGTACACATCATTCCACTTGTGTTGTTTAATTGACGGTTTCCTGTTTTTCCTCCCACTGCAGCAGACCAGCACGGACGCCGTCAGTTCGCAGCAAGGCCCGCAGTCTGGACGATCTGAGCAAGCAGCCTTCACAGCAAATGCAGAATCTGGGATCGGATATGGGCCTTGATAAAATCCAATGGAAGACTCCAGCCAACAAGAGAAAAATGAGGAAAAAGTAGAGAAATTCCAGTCGCAGGGAACTGAGGAAACGTTCAATACCGATCAGGTATGTGAAATTAATAATAACAAATTTTGACAATAATGATAATAATTAGTAGACTTTTATATTGACAGTGTTTTTTAAACTAATTATTTTACCGTTTTAGTGTATTGTAAGTGAATTAAGTTAAATTGCAATTATCAAGTTTATGTATGTTGCTGTGCTATAATTGTAACTAACTATTAATAGTGGTGATAGTAAGTGAGCTTTTATGAACAGTACATAGTAACTAAATATTTAACTACTTATGAAGTCATAATTAAATGAAATTGTAGAATTGTAACTTGAGATGTAGCAATTTTTAACTATTGTAAAGTGTTGGTAGTAAAAGTTACCTGTCGGATTTTTTATTACCGTTATTTTTTGAATTACTAATGAATTACGAATTACTAAATCAAATTACAGATCTGTAAACTTTACTTTTATTTATGTAATATTATTATAATTTCATTGTATAACAATAATAATTAGCGACTTATTTGTCATCATCATATTTTTCACGTTTTATTCAACTATTCATGATACCATAATAAAATTTAATCAACTTACTTATAAACTTTGTATTTTATTATTACAACATTACTCTTGTATTTTCTGACCTAAATAACTGATACAAACACATGAAATTCGCCTTCTTTTTACCCAGTTACGATATGACATAAACGTGAAACTTTTCTCTCTCCACACTTTTACGTAAAACTTCCGTCACTGCGGTTTCCCGCTTCCCAGTTCGATCAGATTGTGAAGATTTAGTTGTTTCGTGTCCTTTCTGGTGTTCTGACGAATTTTTCTTCTTCTGAATACAATTAAAGAAAATGCCTATAACCAAGACCTTTGTATCTCCTAAGATTACGTTGAAGGCAGCTTCCAATGGTCCTGGACACAGGGATTCGGATACACCCCCTGCTGTGGAGAAGGAAGCGTCTGAACAGCAGCACTTATGGGCGCAAGGATTCGAGAAACTACTGGAAGATCCACTAGGACTGCGAGCTTTTGCCGTAACAAAATACCATATAATATATATAACATATGCTTTAATATAGATTTATAGTTATTTTTACGAGTATTTAGTTTGTATTGTTAAATTACGGTAAAATTAATTAGCTGCTATTTTAATTGGTTGTAATTACTGAATGAATTATATTCAGTAATAATCAGATATGAATATTAATTTTCCAGATTTCTAGAATTTTCTAGGTTTTTCTTAAGTTTTATTTATTTTATTAATCAAATAACATTATTACTTCAACATTATTATATATTAGTTCTCACTTAACAAATTTTCGTCATTTCTTTAGGGGTTTTTGAAGAAAGAGTTCAGCCACGAGAATATTTACTTCTGGGCCGCTTGCGAAAAGTATCGGCGAATGTTCCCCACGGAAAATGTGCAACTGGCCTCTTCGGAGGGAAGAAAAATCTTCGATCGCCATCTAGCGCCTGCTGCTGCCGAACCGGTGAATGTGGACTCGCAAGCCAGACAGCACGCGGAAGATAATTTGGCTAATCCAGGACCTGAACTGTTTAGTCAGGTTAGTTTATTAGTGACTGCTTGGCTGATTTTATTGATTTATCCATTGTTAATATCGATGATTCGATGTAATTTGTATTTGTATTATGTTGTAATGAAATTAGGTTAAGTTAAAGTCATAAAATTTACATGTTTTGGTATTTTAGTGTTGTAATGAAATGTCAGCAGTAAAAACAGTGACTAAATCATTTTATAGAAATATACTCAAATTAGAATGATAAATAATCTAATTTAAATAAAATTCCGATAAAAATATAAAATAGAATTATATATTTAAAATAATAATCAAAATTAAATATATCATGGCTAAGTTAAGTTACAGGTATCAAGTTTACAGATATTGGTGTTTTTATTAATGTAATCTAATTTTGGAATACATTTTCTAAACAGGCCCAGAAGCAAGTTTTCAACTTGATGAAATTCGACTGCTACCCTCGGTTTCTTCGTTCAGCTATCTACCGGGACTGCGTGCAGGCGTTGCAGGCTCACCAGAACCTTCCCTTGCCGGAGGACATCCTCGACGACCCGCATTTCGACCTGGACGGAGCTACGGGCGACGACTCGCTCGGCTCGCGGTCGTCGAAGCTCAAGAAGAGCGAGAGCGACGCCGGGGAGCGACGCAGACGTTCACTGATCCCCTGGCCCCGCAAGGATCGATCCAAGTCCAAGGATCGCGGCGAAGCCGAGTACCGCAAGCAGAAGAAGAAGAATCGCACCGCTAGTACCAGCAGTACCGGGGATCGGGATCATGAAGCCACGGATGATGAGGGGCAACTGGCGCGAGCCGCTTCCAAGGAGTCGGTGCTTTCTAATTTTAGCGATGGGGCGTTTAGCGCTAATGGGGCAAATAGCTCCTTGGTGAAGATCCTGCTGCCGGACTTGTCGTCTGCGGTAGTGGCTGCCCGTGCGGGGCAGACTGCCGTGCAGCTGATGAGGAAGCTACTCGACAGACGAGGACTGGGCTTTACGGCTTTCGAAGTCTATCAGGCGCAGACAGGTATTTTATTATTATCATTAGTATTATTATTATTAGTGGTACTACTACTACTACTACGGCTAGTGCTAGTACCACTACTACCACTACTGTTACAATTACTATTACTGTTAGCACTACTAGTATTGCTAATACTAGCACTATCACCAAAACTGCTACCACCACTGCTGCTGCTACTTTTATACTACTATTATTACCACTTCTACTACTATGACTGGTACTATTACCACTACTACTAGCACTACTACTACTGTTACAACCACTATTAATATTAGCACTATAGTATTGCTACTACTACTAGCAACATTACCAATATACTACGTCTACGACTACTACTACCACTATTTTTGCCACCACTGCTGCTACTACTACTGCTACTTCTAATACCACTACTAACAGCACTATTACCACTACTATCACCACTACTACTATTATCATTTCTAATATCACGTTCTATTGTCGATTCATTTAATTTAATTATTTGCTTTTGTTCCAGGTGAACTAATCGACCTGGAGAAAGACGCCTCCACCCTGGGAGGTTCTGAAGTTCGTCTGGAACCTCGCGTTTCCTTCCAGTTGCTTTTACCCTCGGGAAAATCACTTCTGATCAGAGGACAACCTCACCGTCACCTGAACGACGTCCTGAAACCCATTTACTCGAAATACGACTTTAACCAAGACCAGGTCTCCATCATCAAAGTGTCCAGCAACGACCCAGTACCTCCGAAAACACTTTTAGCTTCACTGGACGGACTCCATTTGAAACTGGAGACCCTAGACAACATCCCTGGAACAAAACTTGATACTAAAAAATCTTTAGGACGTCGTAATTCACTACACACAGATCGCAGCAGCAGCAAACAGGCGAAAAAAGCTGCAGCAGCCTCAGCAGCCTACGATTCCAGCACCAGTTTAGGCGGGAACAAGCGTCTATCTCTTCATGATATCACGAAATCGGTAGCTTCTCCAGCCAGTCAGCTGATGCCTCCGCCGTTAGCGTCGGTTTCCAGGCGATTCCATAAGCTCACCCCGCGCCTGGAGAACGAGGCCCTGTACGAGAGACTCAAACGGGCCCAGAGATCGCGACTTGAAGATCAGAGAGGCACGGAAATCAATTTCGAGCTGCCGGACTTTTTGAAACTTCCCCGAGGAGCTAATGGACAGTACGACGATTCGCTGGAACTCCCGCTAGATGGAAGGGCCTCAGAACCTATCTGCAGTTCCCGACCGCGAATCGTTTACCAGGTTTTGGAGACTTAAATTCATTAACTTTTGAATAACGTTAAATTCTGCAATTAATAACATAAAAATATATATATATGTGTGTGTGTGTGTAATACTATAATATCAAAAATTATAAATAAATAAAATATATAATAAATATAAATCAAAGACAAATACAAAAATGTATATTAGAAAAAGATAAATATATAACAGTATATAATATGGATATAACGTAATATTTAATCTTAATTTTTTTTGAAATTTTGTAAGGAATCGCGTGAAATCCCACTAGACGGACGCGCGTCGGAGCCGATCTTCTCGCGACGCGAAGTAGTTTCGGACCCTCGCGGTATGCGCAGCTCGACGCTGTCGCCCTTCCCGGACTTCGCCGCCATTGCCGCCGAGATCCTGGACCGCAGTTTCTCGTCGGACGGGATCATCGCGTCGCACGCGCAGGCCGAGGAATACTTCGGCAGTCAGCAGCCACGCGACTCGACGCCAGAGACGACAGTCGCTGCGGCTAAACAGAACGTCGTCAGCGTGGCCGCGCGCATCGCCGGCAAGTCGCGCGCGGCGACGAAACCAGCGACGAAAACCAACACCAACTGGGACGATCTCCTGCTGGACCTGGATGTCGACTGGCGCTGCTACCACAGCCGCGAAACGGACGACCAGAAGCAGCAGCAGCTTCAGCAGCAACACGTCGCCCCCCAGAAGAAGCAAAACGCTGCGTCCATGATGACGGCTCTGGAGCTGCTGGACCTTGACGACCCCCTGGTTGCTACCCCAGCAGTAGCTACTCCACCTCCGCTACCCCCGAAACCTGGGAAAAGTGGAATTTCTAAAGGGAAGCCCTACCTTCAGTTCGATCCTCCACCCAGACCTCCTGGACGTAGCATCAATCCGCCGCAGATTAACGTCAGCTTTGTGTAAAAACCTATTTTATTGTGATTTTTTCTTTATTTTTAAAATTCTCTTTTATTCTGGAATAATTTTTTAAATCCCTATTCTGTTTAACACGTGTATTTTCTTCTTGTCAGCTTTTTGTAAAATTGATTTTATGTGATTTTTCTTGGTTTCTTTAAATCGTCCTTTATTCTGGAATATTTTTTTATCCCTTTTCTGTTTAATACTTGACGTTTTTTTCTAGGCAGCGATTTGAATATTCCTATTCTTATTTATCCCCCTGTCTTTTGTGCTTTTTTGCCAAGTTATCTTATATCTTAGCAGTACATTTACCTTTTGCTGATTGAATTATATTGTGACGATACAAAAATTGTATTTGAACACAAAAAAGGAAAAGCTTTTTTTAGGTGAGACAAAATGAACAGAAATTATCACTTGACGCAATACGGTTTTAGTTCTTTTCACAAATTCAATGAATAGGGAGGAAAATTCATTCATCGTTTCAGACACATTCCAAATAGTCAAAAAAGCATTAAAATAAAATAAAAGGCAAAAGTAAATCAGGAATAATTACGAAAACTGAGGTAGACGCATACCAAATTCATTCCAAAAATAAGAAATCTCTCGACAAAAGAATTTTTAAAGTCTCTTCTTGGAGACGAGACTCGCAGATCCAAGTTTTCGGCAGTGTTTTTTTTTTTTTAACTCGTCTCTCCGAGAAGGTCCTGTTTATCGTTTCCGCACGACAAAACGAAAAGCGAGAAGAGAAATGCCGATAGTTTCAGTCCGAGTTATTTGAGTCGGAGGAGTAGTTGTTGCTTATGTGAAACGAGCCCCGAGTTGAGAAGCTGGCGTTGCTATTGCTGCTACTGCTGGCCCCCTCGAAACAGTCGAGCGAGGGCGAGCTGGACATTGAAGGCCGTTTGGGCCGAAATTCAGTAATTATCACTGTGACGTTATTTACAGTTACTTTTTCTTGCACCGGAGAGCTTCTATCCACATTCTTCAGCCTGTTTAAGATTAGAAAACAAGTTAAATAAGTGTCAGAACCTACACTTCGCAGGGAAATTCCCTGAGAAAGGCGAAAAATATAGGAAAAGGGAAAACAGGGAAAACTAGAAGTATAGGTTTCTATTCTCAAACGGAGGGGAAAATGGGGGAAGGGGAAAAAGGGAAATTTGGAAATATAGCTTCACATTCAAGGACGGAGGGGAAAAGGAGGAAGAGAAAACAGGGAAATTTAGAAGTACAGGTTTCTATTCTGGGACGGAGCGGAAAAGGGGAAAAAAGGGAAATTTAGAAGTATAGCATTATATTCTAAAATGGAGGGGAAAGGGGAAAAAAGAGATTTATACATACAGCATTATACTCAAATAAGGAGGGGAAAAAGAAAAAATGGAGGGGAAGGGAAAAATAGGGGGAAATGGGGAAATTGATGTTTTCAAAGGAAAGGAAAAACTGAAAGTAGAAACACTTGGTATAACTAGAATAGGGTAAAAGTTACCGAGGACGCGTTTTCCGGCCTTGTTCGTTTTTGTCCCTTTCTTTGGGTTCGCGTTTTGATTTTACTGAGGCAGGACCGAAGACCTGAGGCACCAGCTGAGGATTTAGTCGAGGCTTTCTCGTTGAAGTGCCCTTGCGAACATCACACATCAAGCACTTAAACGCTTCTGCGGTATTGCGGTATGTGCAAACGGTACAGTCCCACGAATTATCTTCTGGCTTTTGGGCTCTCTTCATTCTTCTGCTAATCAAATTTTATATCATTACTAATTAATTATTTGATTCTACCATATTTGCAAGAAACTTAGCTACGTGCGCTAAATACAATGGGCAATGGCGCCAACAATAGCCAGACAAAGGACGCGCCTTAAAATTGTTTTAAAACTATATTAAACTAAAATTTGACACTTATTAGTCTTATCTAGAGTATTAAGCGATATCTCTAAGTTTACCTGGCACTTGGACTTCCTTTTTTTGTTTCCATTTGGCTGAATTTTTATTGTCTTCCCGTTACTTGTGTCAAAACAGACGGACATACGTAACGCGAACATTAAAGGGAAATCGCATACTTAGTTCACAAACTTCCCGCTAGGTGGCGTTGCACCAATTCCCGAATAATGGATCCCCTCTATAACGGACAGTATTATTAAACCAGCTTCAAATTATTTTACAACTTTATTTGCATTAGTGAATTTCCCGATTTTATACAAAGAATTTCAATTAAAATTTAAGTAACATTCCGCAATTAATTCACTTGATTCTACCATCCGTAGTAGAGGGGTTAGTTTTCAGTGGCATTTTTTTATTTTGTATTATCTGCTAGCTAATTGCTTACTGTATTGTTACAGATGTACATAATATAGTGTACAAGTGCACAAATCTAATTAAATGCACGAATACTATATTGTATAATAGAAACAAAACTTTCCACTTCACGCAACCTATTCCCATACGCAACTTCAAACGGTCACGAAGGACTGGAATTAAATGACATAGAAATATTAGATTAATTTTTACACTATTAATAATATGATAGCATAATAAGATTAAATTATATGATTTGCGAACATTTAATTTCTACCATATGTTTATTCTGTATTTTATTACTTATCTGATCAATCTCATAGCCATCAGAAATATTAGTGAAAGTATACAATTTAAATCAGAAATCAGTATCAGATTCTACTAAACCTTAATAAATATAGCAAAAATCAACGCAAAAATATTTTTAAATATTTTAAAATTATTTCTAGTTAGTTGAAAGCGTAATTAATTTAATATAACGACTGGAAATAATTTTTCAAATATTTTCTTCTTGTGCGTCTCGAGTAGTAGGGAAGTTTTCCCTACAGCCGAACGTCTGGCTGTTGGGTATCGATGAAAACTGCATTTGACAGCTGCAGCCGTTGAGTTGAGCCAGGAATCATGAAGTGACAAGTTACGTCCAAATCGCTGTCATTTTATATTCTATTTCGCTGCCCTTTCATTAACTAATGCCAAAAATATACACTATCCAATACTAGTAGTGTAGGTAAATCAATCTCAAGTTATTTTTCCGCAAGAAAAGATAGAACGAAAGCCACAAACATTAGTCTTAAAATTTTCTCTGGTTTGTTTATACTAGAATAACTGTTATGTTTATTCCAGGTTTTGGCAGATCTTTCGAAAACCTGTGGTGATTTTTTGAACATAGAAATTACATCATGCCGCTCTTTGGTAAGCGAGACAAGGACAAGAACAAGGAAAAGGACTCGGTTTCCAAAACTGCGGCAAAAAAAGACGAAAAGGGCCTCAGACCTTCGTTCGAAGATCATTACGAGTTAAAGGACCTTCTCGGGACGTAAGTTTCATTTTCTCTACAGCCGCCAAAACAAATAAACGAGAAACGTTCAAAAAACGTTGAAGCGTTTCCTCGCAAATTAGCGTTTTTTCTTCGTTTCGAGTCTCGTCTTTCTTTCGTGTGGTGCTAATAGGCGTTTTGTAACGTACTATGCATAAAGAAGTTGTAAATTAACTTTTTTTCGCTTTTTGCTGCAGCAGTTAAGAAGTGGAACCCCCCGTGTTGTGTTAATGGCCACTTTGCATGGAAGGTCGCTCTAGGTCAATATCAGTCACTTGTTATGCCATCAAGTGCAGTCACGTGACCAGGCCCTACATAACAAAGAGTTGCTAGTGCGAGCAATGGTGTTTTGTACCGTACAAAGCACCGTAGAAAGGCACCGTAAAAGGCACCACGATTTTACCTGTATACTATCATTGAATATCGCATATAGGTAAATAACATATTGTATTTGATAGTGTAATAAGTAGATAAGTGATAACGACTGGTTAATTGAAACGGATTGTAGACTTGTATGTTATAAAAAGTTGTTATCCCCCTCGGTTTTTTTTTTCCACAGACAGGTTCAGTGCTTCCACTTTTCGATTCCCCATTTTTCCCCTCCTCCCTTAACTTTTCCCTTTTTCCCCCTCCGTGCAAGAATATACAAGCTCTAGATTTCCTCATCACTCTCCTCTCTGCTTCTTCCCTTTTCAGACCCCATTTTCCCCTTTTTTAAGGGAATTTCCCTGTTAAAGTGGGAACACTGGACAGGTTTCACATCAGAAGAATTAGGACAACCACCGTTATTATAAACTTTCCATTTTTCCCGTTTGGTAATCGTCAAAAGCAACAAACCGACATTCCGTTCCCCACACACCACCTAATACTATCTCAGAAAAGAAAAAAAAACTTAATTTTCATTAATTCAACTAATGAGCGATTGCGATAGGTGCCAAAACCCACTACGGCCCAGTGCGTCCCTGTATATTGCTTATTACTTTTAAGACACTGGTTAACTAAAATCTGAATGAATTGTAGTGATTTGCGATCGAGGTTTTGCAAACCCCGCTACGACCCAGTGCGTAAATCCGAGTTGATTAAATTATTTATCGATCGAGCAATTGCAAACCCCACTACGGCCCAGTGCGACCCTGTATATTCCTTATTACTTTTAAGACACTGGTTAACTAAAATCTGAATGAATTGTAGTGATTTGCGATTAGGTTTTGCAAACCCCACTACGACCCAGTGCGTAAATCCGAGTTGATTAAATTATTTATCGATCGAGCAATTGCTAACCCCACTACGGCCCAGTGCGTCCCTGTATATTACTTATTGCTTTGAAGACTGATTACTAAATCTGAATGAATCAGCATTAATTCTAGATTGCGCGTTTGGAAACCCCACTACGACCCAGTACGTGAATGTGAATCCGAGTTGAGATGATTTTTGACTGAGGTTTCGCAAATCCCACTACGGCCCAGTGCGTCCCTGTATATTTCTTTCAAGAGTCCTTAAAGATTCAAGATAATCAAAATAAAACTTGGGATTAATTTTTCGCAAACCCCACTACGGCCCAGTGCGTCTCCTAAACTTGCTTCTATTTTTCACATTCAAGCGAAGTCGTACAAGCCCGCGCACTGGGCCGTAGTGGGGTCTGCAAATCTGCTATTTAAAAATTTTTATTCAACAATTCCATTGCACTAAACTGCACAACTAAATCGAATAATCCTCCTGTCATCACTTGTTATCAAATGTTATCACATTTTATACCTAGCACATAATTTTAAACTATTTAAATTTAATTAAAAGATTAATTATAGTTTTTATATTTAATTTGTAACTAATTGTTAATTTTTACCATGAATAATAATTTATTTTAAATTATTGTTTAAAATTAATATAATTTTTAATTTATTGTTTAAAATGAATGTAATATTTTATTTAATTAAATCTAATTCCGGTAATTCCACCTTAAGAAACTTTATGAAATTTAAATAATTTGTTTTATTTTCAAGACTTTTGATTATATAATATAGTTATTTTCAAGGGGTCCGAAACTTTTAATAATCTTTCTACACCTAGCTCATGTTATCACTGTTATCAACCTGTTATCCCCATGTTATCTCCGTGTTATCATATGTTAAATCCTCGTACACTTTTCCTCGTAGTTTCGGACCCCTTGATTATTTCAATACAATTTTATTAATATAATTGATGCTGTAGAAACAGATACGCCCTGAATAGCGAATATCCATCCATCAAAGACCTTGTTCGACTTTCCTCGCCAATCAGTCTTTCCACTTTCCGGGAAATTCCCTGAAAAAGGGGGAAAATGGGGCCTGAACAGGGAAAAATAAGGGAAAAGGTTAAATCTGGAAGTACGGCCTTGTATTCTAGCACAGAGGGGAAAAGGGAGAGAATAAGGGAAGAGGGGAAAAAGGGGAAACTAAAAGTGGAAACACTTTGGGAAACATTTCAATCAAACTTGCAAAATATCTGCACAAAAAACCATGTATAGCATGTTATCACGTGTTATCAGTGTCTACTGTGTTGTGGAGGTTTCCAACCCCTCGACTTTCTATCATACGGACGTGTTGAGTTATTTGGAAACGTCGAAGACCCCCTGGAGTCATCAGTGACCTGAATTACTTTTTCCCTTTGCCTCTCTCGAGAGAGTTGATAACACTTGATAACACCTCATCTGTCCCAGTGATTCCACTTTGCAGGGAAAAAGGAGGGAAGAAGGGAAATTTAGAAATAGCTTGATGCTGTGAGAACAGAGGAGAAATAAGGGGAAAATAAGGGAAAAGGGAAAATGGAAAATGGAAGGAAAAGGGAAATTTAGAAGTATAGCTTCACATTCTGTGCACGGGGGGGGGAAAGGGGAAAAGGGGAAAATAAGGGAAAAGGGAAGTTTAGAAGTATAGCTTCACATTCTGTGCACGGAGGAGGAAAAGGGGAAAATAAGGGAAAAGGGAAATTTATAAGTATAGCTTCACATTCTTTGCTTGGAGGGGAAAATGGAAAAAAATAATGGGAAAGGGAAAATGGAGGGAAAAAGGGATATTAGGAGTAGCTTCACATTTTAAGCACGAAAGGGGAAAAAGGGGAAAACGGAGGGAACACTGGAAGTTTAGAAGTATAACTTAGTACGGAGGGGAAAAAAGGGAAATAAAATTTTTCCAAGTGAAGGAAGAGTAGGGAAAACAAAGCCCTATTTTGAAGGGGAAAAAGGGGGAAAAAAATGGAAGTGGTGGTAACACTGCAGTTGTCAAACCTTATCAAGAGATAAGAGAATTTTAATCAAAATTTTGTGTTAATATTTACAGAGGCGCCTTTTCCCAAGTTCGTCTGGCGGAATCGAAGCTGGAATCCGGACGCTTCTACGCCGTCAAAATCATCGACAAAACCGCGCTGAAAGGAAAGGAGGATTCACTGGAAAATGAAATCAAAGTCTTACGAAGGTGTGGACAGTATCAAGGGGTCCGAAACTCCGGGGAGAAGTGCACGAAGATTATTTGATAACACATGATAACACGGGATAACATGGGGATGACAGGATGATAACCGTGTTAACGTGACCTAGGTGTACCAAGATTATTAGAAGTTTCGGACCCCTCTTTGGACAGTATCTAAAAACTTTTATGAACTTATATTTCAAAAGTTAAATTGATAAAAATTATATTAACTTATTATATTAGTCAATTAATTATTAAAAATATTGTTAATTATTTTAAACTTTTATTAAAACTAAAAACTGTTATTCACATTATATGAAGTATAATAAATTGACTGTATACTTGTAAACTATGTAGTGTTTGCTACGTTGGTAACAGTGATACCCTGATACCCTGATACCAGTAGTTATTACAGTCCATATGTAACTAGTAAAAACTAGTTTTCGGGTAATTAGCGATACGTCTCGTTGCTATGGAACGGGGTACGGTACGTAAGGGTGGAGGGTAGCGGTCGTAGCCAATAGATTGTACGGAGCCAGTAAAGGGCTTCTCGTGTTATCGGGGTGTTATCAGCATGTTATCAGTGTTATCAGAATGTTATCGTGGGCGGGGAGTCTCTCTTGAGGGGAAAACTAATGAAGCCCAAGAGGAAAGACTATCGATCGATAGAAAAGGACAACAGGTGATAACAGTGAAAATATCTGCAGGAAATAGATGTTAATAAAGCGATGATAAGACGATGATAACATCCTGGTTACACTATAGCAAGTGATAACGATAATAAACTAATAATATTTAATTGTATGATTAAATATTGTATATTAATGTATTGATTGTATAATTAAATATTCTGTATTAATTTATTAATTGTATAATTAAATATTGTATAGTAATATATTAATTGTATAATTAAATATTTTATATTAATATATTCTTTGTATAATTTCATATTATATATTAATATATTCATTGTGTAATTAAATATTATATAATAATATGTTAATGAATAGTTGTATGTTTTTAAATAGTAATCATATAGTATTCATTGAAATGTATAATATATAATCTCCTCTCCCTCTACTTCCTCCTGCTCCACCTCCCTCCCCCTACCTCCCCTACCACCCACTTCCACCCTCTCGTGGTACGTTAACTTATGCTGGATGTAACTTTTGCCTCTCCCTCCTCCTCCCCCTCTCCTCATCCTTAACCTTCCTCCAGTCCCCCCTGTCCTCCCTCCTTCTCCCCCCTGTCCTCCCATCCTTAGCCTTCCTCCCCTTCCTGCTATCCTCCCTCTTCCTCCCTCTGCGACTCACACTCTCTTATTGTTCCTCCTCCTCCTCCTCCCATCCTCAACCTTCCTCCTGTCCCTCCTACCTTGCCTCCTCTCCCCTCCTCCCCCTCTCCTCCCATCCTCTACCTTCCTCCAGTCCCTCCTGCCCTGCCTCCTTCTCCCCCTCTCCTCCCATCCTTAGCCTTCCTTCCCTTCTTGCTATCCTCCCTCTTCCTCCCTCTGCTCCTCACACTTTCTTATTGTTCCTCCTCCTCCTCCTCCCATCCTCAATCTTCCTCCTGTCCCTCCTACCTTGCCTCGTCTCCTACCTCCCTCTGCCCAGTGTTTCCACTTTCAGTTTCCCCTTTTTCCCCTTTTCCCCTTTTTCCAGGGAATTTTCCTGCAAAGTGGAAACCCTGCCTCTGCCCCTCATACTTTCTTATTATTCCTCCTCCTCCCCCCTCTCCTCCCACCTTTAACCTTCCTCCCTTCCCTCCTATCCTGCCTCCTCTCCCGTCCTCCTCCTTCTTCCCCCGATTTCCCTCCTCATTCCCTCGTTCCTCCTCTCTCTGCCTCCCTTCCGCCAGCCTCTTGAAGAAGGGATCGATATTCAATTTCTTAGTTATATGCCGGCGTAGTTAACTATGCACATGGTGGAGTAGCGATACCCCCTCCCCCCTGCTGCCGTATGTCCTCTCTCTCCATTTTTTATTCATTGATGATTGTCATCTGTCCTGTTCCCCCGTGTTTATAATTTTTTCTTGCTTCATGGTTTCAGTATTATTATTATTATCATTAGTTGTAGTAGTAGTAGGAGGAGGAGTAGTAGTAGTGATAGTAGTACAGTATTAAATCTGTCGAAAACTTGGACAGTATGTAGAGTTCGTCTATTGATCCCAAGGACCTGTCCACTGATCCGACAGATTAAGTACTGTTACAACTACTACTGTTTGTAATACTACTACTTATACACAATTACTACCATAAATGCTAATACTACTACTACTACTTCAATACTTCTACTACGATTGTAACTATTTCTACTACTTATATATCATTACCACCATCACTGCTACTACTACTATTACTACTACTACTACTACTACTACTATTACTACTACTACTACTACTGCTATTACTACTACTACTATTACTACTACTACTTCTACTACCACTATAACTACTACTATATTGTACTACTTATATACCATTACTACTATCAAGGCTACTGCTACTACTATCACTACCACTTCTTCTACCACCAATGTCGACTACTACTATCACTTTTATCAATACTATACTACTACTACTTCTACCACTATTATGAATATTATTACTATTGTTGTTGTTTCTCTGGTCTGTAGTACAATGCTTCTTAATGTTGTAGGCTACAACATCCCAATATCGTCCAGCTGCTCGACACTTACGAGGATCGCACTAAATACTACCTCGTCATGGAACTGTAAGTAAAATTTTGACGTTTTCCATACACCTCTCCTATCACATAGAGCCGATAACAGGGTGATAACAAAAAGATAACACGTGATATATCAAGTCCAAATTGAAACTAAGTCGCGCATTGATATTAATATACTTTATTAAATTATATATTATAAATTATATAAATATATAAAATTATAAAATATACTTTAATTTATATAAGTAATTAAAATTATATCAAGAATAATACGTTACATCGTACTATTTAAGTGTTTCTGTTATTATAATAATTATTAGTTCTATCTTTTTTCGTTTATAGTATATTAAAATTGTGTTAGACGTTCATTGCATACTATACTGGAATAACTTAGGGAATAGCCATCTCTTCAGTGTACGATTTATTCTCGATGGTGATTTATACCGGAATAAGTCCTGCAGCGTGAACACAGTCTCAATATCACATTTAACTCTGCATATTATACTGGAATAAGCTCGGGAATAGCTATCTCTTCATTCTATATGATTTATTCTCGATTGCAATTTATACCGGAATAAGTACTGCAGTGTGAACACAGTCTCAATACCACATTTAACTCTGCATATTATACTGGAATAAGTTCGGAAATAGCTATCTCTTCACTCTATATGGTTTGTATGATTGCACTTTATACCGGAATAAGTCCTGCAGCGTGAACACAGTCTCAATACCACATTTAACTCTGCATATTATACTGGAACAAGCTCGGGAAAAGCTACCTCTTCATTCTATATGATTTATTCTCGATTAGTGACTTATATACTGGAATAAGTTTTGTAGTGTGAACACAGTCTAACACTACGTTCACACTGCATATTATACTAGAATAAGTTCGGGAATAGCTGTATCTCTTCACCGTGTGATTTATTCTCGATTAGTGACTTATATACTGGAATAAGTTTTGGAGTGTGAAAACAGTCTAACACTACTTTCACACGGCATATTATACTAGAATAAGTTCGGGAATAACTGTATCTTTTCACTGTGTGATTTATTCTCGATTGGTGATTTATATGGGAATAAGTTTTGGAGTGTGAAAACAGTCTAACACTACTTTCACACGGCATATTATACTAGAATAAGTTCGGGAATAACTGTATCTTTTCACTGTGTGATTTATTTTCGATTGTTGATTTATACCGGAATAAGTCCTGCAGCGTGAGGATATATAGTCTAAATATGTGTGTTCCGTTCGGATGAACCGTCGATTGAGCCGTGTTTTATTGAGACGGCTGCAGTTTTTCTTTGTCTGTTTGGTTCTGTTGTTGTTTGTTCGTGGAAACGAGTCACGAGACTTGATTTGGATGCTGCCATGCGTGTCTTATCAACTTGGACAACCTGCTCAACCACGATCCTGTGTGTACAGATCGTTGCCGATTCCAGGGATATCACATGTGGCCCTCATCACCAGTCAAGTATTTAAATTTAAGTCCGTGTATTTGACTGAAATCCTATACATTCCCGACTGAAAATTCTCACAGAGTATGTAGAATTTGGAACAGAGACTCAGTGAGATCTCACAACTTTGTAGAGTTTACATTAATTTAAGTTTGCGTATTGACTGAAATCCTATACATTCCCGACTGAAAATTCTCATAGAGTATGTAGAATTTGGAACAGAGACTGGGTGAGATCTCAGTGAGATCTCACAACTTTGTAGAGTTCCTCACTGAGATCTCGCAACTTTGTAGAGTTTACATTAATTTTAAGTTTGTGTATTGACTGAAATCCTATACATCCCGACTGAAAATTCTCATAGAGTATGTAGAATTGGGAACAGAGACTCAGTGAGATCTCATAACTTTGTAGAGTTTCTCACTGAGATCTCACAGCTTTGTAGAGTTTCTCAGTGAGATCTCACTGAGCCTCCGTTCCAAAATCTACATACTCTATGAGAATTTTCAGTCAGGATCATAGTCTGACTCGGAGTTCTGAAAAAATCGAAATGTAATTTTGGAAAGGGAAATTCAAACGCTGAAAATAATAATATGGTATTATGGGAACAATTTATAGTACAGTTGTGCTACGACTAAGTATAAAGCCGGGTTCAGACTAGGCCTGTTTTGGCCAAACCGTTTGGGCAAACGGGCTACAGAAATACGATTTTCTTGGTTCTATTCAACGCAAAACGCAAGATAAATCAAAACAAAATTATTGTTTTGTCCCAGACAATGGTTAAGCCGGGTACACACTAGGCCTGTTTTGGCCAAACAGTTTGGGCAAACGGGCTACAGAAACACGATTTTCTTGCTTCTATAAAACGCAAAACGCAAGGTAATAGAAGCAAAATGGTTGTTTGGTCACAGGCAATGCTCAGGAAATCCATTAGTGTGTCCTGAAGTCTTAATGTATGTTTTTTTTTCAACTCGTTTGTCCAAACAGTTTGGCCAAAACAGCCCTAGCGTGAACCCGGCTTTAGGAAAACCACCAGTATGGTCTGAAGTCTTGTAATATGTTTTTTGCAACTCGTTCGCCCAAACGGTTTGGTCGAAACAGCCAGTGTTTCCACTTTTCAATTTTCCATTTTTTCCCTCTTCCCTTATCTTTCCCCTTTTTCCCCCTCCATGCAAGAATATACAGGGTCTAGATTTCCTCTTTACTCTTTTCTCTTCTTCTTCCCTGTTCAGACCCCATTTCTCCCCGTTTTCAGGGAATTTCCTGCAAAAGTGGAAACACTGGGAAACAGCCCTAGTGTAAACCCGGCTTAAGGGGCAAAATACCAAAACAACAAACGAGAACAATAATAAATGTATTAAACTAGGCGAAAATAGAATCAAGTCTGTCTACTCTAATACGATATTTTGCTTGTTGAGAAATTTTCAAGGGTCCGAAACTCCGAGGTCAAGTGTACGAAGATTATTTGATAACACGTGATAACACGCGATACCATGTAGATAACAGGGAGATAATAGGCTGATAACAGTGATGACACGACCTAGGTGTACGAAGATTATTGGAAGTTTCGGACCCCTTGGAAATTTCACTATTATTAATGTTTAGAAAATCGTTCTGATTCCATACCAGTGAAGTATAGAATCCGATAAGAGGTGATAACACGTTGATAACCGCCATCTAACACTTGTTAACCTATGATAACAGTAAAAAAATTACACACCCCATACAAAAAGTTGCACTTAAAAGTCAAATGTCAGAATGACCTTGTGAATGGTGCATGATTACCATGGATTCAGCTAGATGATAGTGTGGAATTGGCCCACTTTCACACGGTTCATACGCTTGAATTTTTAAAGAACTAAGTCATGCAGTTTCAACCCCGTATTCAGAGGGTTCAGGTTTTCGCAACTTAAATAAATTCAGTTACCATTCAGCTAGTGTTCAGCTACCTAGTCATTCGGTACTCAACCGTCCGACTTTTCTATCGGGCTCAGAATTACCTTGTGAATGGTGCATAATTACCATAGATTCAGGTAGATGATAGCATGAAATTGGCTCACTGTCACACGGTCCATACGCTTGAATTTAAAATAAAAACCAAGTCATGCAGTATTCAATCCCGTATTCAGAGGGTTCAGTTTTAGCAACTAAAGTAAGTTCAGCTACTATTCACCTGGTGATTCAGAGGGAAGCTAGTGTTCAGTTACCTAGTTATTCAGTACTCAACATTTTGACTTTTCTATTGGGTTCAGAATGGCCTTGTGAATGGTGCATGATTACCACGGATTCAGCTAGAGGATAGTGTGAAATTGACTCACTTTCACACGGTTCGTCCGCTTGAATTTTCAAAGAACTGAGTCATACAGCATTCAACCCCTTACTCAGAGGGGTAAATTTTAGCAACTGAAGAGAGTTCAGCTACTGTTCAGCTGCTGATTCAGAGGGAAGCTATAGTGTTCAGCTACATATTCACTCGTTACTCAACCGTATGACTTTTCTGTAGTAATGAAAATTAGCTCTTGTGGGTGTGCTTTACACAAAGGTGGGACATTAATAATCATGACATGTTAAAAAATTATGCTTTTTGTGTGCAAAACTTTCTAAAGACTCGGGTAATCGTTATACAACAGCTTGAACGAACGATACATAATTACCGCCATTGTTAGGAACTTCAGGACATTGTGTTCGTTTCAAATACCTTGGGTTGTAAATCACGAGTTAGTTGGGGCGCGAGCAGTGCTTCCACTTTACAGGGAAATTCCCTCCAATAGGGAAAATGGGAAAGAGAGAAAGGGGAAAATGGAGGGAAAAGTGAATTTACGGATGTAGCTTTACTCAGTATCACGGAGAGGGAAAAAGGGAAACTGATATATTTTGAAACGGAGGGGGAAAAAGGGAAAAAAAGTGGAAGCACTGGGGGTCTTTGCAGAGATTCTTGCAAGATTCTTGAGTTGAGATCAGTGTTTCCACTTTTCAGTTCTCCTTTTCCCCCTTTTCCCTTATCTTTTCCCTTTTCCCCCTCCGTGCAAGTATATACAGGGTCTAGATTTCCTCTTTTACTCTCCTCTCTTCTTCTTCCCTTTTCAGACCCCATTTCCCCCCTCTTTAAAGGGAATTTCCCTGTAAAAGTGGGAACACTGGTTGAGATTCACGGTGATTCTTGAGTTCTTTTCCAACAATATTATGAACGACTGCTATTACAACTATTAAAGCTTTTAACATATAGAGACACAGTGTTTCCACTTTTCAATTCTCCTTTTTCCCCTCTTCCCTTATCTTTTCCCTTTTCCCCTTCCGTGCAAGAATATACAGGATCTAGATTTCCTCTTTACTCTCTTCTCTTCGTCTTCCCTTTTCAGACCCCATTTCCCCCCTTTTTAAAGGGAATTTCCCTGTAAAAGTGGGAACACTGGTTGAGATTCACGGTGATTCTTGAGGAGTAGCGAACCTCTGGTAAATCCTCAACAACACGGTCGTTATGTGTTTTGTACCGTCATCAAAGCTGAACAATAGGAACCGGGCTATTAAACGGTTGGGTGCAATCGAGGCTTTCCCAAGTCTCCCATAATCTCCACATATCACCGTACCACTGTTCACCATGTGTTATCACATCTTATCAACCCACAGATAATAGACAGTCGTTCGAGATACAGTGTATCGATTGTATATTAATCAGCTGCCCCGATAGAAAAGTCATACGGTTGAGTACCGAATGACTACGTAGCTGAACACTAGCTTTCCTCTGAATCACTAGCTGAATAGTAGCTGAACTTACTTCAGTTGCTAAAAGTGAACCCTCTGAGTAAGGAGTTGAATGCTGTATGTCTTAGTTCTTTGAAAATTCAAGCGGACGAACCGTGTGAAAGAAAGCCAATTTCACACTATCCGCTAGCTGAATCCGTGGTAATCATGCGCCATTCACATGGTCACTCTGAACCCGATAGAAAAGTCAGACGGTTGAGTACCGAATGACTAGGTAGCTGAACACTAGCTTTCCTCTGAATCACTAGGTGAATAGTAGCTGAGCTTACTTTAGTTGCTAAAATTTACCCCTCTGAATAAGGGGTTGAATGCTGTGTGACTCAGTCCTTTGAAAATTCAAGCGGACGAACCGTGTGAAAGTGAGCCAATTTCACACTATCCTCTAGCTAAATCCGTGGTAATCACGCACCATTCAGACGGTAGTTCTGACATTTGAGTAGCGCTTTTTTTCTATTGGGGCTTTATAGTGTTTTATTGTAGTTAGATTATTTAGACGTAAAAGTGATTTTTTATATTTTTTTGTGAAAAATGGTGTTGTTATAGGGAAGATTGGCTTTTTCGTCGGTGTCTGGAAAGTTTGATCGATTGCTTGAAGCTTTTAGCAGATTTTTAAAGGGCACCCCCGAGCAGTATAACTCTTCCGTTTAAAGGGCTTATGCCAAGCGCAGGCCTCTCTATAGCGGACACTGTTATTAAACTAACTATCCAACTTTTGTAAAATTTCTTTGCACCAAAGCATTTGTCTAATTTTTTGCAATATTTTGAGATATTTTAAGCCGAAATTTTGCTGTAAAATCTGTTCATTCATCTGTCCGTAGTAAAAGAGTTGAGTTTAAAGGGCTCATGCCAAGCGCAGGCCTCTCTATAGCGGACACTGTTATTAAACTAACTATCCAACTTTTGTAAAATTTCTTTGCACCAAAGCATTTGTCTAATTTTTTGCAATATTTTGAGATATTTTAAGCCGAAATTTTGCTGTAAAATCTGTTCATTCATCTGTCCGTAGTAAAAGAGTTGAGTTTAAAGGGCTCATGCCAAGCGCAGGCCTCTCTATAGCGGACACTGTTATTAAACTAACTATCCAACTTTTGTAAAGTTTCTTTGCACCAAAGCATTTGTCTAATTTTTTGCAATTTTTTGAGATATTTTAAGCCGCATTTTTGCTGTAAAATCATTTCGTTCATCTGTCCGTAGTAAAAGAGTCGACTTTAAAGGGCTTATGCCAAGCGCAGGCCTCTCTATAGCGGACTCTGTTATTAAACTAACTATCCAACTTTTGTAAAGTTTCTTTGCACTAGAGCATTTCTCTAATTTTTTGCAATTTTTTGAGATATTTTAAGCTGAGATTTTGCTATAAACTTATTTGATACATCTGTTCGTAACAGAAGAGTAGGTCTTTAAGTGCGCATTTTTCAGTGTTTCCACTTTAGGGGGGATATTCCCTGAAAAAGAGGAAAACGGGGCCTGAAAAGGGAAAAATAAGGGAAGAGGGAAAAGAAAAAATCTGGAAGCACACCCTTACATTCTAGTTCGGAGGGGAAAACGGGAAACAAGGGAAGAGGGGGGAAAGGGGAAACTGAAAGTGGCAACACTGGCTTTTTTTTATCACGATGTTATCATCTGTTATCATGCCTATAAGCCTATAACCAATTGGCGTTTCCTAAGAAGAGGAAACAGTATCTATTCTAAGCTTATTTCCGGTTCTATTTCCGTTTTGTCAAAAACGATCCTGTCGTCTTTTTGCTGGGAAACGGTTGTGCACAAAACAATCAAAACAGGATTTTGCACTGATCGATTAATCGATATTCGTTTCAAATTTAAAGAAAAAACTTAAGCCATTATTTATTACACTTGATTTCAGAACTTTGGAAACGAGGATTAATTTATTAACTGATTCGTCTATATTTGTTTAAACAAGGGTCCAAAACTGCGAGGAAAAGTATACGAAGATTATTTGATAGCATGTGATAACAACGCCTAGATGTACGAAGATTATTAGAAGTTTCGGACCCCTTGTGTTTTAATAAAAACTTGTAGTATTATTTATTACACTTGATTTCAGAACTTATAATTATATGAACTTTTGAAATGAGGATTAATCTATGAACTGATTCGTCTATATTTGTTTTAACAAGGGTCCGAAACTGCGAGGAAAAGTGTTCGAAGATTATTTGATAACATATGATAACACGCAGATAACATGGAGAAAACAGGTTGATAACAGTGATAACACGGCCTAGATGTACGAAGTTTATTAGAAGTTTCGGACCCCTTGTGTTTTAATAAAAACTTATAGTATTATGTATAACACTTGATTTAAGAACTTATAATTATGATATGAACTTTGGAAACGAGGATTAATCTACTCACTGACTTATCTACATTTGTTTTAATAAAAAGTTATAGTACTATTTATAACACTTAATTTCAGAACTCATAATTAAATAATATGATAATAATATGAACTTTTGAGACGAGGATTAATCTATTAACTGATATCGTCTATATTTGTTCGTATAAAAACTAATAGTATTATTTATTACACTTAATTTAAAAACTTATAATTGTGATGTGAACTTTTGAAACGAGGATTAATCTATTACCTGATTCGTCTATATTTGTTTTATTAAAAACTTAAAGTATTATTTATAACACTTAATTTAAAAACTTATAATTACGATATGAACTTTGGAAATGGTGATTTCCAATTGATTGACTAATTAATGAATGGGAATCAGTCGATTGACTAATCGAGGATTAATCTATTCACTGATTCGTCTATATTTGTTTTAATATAAACTTAGAGTATTATTTATTACACTTGATTTAAAAACTTATAATTACGATATGAACTTTGGAAATGGTGATTTATCGATTTTCGACTCAAATTTAAAAAAAAATTCAAAGTAATGTTAATTATATCATTCAAATACTAACTGCAATGTGAATTATTGAGGCAAAGATTAATCATCCTAGTCAAGGGGTCCGAAACTTCCAATAATCTTCGTACACCTAGGTCGTGTTATCACTGTTATCAGCCTATTATCTCCTTGTTATCTACGTGTTATCGCATGTTATCAAATAATCTTCGTACAGTTGACCTCGGAGTTTCGGACCCCTTGATCCTAATGCAATTACTCTGATTTTGCAAATTTTTTCACTGAAAATTTGCAACGGGTCCGAAACTCCGAGGAAAAGTGTACGAAGATTATTTGATAACATATGATAACACGGAGATAACAGGTTGATAACAGTGATAACATGACCTAGGCGTACGAAGATTACTGCAAGTTTCGGACCCCTTGTAAATTTGTGTAAAATAAAAGTTAAAAACTTAAGTCCGTGTGTTGTGTAGCGCTTATGTCCAAAATGCCAGTGTTGCCACTTTCAGTTTCCCTTTTCCCCCTCTTCCCTTGTTTCCCGTTTTCCCCTCCGAACTAGAATGTGAGGCTGTACTTCCAGATTTTCTCTTTTCCTTCTTCCCTTTTTTTCCCTTTTCAGACCCCGTTTTCCTCTTTTTCAGGGAATATCCCCTCTAAAGTGGAACACTGGAAAAAGCTCTTGTGAACTCGGTTGCGAACTCCCCCACTAGTCTGGGAAATAGGTTGGAGGAGAAATCGATTTGGGGAAGAATCGATTTTCTAGCTGTTCTCCGTTTACCCGCCGTTTGATGCGCCAACGGCACGTGTTGATCGATTTCGTAACTGACTGCTTCCCATCATCGCCAGTCGTCACTGTAACAGTGTTTCCACTTTGCAGGGAAATCCCCTCAAATAAGGAAAATGGGGAAGGGGGATAAGGGAAAATGGAGGATAAAGTGAATTCACAAATGTGGCTTGACTCTGTAGCACGGTGGGAGGGGAAAAAAGGGAAATTGATGTTTCCAAGCGGAGGGGAAAAAAGGGAAAAAGTGGAAGCACTGCACTGTAATTGCAAAAATCAACATGAAAATAACCAAGTCTTCGAACGTTAGAACTCTTATGAGAAGGAAAAAAAAAAATAAACCGCTGAATGAACCTCGGTTCTGTGTCGATTCAAACACTTTGTCCAAATCAGCTTTTCCCTCTTTCAGTTTCCCCTTTTTCCCTCTTCCCCAATTTTCCCCTTTTTCAGGGAATTTACCTGCAAAGTGTAAACACTTCGTCCAAATCAGTGTTTCCTCTTTCAGTTTTCCCCTTTTTCCCTCTTCCCTTATTTCCCCTTTTACCCCTCCGCACTAGAATATACGAGACTGGACTTCCAGATTTTCCTTTTCGCCTCTTCCCTTATTTTTCCCTTTTGAGATCCCATTTTACCCCTTTTCAGGGAATTTACCTCCAAAGTGGAAACACCTCCCCTAAATCAGTATTTTCACTTTCATTTTCCCTTTTTTCCCTCTTCCCTTACTTCCCCCTTTTCTCCTCCGCACTAGAATACAAGGCTAACTTCCAGATTTTCCTTTTCCCTTCTTCCCGTATTTTTTCCCTTTTGAGACCCCGTTTTCCCCTTTTTCCGGGAATTTACCTGCAAAGTGGAAACACTTCGTCCAGACCAGTGTTTCCACTTTCAGTTTCCCTTTTTCCCTCCTCCCTTATTTCTTCCTTTTACCCTCCACACTAGAGTAGCAGGCTGTACCTCCAGATTTAACCATTTTCCCTTATTTTCCCTTTTCAGACCCCATTTTCCCCTTTTACAGGGAGTTTACCTGCAAAGTGGAAACACTGGTCCAAGTCCTTTGTCCTTGGATAACTGGTGATTTGGTAGCGAAACAAACATACAACACTAAAAGATAGAAAAGAAGGCAGGGGAAACCTTATTGATTTTCCGCAGTACTTTTTTTTTCCCTGTCTATTTTTCTGATTTCTTTTCTTATGTCGTTTCTTTTACGTGCTGATTGAAGAGTGACGGGGGCGAACTCTTTGACCGCATCGTCGAGAAAGGCTCTTACACGGAAAAGGATGCTGCAGATCTAATACGCCAGGTCCTCGAGGCTGTCGATTATATGCACGAGCAAGGAGTCGTACATCGTGATCTCAAGGTAAAATCACTTCTATACCATTTCACCCGCAAGGGGGGGAAAAAAATTCAGCTTTTAATCCTGTAGTGTATAGTCTCTATGCAGTGTTTCCACTTTTGCGGGGAAATTCTCTGAAAAAAAGCGGGGGAAATGGGGTCTGGAAAAGGGAAGAAGAAGAAAAGAGGGTAAAGGGGAAATCTAGATATTGTATACTCTAGCACAGAAGGGGAAAGATAAGGGAAGAGGGGAAAGGGAAAATCTAGACATTGTATATTCTAGCACGGAGGGAGAAAAAGGGGAGAGATAAGGGAAGAGGGGAAAGGGGAAATCTAGACATTGTATATTCTCTCACGGAGGGGGAAAAAGGGGAAAGATAAGGGAAGAAGGGAAAGGGGAAATCTAGACACTGTATATTCTAGCACGGAAGGGGAAAAAGGGGAACGATAAGGGAAGAGGGGAAAGGGGAAATCTAGACATTGTATATTCTAGCACGGAGGGGGAAAAGGGGAACGATAAGGGAAGAGGGGAAAAGGGAAATCTAGACATTGTATATTCTAGCATGGAGGGGGAAAAGGGGAACGATAAGGGAAGAGAGGAAAGGCGAAATCTAGACACTGTATATTCTCTCAAGGAAGGGGAAAAAGGGGAAAGATACGGGAAGAGGGGAAAGGGGAAATTGAAAAGTGGAAACACTGTCTCTATGTGTTAAAAGCTTTAATAGTTATAATAGTAGTAGTTTATAATATTGTTAATATTGTTTTATGAAATGTATTGTGCACATTAGATTACAGCTATTAAGTAATTTTACATAAAATTCAGAAGAAAAGTATGTGTTTGATTTTCTGGCTTTTTTTAAAGCTTTTGAAATATTATTGGAGATTAGTAAATAACTTGGGATGTTTCTAATAATAGTAATTATATAGTAAATAACTAAGAAACGTGTAAGTGACAGTGGCAACTTTCCCGTAAGCTTACTTAGTATGCAAGTCCCGTAACTTATTCTCGTTATATAGTTGTAAACAGGTGGTACAAATAATAATGAATATTTATAAGGATCTATAAATAGCTACGTGAATAGTATATTTATAGGACTGTATTATAAATATAATAGATGATGTAGCATTAATTGACCTTAGTTACTTTGATTAATTATCATTAATTAGTATACACAGGGTAAATACAATATTACAAAGATTAAATATTGTATTATTAATGTAGTATAAGGATCTATAAATAGCTACGTGAATAATACATTTATAGAACTGTCTTATAATATAAAGATTGATCAATAATTGAACCTGAATTTTTGTAATAAGTTACTTTGGTTAATTATCATTAATTAGTATAAACAAGGTTATGTACATCATTACAAAGATTAAAACGTATTTAATGTAATATTGTAGTATTAATGTAGTAGAAACTAAGTAGAGGGTATGTAATATATATATATAATATATATAATATATAGTATAGTATATAGTATGTAGATATATGTAATTTAAATAGTACATGGTATAGTATATAGGATGTAATATATATATATATTTAATTTAAATAGTATGTAGTACAGTATATAGTATGTTATATATATTTAATATAATAGAGGGTATCTTAGTCTGTAAGAATCTTATGGTACTCGTGATTCTTCAATAGTAATAATAATAATAATAATAATAATAATAATAATAATAATAATAATAATAATAAATGTAATAGCAACTGCATAATGAGACGATGAAAATCTCAATTCATGAAGTTCGTAAAGGATCTCGTGACTCTTGAATCGTTACATTTTCTCTTGACATAAGAAAATGATTGTACACGAAACAGGGCTTCCCCTTTTGCAGGGAAATTCCCTTGAAAAGGGAAAACTGGGTCTCAAAAAGCGAAATGTAAGGGAGGGGGGAACATAAGTATAGCTTGATATCCTAGATGGAGGGGAAATGGATACTTGATATTTACAGGGGAAGGGAAAAAAAGGGAAAACAGCGCTTACACTTTTCAGGGAAATTCCCTTTAAAAAGGGTGGGGCAACTGGGTCTCAAAAAGGAAAAGTAAGGGGAAAAACATAGAAGCATAGCTTCGTATCCTAGATGGAGGGGAAAAGGATACCTGACAAGGGAAGGGAAAGTAGGAAAAACAGTGCTTCCGCTTTGCAGTGAAATTCCCTTTAAAAAGGGAAAACTGGGTCTCAGAAAGGAACAATAAGGGGAAAAACAGAAGTGTAGCTTGATATTTTAGATGGTGGGGAAAACGATACTTGATATCTACAAGGGAAAGGGAAAGAAAGGGAAAACCGTGCCTTCTTTAAGGGAAAAGGGAAAACTGAAAGTGGAAAAGCACTGGCACGAAAGTAATTCTGATAATTGCAGTAGTTTTTTTTCCGTAGTTTCTTTAACAGTCAATAGAACTTAATTGACGTTACTTGGTGCATGAAACGCGATTTCTAGAAATTTTCTTTTTTTTCTTTTACCGAGAAAATGTAGTTAATTAACAGTGTTTCCACTTTTGCAGGGAATTTCCCTGAAAAAGGGGGAAAATGGAGTCTGGATAGGGAAGACGAAGAGAAGAGAGTAAAAGAGGAAGTATAGACCCTGTACATTCTTGCACGAGGAGGGAAAAAGGGGAAAGATAAGGGAAGAGGGGAAAAAGGGAAAATTGAAAAGTGGCAACACTGTTAATTAAATGTGATGTTGCGAAAAGTTGAGTGAAAAGTTTCGGGGAAAAACTTCATTAACTTTTCATTGAAATGTTGCAGGACTGTTGAGGAATCGTGATAGTAGACTTGAGATTCTTTCCGACTGAAAATTCTCATAGAGTATGTAGAATTTGGAACTGAGACTCAGTGAGATCTCACAACCTCTTTAGAGTTTCTCACTGAGACCTCACTTAGTCTCAGGACTTTGTAGAATTTGGAACAGAGACTCAGTGAGATCTCACAACCTTTTTAGAGTTTCTCACTGAGATCTCACTGAGTCTCTGTTCCAAATTCTACATACTCTATGAGAATTTTCAGTCGGGTTATGAGAATTCAAGAATGTGGATTAACTGTTATTTATTGTAAATGCCAAATCTGTGGAATACTTGGACAGGATGGGAAAGTTAAGTTGAAAATAGAATATAAAGAAAGTAAGAAAATGTTAAGTTGGAGGATCTGTCCACTTATTCGACAGGTTTACTACTTCTTGTGCTAATTGATTACTTTTTAATCGTTATTCGTGTGCCAAATCTGTCGAATACGTAGACAGAGTATGGGAAGTATATTAGTGATCTAAAGTATCTGTCCACTGATTCGACAGATTCACTACTACTAGTACTACTACTACTACTTCTTTTACTGCTGCTATTACTACTATTACCATTACTGCTACTACTACTACTACTATTACTGCTACTACTACTGCTACTATTATTACTGCAACTACTACTACTACTATTACTGCTACTACTACTGCTACTATTATTACTGCAACTACTACTACTACTATTACTGCTACTACTACTATTACTGCTACTATTATTACTGCAACTACTACTACCACTACTACTGTTACTGTTTCTACTACTACTACTACTACTACTACCACTACTTCCACTGCTACTGTGACTGCTTCTACTGCTATTACTGCTACTATTACTGCTACTGCTACTACCAATACTTCTCCCACTGCTACTGTTACTGCTTCTACTACTACTACTACTACTGCTATTACTACTACTATTATTACTGCTACTACTATTGCTTCTCTACTGCTACTACTACTCCTACTATTACTGCTACTACTACTACTACTACTACTATTACTGCTACTATTATTACTGCTACTGCTTCTCTTCTGCTACTACTACTGCTACTATTACTGCTACTACTGCAACCACTACTTCTTCCACTACTTCTTCCACTGCTACTTCTTCTACTTTTACTGCTACTATTACCACTACTCCTACTACTACTACTATTTTTTATTCTTCTTTGGCAAACAGCCGGAAAATTTGCTTTACTACTGTCCGGATGAAGACAGCAAAATTATGATCAGCGATTTCGGACTGTCCAAGATGGAGGATTCCGGAATCATGGCTACCGCCTGCGGAACTCCCGGATACGTCGGTAAGTCATCTATAATATATAACTGAAATTATTTAAGTAATTAAAATGTTTCAGAACTAGTTTTAAGTAATCGCATAGTACGTACATCACAATCTGGTTATAGTAAATCAAATAAGTAATAAGTCTAAACTTTATTTACTAATATAATAAAATTTATTTAAATATAATAATATATATAAATTGAGATGATAAAAACATATATCAAAATTAAAATGAAAAATCGTCCAATTAATAAATAATAATAAGATTATGTTAAATTAAAGCAATTAATTATTATGAATGATCTGTAATACTAGTGTAATTGATTTATATATTGAAAATATTTACTGCTTCTACCACTACTACTGCTACTACTATTACTGCTACTAGTAGTATATAACAATAATATAACAAAGTGACTGAAAATTTATTCATATTAATTTTGGATAGTCATATCATTAATAAATTATAATCGAATTATAAAGAATTAAAGTAAATATTAATTACGAATTATATTAAATATTAGTTTATAAATTACCTGGATTTTACGTTTATCCACCGATTTAAGCTATTTTAGGTATCGATGATCGATTTTGCTACTAAAATGATGAAATTGAATTAAGTTGCGTGTACTTTATTTATTTATAAAGGGCATTTGTAAATATATTATAAATATTTAATTAATTTGTTATATATTTATATATAAGTTGCATGTGTTGATTGATAGTAAATGCGTAGTTGAACTTAGATTTACGTTTATTTTAAATTATTGATTGTATTTATTTATTTATTTTACAGTTTTTGTAATTTTTTTTATTTATTTATTAAACATAATTATTATGTTTTTTTTTTTGGGAATGTAGCTCCGGAAGTGCTTGCACAGAAACCTTACGGTAAAGCTGTTGACGTATGGAGTATCGGAGTCATTTCGTACATTCTGCTGTGCGGATACCCTCCCTTCTACGACGAGAACGACGCCAATCTATTTGCACAGATACTAAAGGGTATGCTACCACTAACTTTTTGTCACTATCCTTTTTGGTAGAAATAGTAGTAGCAGTAGTAGTATTAGTACTAGTAATGGTTCTAGTGGTAGTAGCATTAGTAAAAATACTATGATTATTATTTTTACTAATGGTAATACTAGTACTTCTGCTACTACTAATACTAGAGCTAGTACTACTGCTGCTACTACTACTCTTCCTCCTGCCTTTTATTGCAACTACTACTTACTACTACTAATACTACTATACTACTCCTCCTCCTCATGATACCACCACTACTCCTAGTACTTCTAGTCCTCTTATCACTATGAATACTACTCCTATTATTATTACTACTACTATTACTACTACTGCTGCTACTACTACTCTTCCTCCTGCCTTTTATTGCAACTACTACTTACTACTACTTACTACTACTAATACTACTATACTACTCCTCCTTCTCATGATACCACCACTACTCCTAGTACTTCTAGTCCTCTTATCACTATGACTACTACTCCTATTATTATTACTACTACTATTACTACTACTACTACTCTACTACTCTTCCTCCTGCTCCTATTGCTACCACTCCTACTTACTTCTATTACTACTACACAACTACTACTACTCCTACTACTACTACTACTACAGCTACTACTAATACTACTCCCACTACTACTACTCCTACTTCTACTACTACTACTACAGCTACTACTAATACTAATCCCACTACTACTCCTCCTACTACTACTAGTACTACAACTACTACTACTCCTACTACTACTAGTACTACAACTACTACTACTCCTACTACTACTAGTACTACAACTACTACTACTCCTACTACTACTAGTACTACAACTACTACTGCTACTACTAATACAACAACAACAACTACTACTCCTCCTCCTCCTGTTACCACCACTACTCCTCCTAGTACTTCTACTCCTGTTGTCACTATGAATACTACTCCTATTATTATTATTATTACTACTACTACTACTACAACAACTATTCCTACTACTACCACACTACCTCTAATACTCCTACTACTAGTACTCCTCCTCCTCCTCCTCCTCCTACTACTACTACTAATACCACTGCCACTACCACTAATACTACCACTACTACTATCACCACCACTAGGCGAGTTCGAGTTTGATTCTCCATACTGGAACGAGATCAGCGACTCTGCCAAAGATTTCATCCGCCAGTTGATGTGCGTCGACGTCAACAAGCGATTCACCTGCCGCGAAGCTCTTCAGCATCCATGGTAACCACAAATCACCTTTAAAAATAATACAATAACCAATAAAAGCTATTTATAGAAACTTATTCCAGTATTAATATTTGGCCTTTGCCCACACCCACCTTGTAAAAGTTACAATAAATTAGAAGTGCTAATTATAGAAATACATTTAAATATTAATTATTGTCTTCTACCCAATTATTTTGTAAAAATTATAGTAAATTAGAAGTCGTATTTATAGAAATACATTTAAATATTAATATTTGTCTTCCACCCTATTATTTTGTAAAAATTGCAATAAATGAAAATGCTATTTATAGAAACTTATTTTAATATTCATATTTGTCTTTTACCCAATTATTCTGTAAAAATATTAATAAATTACAGGAGCTATTTATAGAAACTTTTTATAGTATTAATATTTGCCCTTTGACCAATCACCTTGTAAAAATTACAATAAGAAAAATGCTATTTATAGAAAGTTATTTGAATATTAATATTTGTCTTTTGTCCAATCACCTTGTAAAAATTACAATAAGGAAAATGCTATTTAAAGAAAGTTATTTGAATATTAATATTTGTCTTTTGCCCAATCAATTTTAAAAATTACAATAAATTTAGAAGTGATATTTATACAAATACATTTAAATATTAATAATTGTCTTCTACCCAATTAATTTGAAAAACTACAATAAATTAGAAGTACTCTTTATCATAAAATATTAATTAATTAGTTAATAAAAGATTAATTAAGAAATACATTTAAATATTAATATTTGTCGTTTACACAATTATTTTGTAAAAATTACAATAAATTTAGAAGTGCTATTTATAGAAATACATTTAAATATTCATATTTGTCTTTTATGGTTCTACCCAGTTTATTTTGTAAAAAGGACAAAGTATTAAAATGCTATTTTTTTATTTCATTAAAGCACGTAGGCCTAGGCCCATGGCTGGAAAATGCTATTTATGGAAACTAATTTGAATATTACTAATTTGTCTTTTACCCCTTTTTGAACGTCACAGGATTTCCGGCAACGCTGCCAGCACCAAGAATATCCACAGTTCCGTTTCCGAACAACTGAAGAAGAACTTTGCCAAATCCCGATGGAGGGTAACGTATTACTTATTCAATAATAATAATAATAATAATAGTAATAATAATAAAAGTGATAATAATAATAATGAGAATAATAATAAAAATAATAATAATAATTATAATAATAATAATAATAATAATAACAATTGATAATAACGAGAATAATAAATAAGATACAGAAATTTATAATAATATATAAAACTTTATGTAAAAGAATATTTATTAAAACATTGAATAGAAAATTATTATACTATTTATAACTATATTTATATTTTACTGCCATATTGGAATTCAGTGATTTTTGTTGAAATGTAGAATTAAATTTCCTTTGGGAAAAGTTAAAAGTTCGAAAAAGTGAACACGCGAACTGTAGATTGGAGGGACAAGTAGTCCTGCTGTGAGGGAAGGGTGTTGATAACATGATGATAACAGTGAGAGATGTAAACCGGATAACGTGATGCAATGCCGGATGATAGTTGGTGAAGGTGTGTGAAGATACTTGTGGTGAGGACACTGGCTAATCCCAGTGCTTCCACTTTGCAGGGAAATTCCCTCAAATAAGGAAAATGGGGAAGAGGGAAAAGGGGAAATTGAGGATAAAGTGAATCTACAAATGTAGCTTTACTCTGTAGCACGGAGTGGGGAAAAGGGAAATTGATATTTTCAAGCGGAGAGGGAAAAAAGGGGGAAAAGTGGAAGCACTGGCTAATCCAACGAAACGGTATCGTGGTAGGAACATGTGATGATACTTCAATACAATCACGTGACACGATTGTAAAATTCTACAACAGGGTAATAACACTCGATAACGGGATAGCAACACGCGATAACACAGTGATAACATCATGATAACACAAGAGTAAACATTTGATGATATCTGGTAGCTTTCATAGTACTCCGTAACAGCGTAGTAATACATGGATAACACGGTATCATCAGTGTTTCCGCTTTTGCAGGGAAATTCCCTGAAAAAGGGGGAAATGGGGTCTGAAAAGGGAAGAAGAAGAGAAGAGGGTAAAGGGGAAATCTAGACAGTGTATATTCTAGCACGGAGGGGGAAAAAGGGGAACGATAAGGGAAAATTGAAAAGTGGAAACACTGGATATCCCAGCAGAAAATTAAGGATAGTTTCAGGACCCTGAAAATATCCTGAAAAGGACATTTTCAGGATGCCAATCAGGACTCTAAGTGCAGTGCAATTGGCCCACTTCCAGGGTGTTCAGGACCCTGACAATGGAATGCCTGAGTAATACGATGTACAGGGTACTTAACAGCGTCCTGAAAAAACGCTTTTCAGGATACTTAATGGTGCCCTCAATAATCAAGCTTCACAATTCTCACCACACAATATTTTCTACTCATCCACGAACGGACGTGGTTCAGGATATTCAGGATATGTTACGGATATCGTTCAGGATGTAGCCGACATCCTTAATTTTCCGCTGGGATCATGCGTGATAATAGTATAATTGATAATATGTGATAACACATCAATAGAACTTGGCTATACAGAGTAATAACACAAGATAACAGGATATCCACACTTGGTAGCATTCTTATAACTTCTGATAACACACAGATAACAGTGATAACACCTGATAACACAAAACGTTGATTAAACTAATTAGTAATGAATATAAAAACACGTATATACGGAGATACTGATAGATTACCCGCTGTGTATAGCAACTAGCTGATGATAATACTTTGATAACATCGGATAATACAATAAAAGAACTTGATAGCAGAGTAGTAACACAAGATAACAGTATATCAACATCTGATAACATTCTTATAACCACCGATGAACACCTGAGAATGCAACAATGACGTCTAATAACACATGATAACATTGTTGATAATCTGATAACATATGATAACACATCTGATAACACAGAACCCTGACTGTACGATCAGTAATGAATATAAAAACACGTATATACGGAGATGTTGATAGATTACTCGCTGTGTATAGCAACTAGCTGATGATAATACCTTGATAACATCGGATAATACGATAATAGAACCTGATGGCAGACTAATAACACAAGATAACAGGATTAACACCTGATAACACAAATCCTGACTATACGATCAGTAATAAATATTAAAACACGTACACAAGTGGTATTGGTAGATTATCCGCTATGTGTAGCAACTGATGATGATACTTTGATAACATCGGATAATACAGTAATACAACCTGATAGCAGACCAATAACACAAGATAACAGGATTAAATCATCAGTATGATAGATATTAAAACGCGTAGACGCGGAGATCTTGCTATATTATCCGCTATGTGTAGCAACTAGCTGATGATAATACTTTGATAACATCGGATAATACAATAAAAGAACTTGATAGGAAACCAGTAACACAGGATAACAGGATTAAATCATCAGTATGATAGATATTAAAACGCGTAGACGCGGGCGATATTGCTATATTATCCGCTATGTGTAGCAACTAGCTGATGATAATACTTTGATAACATCGGATAATACGATAATAGAACTTGATGGCAGACTAATAACACAAGATAACAGGATTAAATCATCAATATGAAAGATATTAAAACGCGTAGACGCGGGCGATATTGATAAATTATCCGCTATGTGTAGCAACTGATGCACGCCATCGCCATGGTTCACAAGATGCAGCGCTTGGCTCTTTCCGGTTCCGGTTGCCCGGCCATCCACGAAGAAGATAACACTGATAACACTGATAACACCAGCCAAGATTCTCGTCAAGAATCACGCCGCCCCAAAGATTCTCCAGACTTGGCTTAAGAAAATCTTCGCACCCCCCGTTTATTGGCCCAAAAACAAAACAAAAAAAATTTGCAAATTTTATTTGTGCAAAAAAAACTACAACACGACAACAACAACAACTACTACAACTACAACATCAAGAACGGCAATAAAAATGTTTGTTCTGTTTGATACTTTTCTGTTTCGCTTGTTTCGTTTGTTGCAAATCGCCAAACACGGCGGGGGTCCGAAACTCAATGATTATTTTTAGTGATAACAAGTGATAACAGGGGATGTCTTTGAAAGTTTCGGACCCCTCCGTTGTTTCGTGTGTTGTTATATTGCACCGTGCATGACAGGAATGTTTGCATGCATGAAGCACAAAATGCACGGAATTGTATAGTAAAGTTTAATATTATTTTTGATATAATTTAAATTTAATATATTTAATTTAATTTAATAATTTAATATATTATTTATTTTATTTTATTTTATGTTATTTTATTTTATTTTATTTTATGTTATGTTATGTTATGTTATGTTATGTTATGTTATGTTATGTTATGTTATGTTATTTTATTTTATTTTATTTTATTTTATTTTATTTATGGTAATTCTCCCTTGGGTGTATCTTAAAATAAAATATTTTCTATTTTTTGGGGTATTTTTTTAAATTAGTATATTAATTTAATATTTATTTTATTACATTTCCTATTTAAAATAATTTAAATCATTTTCTTAATTAATTATTATTCACGGCAGTGTTTCCAGAAATGGGGGAAATTCCCCCATTTTGGGGAAAATCGACTTCTCGGAGGAGGAACGGGGGAAAGGGGGGAAAATGGGGGAAAGCCCCCTAACAAAGAGTCAAAATGAGCAGTGTTTACACTTTGCAGGGAAATTCCCTAAGAAAGAGGGAAATGGGGTCTGAAAAGGGGAAAAAATGAGAAGAGGGAAAGGGAAAATCTAAAAATACAGCCTTAACTCCAGCACCAAGGGGAAAAAGGGGAAAATAAGGGAAGAAGGGAAAAGGGGAAATTCAAAGTGGAAACACTGAAAACGAGGGAAAATTAAGGAAAAAGTTTGATGGGGGAAAATGAGGCAAATTTGTGGTCCCCTGGCGGAAAGTACAGAAACTCAAGTGGAAACACTGATTCACGGATCACTTTTTAAATTTTAACTCAGTTCACTTTTCACATAATTTCATTGATCGTTATTTATTTTATGAAATTAATTTCTAAAATAATTTAAATTTTGTGTAATCATTAATATATTATAATTATAATTAATTATATAATAATTAAATTTTTTCGCCTATAATTTAAGTCGTTTTTCTCGATGAATTTTTACTCATTTATAATTTCTTTCATTATTTATCATTTATATTTTATTTATTTGCACGTATTATTGCAAATTTATCAATAATAGTTTTCTTGCCAGCAGTGCTTCCACTTTTTCCCCTTTTTTCCCCTCCGCTTGAAAATATCAATTTCCCTTTTTTCCCCCTCCGTGCTACAGAGTCAAGCTACACTTGTAGATTCACTTTGTCTTCCATTTCCCCTTTTCCCTCTTCCCCATTTTCCTTATTCTGAGGGAATTTCCCTGCGATGTGGAAGCACTGCTTGCCAGCAGCGTTTCCACTTTTGCAGGGAAATTCTCTGAAAAAAGGGGGGAAATGGGGTCTGAAAAGGGAAGAAGAAGAGGGTAAAGGGGAAATCTGGACATTGTATATTCTAGCACGGAGGGGGAAAAAGGAGAAAGATAAGGGAAGAGGGGAAATGGGGTCTGAAAAGGGAAGAAGAAGAGAAGAGGGTAAAGGGGAAATCTAGACATTATATATACTAGCGCGGAGGGGGAAAAAGGGGAAAGATAAGGGAAGAGGGGAAATGGGGTCTGAAAAGGGAAGAAGAAGAGAAGAGGATAAAGGGGAAATCTAGACATTGTATAATTCAGCACGGAGGGGGAAAAAGGGGAAAGATAAGGGAAGAGGGGAAATGGGGTGTGAAAAGGGAAAAAGAACAGAAGAGGGTAAAGGGGAAATCTAGACATTGTATATTCCAGCACGGAGGGGGAAAAAGGGGAAAGATAAGGGAAAAGGGGAAAAAGGGAAAATTGAAAAGTGGAAGCACTGCTTACTAGTGAGTGACTAATTTGTGACTAATTTGTGACTTATTTTTTCTTTTTCTCGATCAGCAAGCGTATAATGCAACAGCAGTAATCCGGCAAATGCGTCATTTGGTGCTAACGAGCAGCGGCAGCAGATCTTCGTGCACTGACGACGAACAATTAACCAGCCCAACCGACTAACCCGACTACTAATGGCTGCTAACTATTTTTCTTTTTGCACTACTTTCATCACAACCAGTGTTCCCACTTTTACAGGGAAATTCCCTGAAAAAGGGGGGAGGGGGGGAATGGGGTCTGAAAAGGGAAGAAGAAGAGAGAAGAGTAAAGAGAAAATTCTAGGCCCTGTATATTCTTGCACGGAGGGGGAAAAAGGGAAAATATAAGGGAAGAGGGGAAAAAGGGAAAATTGAAAAGGGGAAACACTGATCACTACTTGGAGAAAAAAAAATTCCATGTCATGTCCAATGATATTGTATCTTTGTTTAAATAACTGAATTCTTTCTAATTACTGATATTATCATAGAATAATAGTAAATTTTTTGCTCGTATTCACGAGGTGGAGCTTTGGTAGGTTACTGGTAGGTAACTCCGCGGAACGCTAGATTTGAATTTCCCGCCAGTTTTTCCCTACCAGAAGCTGATTGGCTGACTTTGGCACCGCCCAGTGTGTATACTGCCCAATAGAAAGCTTTATAAATTGCTTTGGTAGGTTACTGGTAGGTAACTCCGGAACGCTGGATTTGAATTTCCCGCCAATTTTTCCCTACCAGAAGCTGATTGGTTGACTTTGGCACCGCCCAGTGTGTATACTGCCCAATAGAAAGCTTTATAAATTGCTTTTATAGATTTTTTTCCCTACCATTTTGGATTTTTCGGTGTATTTTCCGTGAATTCGCCACATTCCTTCATGAAAATCTGAATTAATTGAATCTTAAAAGTTAATTAGGCAACATTGGTGAATGGCTCGTACAATCAAACCTGAAAACAAAAAAAAAAATATTCATTAAAATTAATTGTAATCGATTTAATTAATTGATATTATTATTGCAATTTTGTCATTTTTAGTAGTTTGCAAAAATTTTTTTCGTCCTTTGATGTCTTTTTCTGCAAATATTTTTGCAACTTTTTGTGTGTTTTTGCAAATTTTTTATATTGTCCTGGGCGAAAATTTTTCGCAAATTTGTATTTGAGACAAAAACTGAATACAAAATTAAGGTTGTGGTTGTACTAATTATTATAATATTCTATTTTAATTTTATTTAATAATTACTATAATATATATAAAACATATAATAGACAATATATAATAAATGATACAATATATAAATATATAAATATAATAATAATATATATATAAAATAATATAATAAATAATATAATATATGATATAATCAAGGGGTCCGAAACTCCGAGGGAAATTTTGTACGAAGATTATTTGATAACACGTGATAACACGGAGATAACAGGATGATAACAGTGATAACATGACCCAGGTGTAGGAAGATTATTGGAAGTTTCGGACCCTTTGGAAAGCTTGATATCAATTAAAATTTGGAAATAAATTATGATAGTAAAATTTAAACAAAGTTTCTGAATTAAAATATTTTAAGTAATAATTTATAATACAATCAATATAATTAAATAATTTATAATATTATGAATTATAATTGATAATTGATAATATAAAATTACGTAATTTAAATACTTACAAATCAAAGTTAATAATTTATAATATAATTAATATAACTAATAATTTATAATATTTTAAATTACAATTCATAATATATAATTAAATAATTTAAATACTTATAAATCAATGTTAAATGCAGTTCAGTTCACATGTGGGGCAAGTCAAAGATTTCAGACTAAAATTATTGATTTTCCACTGCGGGCTTTTTCTTTCGCTTCGTCAAATCGATGTAGTGGCTTTTGCACAGCCTGTATTTTCCAGTTTACAACAATGAACAAGAAATGAAATATTGTAAAAACCCACAAAAGTTTCCCATTTAATTCTTCGTATACATTGCCTTCTTGTGATAGCCATTACAACAATATACGTTTCAGTAGTACCAGTTATTCAGTGTACGCTCTTATAGGTAAGGCTGTTTCGTGAATATTTCTTAGTTTTTTTCATTAGTTTATATTATAATTTAATTAATTTTATTGTATTATATTTAATTTGTGTAATTATTTTTCGTACGTATTTGCATTTAGTTACGGAATTCGCCGCTAGATGGCGCTGCCGTAGAGCGGCTTCTGCTGACTTGTTTTCTTCGTTGTTGATCCCACAGAAAACAGAGAAAGTTTATGCAAGGCATTCAGAGTTTTTTTACAATTTGTTTCATGAATCAGTTGCAATGGCGGAAGCATTTTCTCGCGATTTGTTAAAACTAGCCATAGCGCAAACGTGTCAAACAGTTGGATGGAACGGCATTCAAGCTTCCTCACTAGACATGCTGGCTGACTTGACCAAGCGCTACATGTACGAAATGGGACGCTTATCGCATCGATATTCAGAACAATGTAAGTTAAAAACGTTGATTAACCATTAGTAAATCTGATTCAGCCGTTAAAAAAAATTGTAATTACAGTTGGACGAACTGAAGTGAACTTTGACGACCTGGGCCTGGCTTTTCGAGACATGGGAATCAACCTGCAGGAGATTGGCGACTATGTACAAAATGTAGAGCCTTACCCGCTGGCCCACGAAATCCCAAAGTACCCCATCAAACGCGAATCTCAGTTGAATTTCTTGAAACCAGGAAGTCAAGAAGTCGTCACTCGACCTGTTCACGTTCACGAACACTTGCCGCCAATGCAGCCCAGTTCAGACGGTAAAAATTTTTTGTGAAAACAGTGAAAAAATACATTTTTTCACATACTTATTTTTTAAATATTTATTTTAGAAGTATTGTTATAAGTTCTTATATTACAGTTACATATTTTTATATTATATTATAGTTAATATTTTACGTTTTTTTTTAAAACAAGTATTTCGTTATATATTTTATCATCTGCTATTCTTACAGATGAAGATAAACAGAACGAAGCTGCTACTATCGAGAATGGAGATCTGGGTGAATCAGGGGTTTCCCCCGAGCCTTCCCAGTCAGGTTCACAGCGACAGGGAGTCTTCAAGCGTCCTGGAGAATCAGGGGACACGCCGAGCAAACGTTCACGAGTAGCCTTACAAGACGAGGGTCAGCCGCTGCGGGAAATAACCAGCGTGATGATGACGACTTCCGGATACCTCTCTTCTTCCCGGGAAGGGAAGCTTCCCGAAGCCCGTTTACCTCAGCCGCTAGCCGAGCTCCTACCTCCCGCTCCCCCGCGGAAGAGAAGAAGGTCCCATGAAGAAACTGATCGAGGGGATGAAGAAAATCGACGAGGGAGGCAAGAAAAAAGACAAGGAAAAGGAAAAAGAGAAAAACAGAGACAAGGAAAAAGATAAAGAAACAGAGAAAAGTGAAGAAATAGTAAAAACAAAGCAAAAGAAGAAAGAAATGAAGGAAGTAGCAGAAGATAGGCCTAAAGAGAAACACGCACCTCTTCCTCCTACGTTTCTATCACCGCCAGTTGAGTCGAAAATCACAGCAGAACCTGACAGACAAAAACTTAATTTCTTCAAGCGAATCCCTAAGATCAAAGAAGATCGCCCAGAGCCTCCAGCGCCTGTGATACGGTCCGTAACACCCGCGGCGGTAGAAGTCGAGCGAGGGGCAGACGACTACGAGGAAGGCGAACTGAGCGCCTCGCCGCCAGGGACGCCTATCACCCCCCGGACTCCGGAGCTGCCCCTGACTCTCCCCAGTAATCGCAAGGAAGCGAAGAAGGAGAAGAAGATCCGCACGCCCAAACCGCCTAAAGAGCGGCCGTCCCCTCGGTGGAGTTCTCGACAGTCGACTCGATGTCCTCGCCCACGAAGAAGAAGCGCGGACGTCCGCCCAAGACGCAGGAATCGCCTAAAGTCCGCCAAGAAACGCCTACACGTCCTGCGGAGCCTCCAGCACCCCCTCCAGCACCCCTCCAGCCCCTGCTCCCACCATCCAGCCGCCTAAACCGATGTTTCCCTTCGTCCCGCCCTTCCCGGTGATGGGGCCTGGTCTCATTCCTAACCTGCCGAACAACTTGTTCCAGAACGTCCCGTTCAACCTCCTCGCGATGGCTGCCCCTGGTTTACGGCAGATGGGCATGGGACTCGGCGGATCAGGGGCTCACCCCGCCATGCCTAACCTACCGATGCCCTCCCCGCTGTTCATGCAGCAGGCCAAGGCGGAGCTGGCGAGCAAAGTACCTGCTACGCCTCCTACCCCGACTCCTCCTCCGAAGAAATCGCCTTCGCCTGTGGCTATCGTCGACAGCCTGGGCGGTGGAGGTGGAGGTAAAGGGGAAGAGCCGAGCGTCTCGACGCCACCTGTGGTAGAAGACGTTCTCAACCGCAAGAAAGAGAAGAAGGAGAAGAAGAAGAAGGACAAGAAGGCGAAGGAAAGAGAAAAAGACGAAGAACCGGAGAGAGATAAAGACAAGGAGAAGAGGGAAAAGAAGGAAAAGAAGAAGGAGAAGAGGGAAAAGGAGAGAGAGAAGGAGAGGGCGCAGAGAGCCGACGTGGAAGAAAATGCACCAGTGCCGAAGATCACCTTCAAGTTCGGAGCTGCACCCTCACCCTCGCCCAGGTCCGGCACACCGGACAGCCAGACCTCGAAAATGCAAGAAATTCAATTTTGTTCTTGTTCTTTATTTATTCTATTTTATTTTATTTTATTTTATTTTATTTTATTTTACTTTAGTGCTATAATAAATATAGTCTTACCAATATAATCTTACTATAATAATATTAATCTTGTAGAAAGTTTATTGTCTTTAATTCAGTTCTTCGACTTTTATTTTTCTGCATTTTTTTCATTTATTTAATTTAGTTTTATTATAATAATAATAGATGAATAATAAATAAACATTCTACATATCAATACTTATTGATTTAATATTCAGTTCACATTTAAATTTACATACTGTATTTTATTATCAGTTGTCTACTAATTTTTCATTGCTTTACCTTGCAATAATGTGTTTAAACCGATTATCAAACGGGATATAGCATTAATTATATATTTTAATAATTATTAAATTTAGTATAGTATCTTATTTATTTATTTAGTATACAGTATATATATATATATATATATATCATATATTTATATTACACATATTATATACATTTACAGCAAGTCTATTTATATTATCTTACTTAGTATATTTTGTATAATAGTTATTTTTTTTTTTTTTTTTTTTTTTTTTTGTGTATTGGACTGAAGCCCTCGTGGGGCCATAGTCGAACTCTGTTACATTATCGCGGAATTAGTGGATTTTTAAATAATATGAAAGGAACAAAGGGTTAAGGTTTCAAATCTGATTCGAGAATTGGTACACATATTGGATCAATTTTTTGTTAGGCGTCCAGACTTTCTACTGAAGTTGGCTATTGCTCTGAGGTGCCCTGGGTCGGACAGTATTGAAGTTTCGATGCAGCTTGTTTTGGTGGCTTTGAGTAGTTCTTTCCTTTGTTTGTCGTGTTTTGGGCATGCTGTCAGAAAATGCTCTACTGTTTCCCTGATTCCCGGACAGTTTGGGCAGGAGGGGGACTCTGTTAAGTGAAATCTATGTAGGTAATCATTCAAAGGGACGTGCCCCATTCTCAGTTGCGAGACGATGCTGCTCTCTTTCCGTGATGTTGCTTTCGGTAGTTGCAGTCTCGATGATGTGACTTTTGGTTGGATCCTGTATAGGTGCCGTCCTTTCTGCGCCTGGTCCCAGTGTCTCTGCCATCTTTCTATATAATGATTCTTTAGTTGGATCTTGATTGAGGATTCCGGTATTGGCATTGGTGTTATTTGCAGGGCTGTTTCTGTGGCTGCTTCCTTGGCTGCTGTGTCTGCTAATTCGTTGCCAGGGATCCCACAGTGCCCGGGGATCCAGTTTATGCTTATTTTGTGTTGGGATGAAGCACACGCTCTTAGGATGTTCGATATATTGCTACACTTGTCGTAAGTTCTGAGAGTGCTTACCGCCCGCACCACTGACTGACTGTCGGTGTATATTTTAACGGTAGATTGTTCTTTCTTGGTGGCGGATATGTGAGCTATTGCTTTCCTGATTGCCGTGGCCTCTGCTTGGAAGACGCTGGTTGTATTCGGTAGCCGGATTTTAGAAGGCCTTCGGATTGGCTGCGGTAGCTCCGCACTGTAAATGACGAAGGCCGCCCCTACACCCCCCTCGCCTTTTGATCCATCTGTGAAAATGTGAAAGACTGGTTTGCCGGTGTCTCCGCTGCTTGTGAGCTGCCCTTGTTTCGGAGAAGCATTAGTTATTATCTTGGGCAGTTTCCATGGTGGTATTGCTGCCGGTTTTCTTTCTACCTGTCCAAATTGTGGGGCGATGCGTTCTATGCAGGCTCTTTTGGCTAGCGTTGGTGAGTGGGCGATGCTCTTTTTTGTTGGCTCTTTCTGTAGCCACTGATGACAAGGGTGGTGTTTTCCGTACCGTATTATGCGGAGGATCTCGTGGAGACGGTACAACTCCAGTTGTAGATCGACCGGCATCAGTCGTGCCTCCACATCAAGCGCCTCTGAGGGACTTGTGCAGAGGGATCCCGTAATTTGAAGAGCCGCTTGTCGCTGGACTTGCTTTAGTTTTCCCACTCGAGTGTGGGTTACGTCAGCCCACGCCAGGCAGCCGTACCTCAATATTGGTAGAATTGCCGATCTATAGAGGGTTCGGAGGATGTCCTGCTTGAGACCCCATCTCTGTCGCGCAAAGCATTTCAACCTGGTGAGCAATCTGGATGTTTTCGTTGTAATGTGATCGATGTGGTATGACCATTTTAGTTTTTTATCCAGAATGACTCCCAGGTAGTTTACTGTTGGCAAGGCAGGCAATACCTCTCCGTTTAGCTCTATCGGGACTTCGTTGTTTTTTCGCTTTCGCGAAAAGTGAATTAGCTGTCTTTTTGCGTTTCCGAATATCATTTTGTTTTCCTCTGCCCATCCATCTGCCTCTATCAGAGCTTTCTCCAGGTGTGGCTTATTGGATTCAACTGTTTTCCCCATACAGAGTATGGTTGTATCGTCCGCAAAAGCCTGGGCTATGATGTTTGGTATTGCATTTAGCCTAGCTAGGCAGCTGTCGGTTGCTATCGTGAACGCGATAGGTGATAGGGGTGAGCCTTGGGGAACACCTTCGACTGTCCTATACAAGTCGCTCTGATCTCCGAGATAGTTGAATATCTGCAAGGGTCTGTTTTTGAGGAAGGCCGCGATCCAGTTACGCAAGTAGCTAGGAATTCCTTTTCGTTCCAGGGCTGCTACGATCAACGAGTGATCGAGTTTATTGAATGCGTTTTCCATGTCTAGTTTGACCAGCGATAGTGTCCCATGTTTTTTGAAGCTCACCTTAATGTTTTCAATCAGATTAAGTATGGCATCCTGTGCGGAGATTCCCCTCCGGAATCCGAATTGGAGGGGGTGAAGTGAGTTGTTGCTTTGTACCATGAAGGAGAGGCGTTTCGCGATGATTTTCTCCAGAAGTTTTCCCATTGTTATTTAATATCTAACCTGTTATTTGATCTCTGAAACAGTGTATTTAAGCCTGTCATCAAACGGGACCACGAAGAAAAGGACCGTCCACCGTCAGCAGCTCCGTCAGACGCCTCGGCTCGCGAACCTCTTGCCGGGATCTCTACTTCATCATCAGCAGCAGCAGGAGGACCCACGCCAGAAGTGGCCAAATTCGCAGCTCTCATCACACGACCCCCCAAACCTCCCAAGACTCCTGGACCGAAAAAGGACAAGGAAGCGAGGTCCGAAGTCCCTGGGACTTCCTCAGGGACCCCCGTCCCAGTCCCAGGCGTCCCTAGTCCCGTCCCTAAAGTTAAGAAGGACAAGGAGAAAGACAAGGACAAGAGCAAGTCCCGCAAATCCGAAGGAGGAGTCAAAGAGTCGAAGGAAGTCAAAGAGAAGGAAAAGGAGAAAGAAGGAAAAGATAAAGACAAGGAGAAGAGGAAATCGGATAAAGCGGCTGTGGCGGTTATCACAGAAACTGTGGGCTCTTACTACGTAAGTATTATTTCATTTATTTTAGTTTAAGTAGTTAGTATTTTTAAAACTATGTATAATATTATTAGAATCTCGTCCCTAGTAGTTTCTCCTATTATTCTACGATAACTAAAATAGTGTAACTGTGTTCTAATATAACTTATTTTTCTAGAAATTTGGATTTAAATGTCCTATTATTCCAATATAACTCTATTCTAGTATATTTTTTTTGTAAATATTGATTTAAGTACTTATTTTAAAATTATTTTTAATGTTGTAGTACCTTCTCTTGTAGTTTTTCCTATTATTCTAGGATAACTCTGTTCCAGCGTAACTTATTTTTCTATAAATTTTCATTTCCTATTATACTGGTATAACTTTACTTTTTTTGGTCTAAACTTTAATTTGAGTTTGCATTTTTTTAAAATTATTTTTAATGTTGTAGAACCTTCTCTTGTAGTTTTTCTTATTATTCTAGTATAACTCTATTCCAGTATAACTCGTTTTCTCTGCAAATGTTAATTTAAATATTTTATTTCTTGGATTTCTTGGTTTTCTAGTGTTGTAGAACCTATTCTTTTAGTTTGTTCCTATTATTCTAGGATAACTCTATTCTAGTACAACTCTTTATTTTCTCGTCTGGTTTTTTTGTTTTGTACCTCAGTACCCAAGAAAGACTGTTTCGCATGATCTCAAAATTTTCAAACACTTTTTCAAACACTTTTTATTTTTCTCTTTTTTTGGCATGGTTACTTGGCTCTTACCGAAACTTTCCTCTCAAAACAAAATCAAACCGGGATAAAATTTATCTCCGAAAATTTCTTCAGTATTTTTTTATTCCTGTATAAATAAATCATTGATTTTTTTTGTAAAAATTAAGAGCCGAAATTGACGAATAATGAGATAACACGACACTCTTTCTTGGTTTTTTTTCCCACGCATTGTCGCAGAACGAAGTCGAGTACACGGCTCGATCTTGTTTTCAACAGGACGAACAAGGTAACAAAATCTGGATATGTCCCGCTTGCGGAAGGCAGGACGACGGGACGCCTATGATTGGCTGCGACGCCTGCGACGACTGGTATCATTGGTGAGAATTTTTATTTCATATATTATCATTATGTGTGATATATTCAAGCCACCTCTGGGTTCTGTGGGTTCGATCCCACTCGACTCCGAGTAAGACCTTCCCCAGACCAGCGACTCTTAGCAATTGAATCTGCAATCCCTGCCCCCCTGGGATCATGGGCTAACGCCTGCATACCCGTCAGTAAGATAAACATATATATATCTATATATATATATATATATATATATATATCCAAGCGTGTAATTGGAGGGCTTGCCCACCCACTACAGGATGAATAACCCGTGAGATACAATAATTTACAGTTTACATGCTACACAGGTTTTCGCCAACAGTTAGATTACTAATATAATTAATATTATATTAGGATAAGTAAGTTAAGTGTTAAATAAGTAAGTAAGAATAAGTAAGTACGTTAGAATAAGCAATATTGATAAAATTTTTCAAACTATGTAGATAATGAAAAGAGTAAGAATGAAGAGAAATAAAAGTACTACGGTGCTAGAGTCTAAATATGTAGTAAAAATTGTAAAAAGGAAAATGGTAAAATTAAAAAATATTAATATAAGTAAATTTAATTTAAATATATTATAATAGTAGTATATTATTAATATAAATAATAAAATATAAGTAAAATAAAAAAATAAAAAAAGTAATTTGTGTATATTACTGCAATATTTATTATATAATTATAATGATTGTATTATTTTTTATTTTTCTCGTCCATTATTTACAGCAGAGAAAAAAATATTTATAAAATGTAATGAATTAGTTTTTCTTATTATGACGTAATTAAAATAATCATATTAATATACAATCAAAGGAATTAAAAGTAAATTATTTTTATTTTCTTATATTTCGTAGTTGATATTAATATTAATTTACTATTTTAAATCGCTTATTATTTGTGTATAAATTATAATACTGATTTCCACTAAATACTACCAGACTCGGTAATAGGATTAATAGGCTACAATAGAATTATGATATTAATTAATATTAATAACGATTATTTTTATTTTGTAAAGTCCCGTGTAGGAATCCCAAGTCCTTACTGATGTTTTTTTTTAATTCCAATAAGGGCATTCAGGCCAGTAGGCCCATGGCTCCTCTTACTAATGTAATTATAATATTAATTAATGTAATTAACAAATGATTTCAATATTACAGGGTGTGTGTGGGAATCCAAGTCCCGCCTGCGGAGACGGAGAACTGGTACTGTCAACGGTGTATCGCCAAACAGAAGCTCGGCACTCTGCCCGACAAGAAAAAGGGACGCAAGAAAAAATCACTCTAATATTGTAATTTATCCTGAATTTAAGTGTATATTTCTTATCCACGAGAATCTTTACTTACTTTAAAGTGAAGCATTTTGTTCTGCGATCTTTCTTGTTGAAATGAATGGGTATGTTCACTCCAATACAATCTTCATTTTAGTAAAAAAAAAATGAGAGCTTCATATAGTAAAGACTCTTGAGCGTAATTAAGTAATTTATATAATTAATTAGTAAGTAATTTATTAAGTAATTAGTAAGTAGTAAGTAAGTAATTTATTATAGTGTATTTACGTTACTGTTGAATTAGGAATACGTTATATATTATTATTATAATTATTATTATACGAATAATTATAATTACGAAATATTGGCGATGAAGAAACGGTAGCTGGTTCGAAACATTACGTGAAAGATACGAACTGAATGTCTCTTACCGAGTAACTGGTACTTAAACTACTACTTAAATTAGTACTGGTATGTTCATTAAAAAAGTGTACAGCATGGGAAAGTTTGAAAGTCCTTTTTGCAGTTTATAAAATCATTTATGCATAAAATTGAGTTAAGATAGATTAAAGTAACTGTACTTAAACTAAATTAATGCGTGTTATCAAGAAATACTCTCGTATTCCTGCAAAAATTAAGGAAAAGTGACGTTTGGCTTTCCCATGTTGTACCCTTTTTTAATGAACAAGACTCTACGTTGAGTCTCGTCTGAGAACTGGAAAACAAGCATAAATTGAATGTGGAATGTAGAAATGATGATTGGGATACGTGTACCTGAACTGAGATATTCCAGTTTCCCGTGACGAGTAGTACTGAATCGTACGATTTCGTTATGTTATAAAGCATAAGTATTGTACTTACTGTTTACTATGATTAGTTGTGAAATGAAACTGGCGCATAATCTTTAATAACTCGAGTTTTTCCTTATAAACATCATATTTCTGTGGTTTGTATGTTCAATGTACGTACAGTCATGTTCACTAAAAAAGGGTACAGCAAGAGAAGTCAAAACGTCACTTTTTCTTAGTTTTTGGAAGAATATTATAGTATCACTTGATAATATCCATTAATTTAGTTCAAATACGGTTAACTTGATCTATCTTAGCTAAATTTAATGCATAAATGGTTTTATAAACTGCAAAAAACGAGTTTAAACCTTCCAATGCTGTATCCTTTTTTAATGAACAAGACTGTACTTAATAGCGTTTGAAATCATATTAACGTGTTACCTGTCAGTTAGATTATATTGAAATGTGTATTTCATGATCATGGATAGCCAGTGGAATGAATATACTTTTAACATGACTGAAATTCTTTTTTCTTCGAAACCATCTTAAAACATTGTACAGTCATGTTCAATAAGAAAAGGTTACAGCATCGATGAAGTTCAGAGTTGTTTTCCGCTATCTATAAAGTTGTAGTACAATTAATTTACATAATTGTTGATAAAACAAACTATATTTTAAGTAGAGATACATGCATTATAAAAAAATATTCACACGTTCTCGTAAAATCAAATGAAAAGTAGCGTAGAACCGTGCTGTACCCGTTTTTAATTAGCATGACTGTACTCATAACTCTTGTTATTTGGTGTCGTTTTACTAATTAAAAATCCTCTGCCACACTTCTCGGCCAGATATGAACTCGGACTTTCCGTCAATCAGCGAAACACATGACCTAGAGTAGAAAGTAGAGAGTAGAAACCTAGAGTAGTTGAGTAGGTAGAGTGACCATTGAGAACTAATTTAGACACTGTTTCTTGTCATCAAGGTGTTCCTTTCTTCGCTGGCATCACGCTGAGCTGCATCAAAGTCGTTTAATTTAATTGCATCTATTTTTTATATTCTTCATTTATTATCTCATTTATAATAATTCTTCATTTATATAAATATTTAATATTTATGAAATTAAATTTTAAAAGATTAAATGGATTTATTAATATTTATATTATTTGATTTAATAATATATAATAATAAATAATAATAATAAATAATAAGTAATCTTCATTTATATTATTCGTAGTCCATTCTGTTGAGAGAGACTAGAGTGAGATAAATACCAACTCGGTTCTGGGAGCAAATCTGCTAACAGTCAGTTTTGACTCTGTTTCTTGTCGTCAACGTGCTGCAAGAAGGAGGAGTCAGTCCTGTGAAGTAATAAAGAACTTAGCTACGATTTTAATTAGTCAAAAGTATTAGATTATTAACAAATTTGCATTTTATTTGCTCTTAAATAGGAGAGCTGGTAACTTGAAGTCGTCAGATAGACGAGAACTGGCTTGAGAGATACATCGATAACCGCAAAGGGATTTTCCCTGCTTCTTACATGGAAATCCTTCGTAGACCTGTGGAAAAATCACGGAGGTCCTCGTTTACTCGTAGACCAAATTACCAGTATAATACTATCTCGAAATATCAATTAGAAATTTTTATAAATATTTCGTAAAGGTACCGAGTGGGCCATCCAGTTACCTGTTTCACTAATGACGAACGGTTCACTGCGGGCAAGCAACCAGAGAAACGCACCTCACGTACAATACGGACGACAGAATCAGTACTCTGCCCACTGGTACTCACTGGTGCTTCATAACTTCACATTCCATAACTGAAGTATTCGTTATGTACAGCGGTGTTTAAAAAAAAGTACCCCCCTTCAATGGAAAAATGCCTTTAGGGGGGGGGTACTGTTTTATGAACATCGCTGTACTTGGACATCTAGCACAGCCAGATACACAATATCCGGTTGATAAAATATAGCAACTTATTTATTTGTCGTCTATAGGCGGTCCTTGGAGTCCCTCGATGCGGATAGTGGAAACTGCATAAGAATCTCCACGTCTGAACGCTCGTAAACAACCAATACTGTAATCAAACTAATAGGTTTACATTAGAATTCGTACTAATTATAATCATGGACATTATCTTGGTGTCGCTGAATATTTAGGGACCGCGTACTGTACCCTTACGTTCCGCAGAACAAGGACGAGCTGGAACTGTGAGAAAGCGATACCGTTATACGTTCTGGAGATATGTGACGATAGCTGGTTTGTTGGAACCTTTCATCGAACCGGACGTTACGAAACTTTCCCTGGAAATTACTTGCAAGGCCTCTAAAAATTCGCAAATGTCCGCCATATTTACAAAATCTATTTATTCAAAGTACATTTCCGATTTCAGCTCTCACGTCCAAACAAAATTACAATTGCAATATTTAACAATCCAATCAATCTTTCTTAAATAAAGCAATTTTCTTGCATAATATTTATCGAAGTCATTTATTCGCCACCAAACCAAAGAGTTAGCTGTCTATTCACGATTTTTATAAAGAACATATAGTACTCAGAGATCGAGATTTATATTGCACGCTGTTAGCTTTTTGCTAGATTTTGAAGATTTCTCCTCAAAAGTTGTTCTGCTGTAAAAGAGGCTTGTTCTCTCTGTTGAACAAGAAGGTTGATTTCACTGTTGTAGAAGAAGGTTGTTTTCTCTGACGTAGAAGAAGTGTTTTCTCTCTGCTGTAAAAGAGGCTTGTTTTCTCTGTTGTACAAGAAGGTTGATTTCTCTGCTATAGAAGAGACTTGTTCTGTCTGTTGTAGTAGAAGGTTGTTCTCTCTGTTGTAGAAGAGACTTGTTCTCTCATTTGTAGGAGGTTGATTTCTCTGTTCCATAACAGACTTGTTCTCTCTGTTGTAGTAGAAGGTTGTTCTCTCTGTTGTAGAAGAGACTTGTTCTCTCATTTGTAGGAGGTTGATTTCTCTGTTCCAGAACAGACTTGTTCTCTCTGTTGTAGAAGAAGGTTGATTTCTCTGTGTAGAAGAAAGTTGTTCTCTATGTTGTAGGAAAAGGTTGTTTTCTCTACTGTAGAATAGACTTGTTCTTCATGTTGTTGTACAAGTTTGTTTTCTCTGACGTAGAAAAAGTGTTTTCTCTCTGCTGTAGAAGAGATTTGTTCTGTCTGTTGTAGAAGAAGGTTGCTCTCTCTGTTTCAGAAGAGACTTGTTCTGTCTGTTGTAGAAGGTTGTTTTCTCTGTTGTAGACGAAGGTTGTTTTCTCTGCTGTAGAAGAGATTTGTTCTCTCTGTTGTAGAAGGGACTTACTCTTTTGTTGTGGAAGAGACTTGCTTTTTCTGTTGTAGAAAGAAGGTTGTTGTTGATCTTCCTTAACCGGTAAGTCTCGTGAATTTGTGCAGCTTCGTGCTGTCATTCAGCCTATGAAGACTCTCATCAGCCAAGTGCTTCAGACGTTCGTATTTGCTTTACTTTGGCTAATTTCAACTGAACAAAGTTACCGACATTATTCACGGTGTTTTCGAAACGTACACTTTACTTGCCCAATCTTGCTACTACCAAAATGTCCTCGTTAATAAGAACAAAGCTTTTCCAGGTTCCGTCAATCGTGTTATGTTAAAAGTGAAGCCACCGATATCTTGATTCTTCAAGAGGCCCTGGACAGATTCCTTTTCTTTACCTACATGGCCGCTGCTAAGCAGTGATCGTCTCTCGCGGATCCATGATTCCGCCCCAGTGGCTTCTGTGTAAAACTTATACCAGTCGACAGCGTCAGTCAGACGCAAGCAACGATCTGTCGCGTGATCCCAATAAATAACTAATAATAAACAATAATCCCGGCAAAGTGTGCTTGCAGCTGCTGCAAGCTACTTTCAGTCTAGTTAACACAGAAGTTACTTGATAGTTTTGTTAAACAGACTGGTGTGTTCAAAGGTTTCAAACCTGTGTCGCAGCAAAATCTCCATTTTCGATCATCTGTTGTCGTTCGAAGCCACAGCCTTAATCATAGATTTGTGTGACTAGATCTCAGATCCAATCGCCTGACGTCTCTTCTGGAGGTTCTGAACACTGCTAAAGAGGTAGCAAGATCCGCAGAACAGGTAACCGGCTCTTCCTGGATCCTAGTGATTTCGTCATCAATTTTTCGAAGCAGCTGGTACAACCTGAGCTCCAAGTTTGCCCGACGGATTTGCACAGGCTCCTGCAGAGCACTGTACCCGCTGGAGAAGAGCTTGTACCTGAAATTCGATTTCTTCAGCCAAAAAGTGACCGGCCTCGTTCAAAGATATAGCTGTCTCCTTGAACGATAGATGAGCTTCGGAGCGATCGTCAAATGACGGCTTCAAGTTTCTTAGGTTTCTCTAGAAGATTATACATCGAATGACGAATGTGAACCCGGCAGGGCAATGAAATGGGAAAGCATCGCGACTAACTGGGAGTGTTAAACTTCGCAGTGGCAACATTAGGAATGAAGCAAAAATTGTTTGGGAAAAGCTAGTTACGGGGAAAACGCGAAATAATTGAACGTGACAAAAAATCATGTCAGCAGGGCAAAGTATTGGGAACGGGTTGAAAACTCATGGGAACAATAGATCTCGCTTGGGAAGATTAGGAACAATTGAATCTCTGATTGGGAACTAATAGTTACCTAGATAACTGCACTCAAAGTTACCATGAAACTTAATTGGCTATTCCCAAAGTATTGCGAATTGCTTGAGAATGAAGAAGTCTAAGTCGAGATGTAGAATTTTTTTGTTTTGAACAAGAATTTAGTAACGTGCTGAGCAAGAAAGGAATTGGTTAATTGATAAATTATTTTATTTCTTTTTACTTTTTTCCTTGTGCTCAAATTGTGTATAAAATAATCACAGAGCTTCAGTCTTTGCTGCTGCTCTTGTTACTTCTTTACATAGATCATCGGTTTTTGCCATTTCTGGTTTCTCCCCAGAAGGTAGGCAACGAAATGGTTGTTAGCATGGTGAATGACCGCTCTGAGGAAATAACTGTTGGGAAACAATCTGAATAAAATGCTGAACTCGAGGCTTATTTAATTTTACTTACTTTGAGGGCCTAGGGAAATCTTCTCCGGAATATTCGCATAGGCGGGTTACAATTTCTTCACCCCTTTTCGTTGGGAAAGGCTCCACCAATAGATGAGTATTAGTTGTTTGAAACTGAACGGATAGCGTTCCAGAGAATGGAGTTTTGGTAAATAACAAAAACGTAGAGCTTAAACGCTTGAGAACTGTTAGTTTACTTAAGAATGAAAGAACCTTGGGTCAGCACTACACCGAGCAGGATGCGCAACAATACGTTTCTCAAGCTGATTTACTGAAGTTGTTCCAAGTTCTTGCATTCCTCCGTCTGGATCAACGCTAATAGAAAAATAAGAAGTCAATACGGTAAATTAGTTTATAAGTTGTGAGCATTTCATTGTAGTTACCCGACAGGAACAACAAGGTCAGAAAAGTTTCTTTCAGATGAGCAATGCGGCGTTGTACAAGTTCTTCTGTATTATTGACGGACAGGCAACAACTTCTGCACAACATGGTAAATCGTAGTTGTGCCCGAACAAAAAAGGGAAAAAAATGTACATTGCTGTTTCAATTGATAATTTCTCTCATAATCGTAGAATTCCAAGGTTCGTGTTGGCCCTGGAACTTCTTTCTTGAGCTCCGGAAAATTTGTAGACATTATCGCAGCTTCCGGTGCAGTGCCGTTTCTTTGCGAAGTTCGCGGTTTTTCGATTTCATTAACTGATTTAGGAACTTCGGGAAACTGTGATCGTATGCAGCTAGTCGGGTACTGTATGCGGGGATCTCTTTCATAGCGGCAACCAGGGCCGCACAGAGGCTATCAAAGGCACATGAGTTTGTTATTTGTATTACTTTTCCTCCTTTGAATGCTATTGGTAGAAACAAGTTCCCGTTTTGCAGTACTCGAATAGGGTATCCTTCCAAGTCACTAACCATTCCCCTGTACTATTAAAGTAGGACTCTTTTTGGTCTTTGCTCTTCGATATTTCCCACCTCCAGTCCTCTCTTTCACTGAGGGCCTTCGTACAAGCGTCTTGTACATTGTTGATTTCTCCAATTGGTTTCAAACCGACTGCATCAAGTATTTCACCCAAAGTGCTTTCCTCTTCAATACGATAGTCTTCGATCTCTGCAGCCAAGGCTTCATCTTCAATGCAAACGTTGTCAGAAATACTGAGTGGGTGCTGAGCTGCTTCGTTACGTCCAAGGGGAAACGCATCAGATCCATCGTTATTGGTCTGTACTCGTACTGGAGAAAGACTTGATGGAAGTTGTTCTTCTACCTCAGTCTCCTGTTCATGGGATTGAACTTCGTAAGTTTGGCGTGGCGAATTTCGGTCTACGCTTTCACGTTGGTCTTCTGGCTCAGCTGTTGGAGGAGCAGAATTCTCTTCAGGGCTGACAGACTTATTTAGGTCCGAACGGGCCAGCTTCAGTCTTCCCGTCATCGAAAAATCTTCGTAAAAAGAATTTTGGCATACATGGTCTCCACGAAGCCAGAAGTACGTTTTCACGAAATTGTTATGCGATTCCACTTCTGCATTGCTCCTTCTTGCATGGTAGCCATAGAAGTTGCCCATGACACAAGTAGACAAGGGGGCGAACTGTAATAGGGTGTTGATAGCTGCCATCGGGAAGTTGGGAGAGCAATAAGGATTGGGCTGCATTTCCAGATCGTCCTGGAAGTTATGAATGGCAACCTGGACCTGCTCCAAGATTCCTACAAAGCATCCCTGAACTTTGATGGGAACTCTGTAGTCTCGATTCCTTGCAGGTCTGCTAAGTGGACATCCGTTTCGGGTAAGAGCTGTACCTCATCTATGCGACCCAGCAGCTGTTCCGCTTCTGCACAGACAACCTGCCTCAACCCTGACAATGCTTTAATGCAAGCACTGTCGTAAACTTCAGAAAGTGCAATTGTGCACATACCGGAGAATAAGTTGAGCAACGCAATGAAATCCATCGTCATAATCATTTTGCAAAAAAAGCCCGGTATAGAATTGTTTGACAAGTTTTGGAAGCGAAGTTATCGATGGTAGCTTGGAAATTAGCTTCACCATATGGGCACAATCAAGGCGTATCCAGACTTTTGGAATAACATTACTCTCTCCGATGCATTGAACGTAGCAGCTACCCAAATAATTCTCCAATGAAGTGGTGTTAAAAGCCAAGCAGCAAGCGTTCAAGAGCGCTTTTCCGCGATCGATTGTAACTTCGTCTGGCAGAACTTCTGATTTCCTCAACCAAGTATTGATCCAGAAACAAATCGCAACTGTGTCTTCCCTAGCTGACAACATCTGAAACCTTGGAGTGTCACCAACTGTCCCTACGTAATAAAAAACTTGCTTATGTGTTTCGCCAGAGGAGTAGGAAGGGGCTTTGTGGACAACGGTCCCTGTGGCATCAATGTGTAGAACGACTCTCCCGCTTGTTTTCACGAATCTTTATGTTTCAATCTGTTACGCCAAACGGAACATCGTTACCAGGCAACAGATAATCACCGTCGTACTTTCCGGTAAATCTCCTACCGCATTCTCCGCAATACCCGGTGAAAGAAAGAACCGGCTCGTTTTCGGTACCAGAGATACTGTGATTCTTTAAGGCCGAAGTGCATTTAGTTTTTGAAATCTTCACTAGACTGCCAGCAATGACATGAATCCATTGATGAGGCCCGAGGCGCATCCGTTTCCTCTTGCCTTCCTCATGTGAATAATGAGATGAGAACATCGAAAGCCAATCCTCCCATGGCACGGTAAACTTGTAGGTCCGGCAGGTTGGTTGATCGGTACGAACATTTCTGTCTTCTGCATCACAAACGTTGTCTGCCGATGAGCCTGACTGAGACGTTGCGTCCAGCATGCAAGATGCAAGACATTAAGAGAAGACGTCAAACAAATAATTTACTTACCTCTTTCAGTAAAATTGCGCCAAGGGCGTCGGCAAGATTCCTTCGGTTTTCGCTCAGCACATTAGAGCACCAGCGAAGATAACTGACATTGCTGGAACCATTGTTGGAACGACTGGAAATGTTTTTCAATCTGCCCTCTTTAAGACTTAGGTTCCATTTACCGTCAATCATAACTACGTCCTTAAATTCACAAACTGCGTCTACGAACGCCTGGTTTTGACTAGCCACGTCGTTTCCGAGCAGCTTCCACACACTTGGTTCTTTGGGCATTTTGTCACAATTGTTTTTACAAAAAGAAAACTACTTTTTTCAAAATATACTCTCCGCTATCACAAATCGCCTGCTTAGGGATGGTGGTGTAGAACTTACTGTGATTTGTTTGCCAAACGCGAGTCGGGGTCTACTAATTGACATATAATCATATAATCTATATATCATCATATCATCATATATATCATATAATCATGACATATAATAAGACCAATTTCTAGAAAGCATCATAGAGTTACCAATAGAGCTCTCGAAGGTCAACCAAAGAACGTTTCTTCGTCACTTACTCCCTTGGGTTACATTCCCAAGAAATATTATCTGTGACAATTTACGTATTACTCTGTACTATCTGCAGAGTAACATCAGGATTAATACCTATAAGTTGCAGTTATCTCGGTAACTGTTCGTTCCCAATCAGAGATTCAATCATTCCCAATCTTCCCAAAGGCGAGATCTATCGTTCCATTGGTTTCCAACCCGTTTCCAATACTTTTGAAATAGCCCATTGAGTTTAATGGTAACTTTGAGTGCAGTTATCTCGGTAACTATTCGTTCCCAATCAGAGACTCAATTATTCCCAATCTTCCCAAAGGCGAGATCTATCGTTCCCATTGGTTTCCAACACGTTTCCAATACTTTTGAAAAGCCATTAAGCTTAATGATAACTTTGAGTGGGTTATCTTGGGAACTGTTCGTTCCCACTCAGAGATTCAATCATTCCCAATCTTCCCAAGGCGTGATCTATCGTTCCCATTGGTTTTCAACCCGTTCCCAATACTTTGCCCTGCTGACATGATTTTTTGTCGTGTTCAATTATTTTGCATTTTTCTCAGTAATTAGCTTTTCCCAGTCAAATCTTACTTCAGTCCCCATATTACAACTGCGGAAATCTAACATTCCCAATTTCTCGCGGTGCTTTCCCATTTCATTGCCCTACCAGGTTCACATTCGTCACGGAACGATAGTCCTTGCCTTGGTCTTCGGATCGTAGCAGGCCTTCAGTTTCGTCGACCGAGCTAAGAGATCATCGAGGGATTGAACAGATGGGCCTGGTAAGCGGCTTGCAGACGGTCCCGACGCAATTATGTTGCGTCGATAAGCGAGTTCCAATATCCTTCAGTTTTTCTAGTTCCGAGTAAATTTCTTTGGAGTCAAAATGATCTTAACTAAGGAAAAGATATAAAACATTAGTAAAACTGAAATATAGCAAGTACAAATAAGCATATTTTCTTGAAGCTCAACTTGAGTCGATGAGTTGTTCTCCTTCATTCGGACATGGACATCAAGGCGCTGCCACAGCGGATCAGCGTGTTCCGAATAATTTGTTCTCTTTAATTCAGTTCCCTACTTTCCCGCTAGTTGGCCCGAGTCTTTTCTCCTAATTTTCACCCTTACGTGAATTTACCTTACCCTTACGAAAAGTTTCAACGACGGCTTACCAGTCTTCCGCTGGTTCCGAAACGGCAAGCTCGCTGCGTGTTAACGGCTTGCTTACTCCACGTAGTGCAGTGCTCTAAAAGCTAGTGACTGACTAGGTAAAGGATGGTCAAAACTTGACCATTCTTTTGTAAGCAAGCGGCGACCTTGTTCTCGCCTTGCTTTGGCAAGCTGGCTTTGGCCTAGCTTTAAACTAGCTTTAATTTCGCGCGGCTTTATCAGTCGTTAATCGAAAGTCATTGAGCAATGTCGTTGGAAATTTCAGTTCAATAAACTGTAGTTTTGACTGGCCACGATCGTCTTCTTATTTCGTAAGTTAACCTAACACAACGCAGGAACCACTAAAATCACGAACACAGTGCACTTCTGGAGGGGAGCTGAGCCTCGTCAGAGATTATCAGGATTCTCTCGAACGTCGCGGAACCGCCGAAACAGAGTGATACACTCTGTACCCTCAGAGTGGTACTAGCGTAGCAGATCATAGGCCTTCGGGAGCCTATCAGGACTTTTCCGGATGTTGGGGTGCCGCCACAGCAGAGCAGCGCACCTCTGGAGCAGGGTAGCGCGTGGTCCCAGCAGAGTATTCGCCGCTGCAGAGCAAGTGCAACGCCACAGCAGAGTAGCACTGCGCAAAGTGTGTTTGACGGCGAAGAGCCCATCCTGATAACCAGCATGATCGGGCTGAATCATGCCCACTCTTCGATTCCCGAGAAGGTTTCCACCAATGTCCCAGGACCGCCGTTAGCCAAAAGGAACCAGTTGGAGTGATTGATCTGAGCTCGGAAAACAGGAGCACTGGTGTCAACTTTCTGATCCAGGAGAAGATCGACATCCTGGTGAAGGCGTTCAGGAAGTTCCTCTCCACTGACAGCCTCGAGACCACTGTAATAAACTCGAGGACCAGCAGACTTGCGCATTTAATTGCTGAAGGTCCAGATGTACTAGATTTTGGTACTAAGCACTTAGCGGGGAAGATAGAAGAGCTTACCCTCTCGCACAACCATGATGCAGCTGAATGGTGATCGAAGACCTCCAGGGGCGGTCCGCTCGCTGAGGAAGACGACTTTCGTTTGTCCTTGTATACGACAGACAGAACCCAGCCTGTTCTGCAACCAAAAGAGCGTAATGCTCTCTACAACCGATAGCACACAACTTCTTGTTGTGCAACCGGAATAACGTACTCGTCCTACAACCAAAAGAACGCAACTTGTTCTACAACCAATAGCACCAACTAATTCTAACCGAAACAACGTCTTGTTCTACAACCGATACAACACAACTTATTGTACAACCGGAAGACTGTCTTGTTCTACAACCCGATACAATACAACTTATTCTACAACCGAAACAACGTCTTGTTCTACAACCGATACAACACCACTTAATCTACAACCGGAAGAATGTCTTGTTCTACAACCGATACAATACAACTTATTCTACAACCGAAACAACGTCTTGTTCTACAACCGATACAACACCACTTCTTCTACAACCGGAAGAATGTCTTGTTCTACAGCTGGTAGAACACAACTTATTCAACAACCAAAACAACGTCTTGGTCTACAACCGAAACATCATTTTGTTCTACAACCGAAATCTTGTTCTACCGCCGTTAGTACAACTTGTTCTTCAACCGAAAAGAGCGTCTTGCTCTGCAAGCTTATTGAATTCAAAATCCAGAAGTCCTCATCTCTAAACCCTCTCTATTTATCAGTAATTGCACTGTTCCACATATCACTATGGTACTATACATTATCCACTATGATACACATTTGATAATCCTATTCGTCAAGTATGGGCATTGCTAGCAATACATATATTAACGATAAATTAAACAATACCTTCACCAGAATCAGAAACATGCAAAACAGAACTACTCCTACATCAAACTACAACAAGCAAGGTGAATACTTAAAATTGATTATGATTATCCAGACTGGACACTAGTGCAGGGTTGCTGGACTTAAGTTAGGTAGAATCCTAGGTTGCTATCATTGTGTGTTGGGTGAAGTGTCAAGGAGATACACGTTTTTCAGAACCTTATTAACAATAAGAGCAATCAACAAGCTTTCCTTGAATATCGTGGCCAGTAACTAGAAAGCAGCGCCATCTATGTCAGAATTTTCCAACTATTTTTGGCGCCATTTTTCGACGATTCGCGGGAATCTTTTTCTGGGCAACCGGTGTTCCCATACAAATATAAACTATAAATTCAAGAGGAATTCATTTATTTTTTTCTTCGATTCATTGTACAAAACGTGATTTCTGTTTACTATATACATTCTTATATTATTGTATTATATTTATTACTAATTCTCTTACTTATTTATTTCCAACATTAGAAAAAAGCGAGCATGTCTTTTAGACACTTTACGTAACAAATTCCTGAATACTTTCACTAAATTTTGAATATCCACATGGAGTAAAGTTTCCCGCCAGATTTTATAATACGAAATAGTTTCCATTTCCACCGATAGGTGGCGTGTGGCGCGCGTTTCGAACCAATCCACCAGACTAATCAATACACCCTTCGGTAACAAATGAAAGTAATAATAAAATAATCTACAAATGTTTTAAAATATATTGAACTAATATAAAATATATGAATTAATTAATATAATTTCTATTTTGTAAAATATTAATTGTTAACTAGACTTAAATAATAATTTAAACTAAAAAACTATAAAATTACTATTGTAGATTTACTGCATCTAAAATAAACTATCAAAACTAACTACTAATGAATTATTTTAAAAATTTTATAATTCTTCTATTTTATTTCTAAACGATTGTAGGATACTGATGTGTTTTCATGCAAGTTTGGGTTGAAAATAAAAGTACATAAAAGTAGGTTAAGTGTAAATTTATTACGTCCACTCGTTGCATTAGGCCTATAATGAATCGCATAAAAAGCTGCTGTTTTGTAATGCGTGGGAAACAGCCCAGTCGTTTCCACGTGGTTGTGTGTGTTTGTCCCCAAACTATCAACTATCCCAGAATACTAGTTTCAATAGCATATCTACTAACCAGTGTTTCCACTTTTCCATTTTCCCCTCTTCCCTTATCTTTCCCCTTTTCCCCCCCCCTTTCGTGCAAGAATATAAAGGGTCTGGATTTCCCTCTTTACTCTCTTCTCTTCTTCTTCCCTTTTTTCAGACCCCCATTTCTCCCCTTTTTTCAGGGAATTTCCCTGCACTACTACTAACACCCCACCTAAAAACATATGTAATAGTACAAAGGACTCGCAAATCCCCCACAAAATCCCCTTAATTTAGTACGTAGAAAGAAACAAGGATTATGTGATAACATATCGGATAACAGATCGTGATAATCGGATTAGAATTAGTCTGTGCAGTGCTTCCACTTTGCAGGGAAATTCCCTTAAATAAGGAAAATGGGGAAGAGGGAAAAGAGGAAAATGGAGGATAAAGTGAATTAATCAATGTAGCTTTACTCTGTAGCACGGAGGGGAAAAAAGGGGAAACGGAGGATAAAGTGAATTTACCAATGTAGCTTTACTCTAGCACGGAGGGGAAAAAGGGGAAATAGAGGATAAAGTGAATTTACCAATGTAGCTTTACTCTAGCACGGAGGGGAAAAAAGGGGAAATGGAGGATAAAGTGAATTTACCAATGTAGCTTTACTCTGTAGCACTGAGGGGAAAAAAAGGGGAAATTGATATTCTCAAACGGAGGGAGAAAAAAAAGGGAAAGAAGTGGAAGCACTGAGTCTGTGTTTGTGTAGGACATACTTCAAAATGGCCACTGAAGACCAACTCCTCTACTACGGACGCGAGTATAAAATATATCTGTCGGAAAATTTCGCTTGAAAATACTTCTAAAAATCACAGAAAAATTCAAGAAAAATTTTGTTATAAAGAAAGTTTTGAAATTTTTGCAAATTGATTTGATAACAGTGTCCGCTATAGAGAGGCTCTCATTCCAAAATGGCCACTGCAGACCAACTCCTCTACTACGGACAGAGATATAAAATATATCTGTCAGAAATTATCGCTTGAAAATACTTCTAAAAATCACAGAAAAATTCAAGAAACATTTTGGTGTAAAGAAAGTTTCAAAATTCGTATAAGGTGATTTAATAACGGTGTCCGCTATAGATAGGTGCCCGTTCCGAGTACATCTCATTCCAAAGCGGCCTCTGCTGACCAACTCCTCTACTACGGACAGAGATATAAAATATATCTGAAAGACAATTTCACTTTAAAATGCTTCTAAAAACCACAGAAAAATTCAAGAAACATTTCGTTATAAAGAAAGTTTTGAAATTTTTGCAAATTGATTTGATAACAGTGTCCGCTATAGAGAGGCTCTCATTCCAAAATGGCCACTGCAGACCAACTCCTCTACTACGGACAAAGATATAAAATATATCTGAAAGACAATTTCACATTAAAATGCTTCTAAAAATCACAGAAAAATTCGAGAAACATTTTGATGTAAAGAAAGTTGTAAAAATCTTTATAGTTGATTTAATACAGGTGTCCGCTATGGAGAGGCCTACGTTTTAAACGATATTAGTTGATAATAGGCACTAGTTTATGGGGGGTTGAATAATTGAGTTGGTGAATGTTATCAGCATGTTATCAGTATGTTATCACTTGTTATCACTTGTTTATCACTCATTATGGGAGGTTAAAGTGTAAGTTATTAATTGATAATAGGTACTAGTTTATGGGGGTTTGAACAACTGAGTTGGTGAATGTTATCAGTGTTATCACTTGTTATCACCTGTTTATCACTCATTATGGGAGGTTAAAGTATAAGTTATTAATTGATAATAGGTACTAGTTTATGGGGGGTTTGAACAACTGAGTTGGTGAATGTTATCAGTGTTATCACTTGTTATCACCTGTTTATCACTCATTATGGGAGGTTAAAGTATAAGTTATTAATTGATAATAGGTACTAGTTTATGGGGGGTTTGAACAACTGAGTTGGTGAATGTTATCAGTGTTATCACTTGTTATCACCTGTTTATCACTCATTATGGGAGGTTAAAGTGTAAGTTATTAATTGATAATAGGTACTAGTTTATGGGGGTTTGAACAACTGAGTTGGTGAATGTTATCAGTGTTATCACTTGTTATCACCTGTTTATCACTCATTATGGGAGGTTAAAGTATAAGTTATTAGTTGATAATAGGTACTAGTTTAAGGGGGTGAATAATTGAAGTGGTGAATGTTATCAGTATGTTATCAGTGTTATCACCTGTTTATCACTCATTATGGGAAGTTAAAGGGTTGTATAGCAAAGTATAAGTTTATATATATATTATATATATCATTAGTTGATTATGGGTACTAGTTTAAGGGGGGTCAATAATTGAGTTGGTGAATGTTATCAGTATGTTATCAGTGTTATCACTTGTTATCACTCATTATGGGAGGTTAAAGGGTTGTATAGCAAAGTATAAGGAAAGTGCAGCAAACTGTAATCGAGTTATACAGAGTGATAGGCGATGCGTGGAAAAAGCGTTATAGGACCATATCCCAAACGAGCGCCCTCTCTATAGCGGACACCGTTTTTAAATCAACTATAAAGAATTTTCAGACTTTCTTGGCACCAAAATGTTTCGCGAATTTTTCGCAATTTTTAGAGAGGTTTCAGAAGATTTTTTGCCAATAAAAGTATCCTGTACGACTGTCCGTAGTAGAGGAGTAGGTCTTGAATGGGGGTTTTATCATTGTGCGATGGCTGAATGGAAGTTGAGCAGCTGCTGAGAAACTGGGCAAATGTCGCTAGCATATGCTACCTCTTCTCTTTCATCCACACACAACTTAGTATTGCACTGACTAATTAGCATCTCGTCATATTCACTGAACCTTGAACCGGCGGGAGCTTGAACCTTGAACCGCAGTGGCACAATAGATGGCCGTCTCCAAGTGTGACAGCCCAATTTACGCTACACAATCACAGGCAATCATCTTCAAGAGCTTCAACCCTCTGAATGGTGCATGACTATCATGGATTCAGCTAGACAAGAGTGTGAAATTAGCCCCCTTTCACACGGTTCGTACGCTTGAATTTCGAAAGAACTAAGTCATGCAGTATTCAACCTCTTATTCAGAGAATTGCTACCACGAACTATTAAAAACTGCTATTACTGACTGACAAAATTAGATCAAGTCTTTTTTTCGTATCTTGTCCCCGATTGAAAAGTCATACGGTTGAGTACCGAATGACTGGGTAGCTGAACACTAGGTTCCATCTGAATCACTAGCTGAAAAGTAGCTGAACTCACTTCAGCTACTAAAACTGAACCCTCTGAATAAGGTGCTGAATACTGCTTGACTTAGTTCTTTCGAAATTCAAGCGTACGAACCGTGTGAAAGGGGGCCAATTTCACACTCTCATCTAGCTGAATCCATTATAGTCATGCACCATTCAGAGGGTCATTCAGACATATGGCTAGCGCATTATTTTTCTGTCTAGGTTCAAAGACCCGACAGAAAATTCTCACAGGATTGTGTAGAGTTTGGAACAGAGACTCAGTGAGATCTCAGTGAGAAAGCTCTACAAGTTGTGAGATCTCACTGAGTCTCTGTTCCAAACTCTACACAGTCCTATGAGAATTTTCTGTCGGGAGCCTTGGAACAGAGACTCAGTGAGAAAGCTCTACAAGTTGTGAGATCTCACTGAGTCTCTGTTCCAGATTCTACACAGTCCTATGAGAATTTTCTGTCGGGAAGTCTTGGAACAGAGACTCAGTGAGATCTCAGTGAGAAAGCTCTGAAAGTTGTGAGATCTCACTGAGTCTCTGTTCCAGATTCTACACAGTCCTATGAGAATGAAATCTTAGTGAGAAAGCTCTAAAAGTTGTGAGATCTCACTGAGTCTCTGCTCCAAACTCTACACAGTCCTATGAGAATTTTCTGTCGGAGAGCCTTGGAACAGAGACTCAGTGAGATTTCACAACTTTTAAAGCTTTCTCACTGAGATCTCACTGAGATCTCACTGAGTCTCTGTTCCAAACTCTACACAGTCCTATGAAAATTTTCTGTCAGGGAGTCTTGGAACAGGGACTCAGTGAGATCTCAGTGAGAAAGCTCTAAAAGTTGTGAGACCTCACTGAGTCTCTGTTCCAAACTCTACACAGTCCTGTGAGAATTTTCTGTCGGGGAGTCTTGTTAGATGAAGTGGACGGTTGTGTTTGTTTGGAGGAAACCGTGGAGAATATATTGGCACCTGTGTCAACGCAAGTTGAGGATATTATTTGTTGACAGAACGTGAGAAACAAGCGAAAGAACGTAAAAATGCCGCAGTCATTTCGCCTCTCCTCCAATAAAGAAACAAACAAGGGCGGGCAAAAACCTTATGAGCTTTTACCTTCCCATGAAGAAAAAAAAAACATGCCCACTAAGTCCTATACACCACCCAGTTAGTGTTATCACAGGTTAACAAGCCTTGTTATCACTTGTTAGTAGTGTGTTACAAACGTACTGGAAAAAACCTTATGAGCTTTTACCTTCCCATGAAGAAAAAAAAAACATGCCCACTAAGTCCCATACACCACCAAGATAGTGTTATCACAGGTTAACAAGCCTTGTTATCACTTGTTAGTAGTGTGTTACAAACGTACTGGAAAAAACCTTATGAGCTTTTACCTTCCAATGAAAAGAAAACATGCCCAATAAATCCTATACACCACCCAGATAGTGTTATCACAGGTTAACAAGCCTTGTTATCACTTGTTAGTAGTGTGTTACAAACGTACTGGCAAAAGCCTAAAGGCGAAGTGCCTAGTTTTTCTAGACACTTTTTTTATTTCGTAAGTAATGAAAGGATGGCAAACCCAGTGGGTTAATTTCAAGGGGTCTAAAACTATGAAGAAAAGTGTATGAAGATTATTTGATAACACATAATAACACGGAGATAACAAGGAGATAGCAGGTTGATAAGGATGATAACATGACCTAGGTGTACGAAGATTATTGGGAGTTTCAGACCCCAGTGGGTTGATTTCAAGGTGTCTGAAACTAAGAAGAAAAGTTTACGAACATTATTTGATAACACATGATAACACGGAGATAGCAGGTTGATAAGGATGAAAACATGACCTAGGTGTACGAAGATTATTGGGAGTTTCAGGCCCCAGTGGGTTGATTTCAAGGTGTCTGAAACTATGAAGAAGAGTGTACGAAGATTATTTGATAACACACGATAACACGGAGATAACAGGTTGATAACGATGATTGGAAGTTTCAGACCCCTTGGCTGATTTGCATAGCACGATATTCGCTTTTCTTTGGGCGCTGCCGCTTGAAAGGACGTAAAAGACTGGAGAGGCATCAACAAGCACTCCCGGAAGATTGCGATTTATGGTCAGAATCCAGCCTGAAACGACGGCTTCGGTACCAAACGACCCGTGGCAACCCCATCCCTCCGTACAAGAACCCACTGTATTGCTATGGAAGCTTACGCGGGGGGGAAAACGAGGGGAAAACGAGGGGGAAAAGGGAAGAAAGTAGAAAGGGGTAAGAGGGAAATATAATATGGGAGATATATGTTTAACATAGTAAAAGAACCCACTGTATTGCTATGGAAGCTTACGTGAGGGGGAAAACGAGGGGGAAAAGGGGAAAGAGGGAAGAAAGTAGAAAGGGGAAAGAGGGAAGAAAGTAGAAAGGGGAAAGAGGGAAATGTAATATGGAAGATATATGTTTAACATAGTAAAAGAACCCACTGTATTGCTATGGAAGCTTACTCAGGGGGAAAACGAGGGGGAAAAGGGGAAAGAGGGAAGAAAGTAGGAAGGGGAGAGAGGGAAATGTAATAAGGAAGATATATGTTTAACATAGTAAAAGAACCCACTGTATTGCTATGGAAGCTTACTCAGGGGGAAAACGAGGGGGAAAAGGGGAAGAAAGTAGAAAGGGGAAAGAGGGAAGTATAATATGGAAGATGTATGTTTCACATAGTAAAAGAACCCACTGTATTGCTATGGAAGCTTACGCGGGGGGGGAAACGAGGGGAAAAGGGGGAAAGAAAAGAGAGGAAAAGGGGAAAAGAAGGGAGAGGAAAAAGGGAAACATAATAAGGAAGATATATATGGAAGTTTACGCGGGGGAAAACGAGGGGGAAAGGGAATGAAGAGAGAGGAAATGGGGGAAATATAATAAGGAAGATATATATTTAACATAGTAAAAGGACCCACTGTATTGCTATGGAAGCTTACGCGGGGGGGAAAACGAGGGGAAGAGGGAAAAGAAGAGAGAGGAAAAGGGGAAATATAATAAGGAAGATCTGTATTTAACATAGTAAGTACACTCTTATTCATTTATTTATTCTCTATTTACTTAATTTACCTTTACAATAATGTGAAAGCTTTCTTTTTTAATCATAAATTTCAGACATTTTCAGGATAGTCTATTTAACAAGAGGGAAAGAGGGAGAAAGGGGAAAGGAAACCTAGGGGAAAAAGGGGAAATAAATAAGGAAGATATATATTTAACATAATAAGATAAGCGATAGCTAAAGATATGGTCCTCCGAATGGAATCTCTGCAAGTCCCAAAAATCTATACTGATGGCTCCAGCGATGGCTTAAATACGGGTTTTCCGCGGTTGAAATGCTGGAGGACAGGACTGTCATAGTGAAGAGACGTTTTACAAGGCCTTTTCAGAGTTATTTTGCGGAGGCTGCAGCCCTGGGTACGGCTCTAGAACTGGTGTCTGCAGAATCCCCTTCCGAGATCGCGGTCTTCTCTGATGCAAAGGCTGTGTTGCTCTCTCTGCAAAGTTCCAGCCCTAAACATCTCGACCCTTACACAGCCTTTGCCAGAGACAAGTTACGGGAGGCTTCGGGAAAAACCTTGGTTTGGTTGGTCTGGTGTCCAGGCCATGAAGGCATCTTGGGGAACGAAATTGCAGACCAGTTGGCTAAAGAGGCTGCCAGGGATGTGCAAACACAAGTTTTAGATCTGGGGACCCCGGTAAGTTATGCCAAATCGTGTTTTAAAGCCACATTTTAAAGGAATGGTCTGTCAGATGGAAAACCGCCTCTACTGGAAATTTTTTACGAAGCCTAGGGGCCGAGCCATTAAAAAATCCTATCTGCCGGTTACCCTTACCAAAATCGGTTGTTGCCACCCTAGTCAATCTAAGGTCTCTCATTTTCCCAGTGAAAACATTTTTATCCAAATTCAAAAGCGGTATTGACAAATTGTGCCGCTGCGGACAGAATTTCCACACCATCTCCCATATTCTTTTCCATTGCCCACTGTTAAACAGAGAACGGGCAATTCTTATCAGACAAACAAAACGGTCCTCACTTCTTTTTACTCGTACAATTTGTTTTACAAAACAAGAGCTTTTCGTTTACGTAGCAAATCTTTTTAAATGCAGTCTGTATCTGAACAGAAATTAGCCAATGTTTTAGATGTACAAAAACATGAATCACTTTTAAATCGCAAGGAATATACAGGGTGAGGCCATGGGCGGAAGCCTGCATGCCTCCAAATGAATTAAATAAATAAAAAAAATAACATAATAAGTACATTCCTATTCATTTTAAAGTGTTCTTTTTTAATCATAAATTTCAGACATTTTCAGGATAGTTTATTTAATAAGAGGGAAAGAGGGAAAGAGGGAAGAAAGGGGAAAGGAAACCGAGGGGGAAAAGGGGAAATATAATAAGGAAGATATATATTTAACATAATAAGTACATTCCTATTCATTTTAAAGTGTTCTTTTTTAATCATAAATTTCAGACATTTTCAGGATAGTTTATTTAATAAGAAGTTAAGAGGGAAGAAAGGGGAAAGGAAACCGAGGGGAAAAAGGGGAAATATAATAAGGAAGATATATATTTAACGTAGTAAGTACATTCCTATTCATTTTAAAGTGTTCTTTTTTAATAATAAATTTCAGACATTTTCAGGATAGTCTGTTTAATAAGAAGGAAAGAGGGAAGAAAGGGAAAAGGAAACCGAGGGGAAAAAGGGGAAATATAATAAGGAAGATATATTTCAGATATTTTCAGGATAGTTTATTTAATATAATTTATGAATCCTTGAAGATGAAATTAAGCATAGGGCTTCTGCTGAGAGCTTATGGGCCACGAAACAATGTGTTGAAGTGTGTACCCAGCACCTGGGTCTCTTTTGTATCAAATTTATAGTCAAATTTTGTTACTTTTGTTTTAATTGAATTAATTTTAATGAGAGTTTAGGTTGATGAGCAAAAGGGCAGTGTTATCAAGTGTTATCAGCTGTTATCAACAATCGATACCCTTTTGTTGAAGGTATCGTACCGTTGTATACGCCCCAAAGAGTCAATTAAGTGGGTCCCTTGCATAATTTCCTATAGTGCTTTGCACTATTTGTTATCTTTCTTACAACACTAAGTTTACTATTTTGTCCTTTTAAATCGCTAGAAAAGTAGCTAGCAGTGGTAAGTAGTTAGTAGAGATAGTTACTGGTATGTCTAAGTTTATATTAAGTTAAAACTAGTAGAAAAAGTAGCGCAAACTGGCTAGTAGCAGTTAGCAGTGGTAAGTAGTTAGTAGAGATAGTTATTGTTATGTCTAAGTTTATATTAAGTTAAAACTAATAGAAAAAAGTAGTACAAGCTGGCTAGTAGCAGTTAGCAGTGGTAAGTAGTTAGTAGAGATAGTTACTGTTTTGTCTAAGTTTATATTAAGTTAAAACTAGTAGAAAAAAGTAGCACAAACTGGCTAGTAGCAGTTAGCAGTGGTAAGTAGTTAGTAGAGATAGTTATTGTTATGTCTAAGTTTATGTTAAGTTAAAACTAGTAGAAAAAGTAGCACAAGCTGGCTAGTAGCAGTTAGTAGTGATAAGTAGTTAGTAGAGATAGTTATTGTTATGTCTAAGTTTATGTTAAGTTAAAACTAGTAGAAAAAAGTAGCACAAACTGGTTAGTAGCAGTTAGCAGTGGTAAGTAGTTAGTAGAGATAGTTACTGTTTTGTCTAAGTTTATGTTAAGTTAAAACTAGTAGAAAAAAGTAGCACAAACTGGCTAGTAGCTGTTAGCAGTGGTAAGCAGTTAGTAGAGATAGTTATTGTTATGTCTAAGTTTATATTAAGTTAAAACTAGTAGAAAAAAGTAGCACAAGCTGGCTAGTACCAGTTAGCAGTAGTAGCAGGATATAGCACTCTAGTTTAGTAGCTTTACTAAACTTTAGCAGAACTAATAGTCATAAACTACTTCTAGCAGAACTAACGAGCAGAGCAGTAGGAGTCGTCGGTAGTAAACTATAAGTTTTCACAACTTCAGAGAACTTTGGCTTGGAAAACTTTGCACTACAAATGATTTCTGGGAGAACACGGGTTGATAACAAGATGATAACAGTGTGATAACATGCGATAACAAGATGATAACACTTCCAAGTGAGAAAAATCCTGAAAATCAGGATCAAATTCAAGTCAGTGTTTCCACTTTCAATTTCTCCTTTTCCCCCCTCTTCCCTTATTTTTCCCTTTTTTCCCACCGTGGTAGAATACAGACTGTACTTCAGGATTTTCCCTTTTCCCTCTTCTCTTAGTTTCTCCCTTTTCAGACCCCGTTTTCCCATTTTTTAGGGAATTTTCCCTGTCAAGTGGAAATTCTGGATTAGTTTTTCCACTTTCAATTTCTCCTTTTTCCCCAGTTACCTTATTTTTCCCCTTTTCCCCTCCGTGGTAGAACACAGGCTGTACTTCAAGATTTCCCCTTTTCTCTCTTCTCTTAGTTTCTCCATTTTCAGACCCCGTTTTCCCCTTTTTCAGGGAAACTCTCTGCAAAGTGGAAAAACTGGTTCAAGAAGTTCCTTGCTTCAGGCCTTTGAGAGATTCTGAAGTTTTGTCGTTTGATGTCTTTGAAAAGTTTTGAATCCATTTGGAAGTAAAACTAGGATCGATCCTGTTCACCTCTACTGAAAAGTCAGAAACTAGGATCAGTTAGCCGAATGTTTAAGGATCACCTGTAATCTACTGTTTAAGGATCAGTGCAGGATCACTTGGCAGGGAGATTCCCTGATACCACGGAGGGGAAAATGGGAAAAATAAGGGAAGTAGGGAAAAAGGAGAAATTGAAAGCGGAAAAACTGATCCAGAATTTCCACTCGACAGGGAAATTCCCTGAAAAATGGGAAAATGGGGTCTGAAAAGGGAAAAATAAGGGAAGAGGGGAAAAAGGGAAAATTGAAAGTGGAGACACTGGTAAGGATCCTGAATCATGAAACTGATCCTGAATCAAGTGGGATGAATCCCGCAGCGATCTGTACTGAAAACTTAGAAACAAGGATCAGTTAACTGAATGTTTAAGGATAAACAAACTTTTGTGTAAGGATCCTGACTCAAGAAACCGATCCTGAATCAAGTAGGATGAATCCCGCAGCGATATGTACTGAAAACTTAGAAACAAGGATCAGTTAACTGAATGTTTGAGACTAAACAAACTGTTGTGTAAGGATCCTGATTCATGAAACCGATCCTGAATCAAGTAGGATGAGTCCCGCAGGATCTGTACTGAAAACTAAGGATAAACAAACTTTAGTGTAAGGATCCTGAATCAAGAAACTGGCACTGAATCAAGTAGGATGAATCCCGCAGCGATCTGTACTAAAAACTAAGGATAAACAAACTTTTGTGTAAGGATCCTGACTCATGAAACCGGTACTGAATCAAGTAGGATGAATCCCGCAGCGATCTGTACTGAAAACTTAGAAACAAGGATCAGTTAACTGAATGTTTAAGGATAAACAAACTTTTGTGTAAGGATCCTGACTCATGAAACCGATCCTGAATCAAGTAGGATCGCCTACGAGGAATGGAGTAGTCTTAAGAGATAGATAGAAAAGTGGGAATCTAGGATAAGTGTAAGGAATAACAGAAGGTTGTATGATTGCTCAGAAAGTGGATAAACAGGATTTGGTAGGATTTTTACGTGCGTGAGTGGATTCATTTTTATAGGAATAAGAAGCACTCGCTTGAAGGATTTACAAAGGATTTTCCTTTCCCTTCTTTTTGCATATGTGAAGGCTTTAATGCCTTTATCGCTCGTCCGCTTTTCCATCACATACTATAATACCATACTATAATACTATAATACACTACTTAATACTACAGGAATGATAAATACTATAATAATTAATACTATATGATAATACTTAATACTATAGTAATAATAAATACTATGATAGTTAATACTATATGATAATACTTAATACGCTACTTAATACTATAAGAATAATAAATACTATAATAATTAATACTATAATAGTTAATACTATATGATAATACTTAATACACTACTTAGTACTATAAGAATAATAATTACTATAATAATTAATACTATAGGATAATACTCGATACACTACTAAATACTATAATAATAATAAATACTATAATAATAAATACCATAATAATAAATACTATAATTGTTAATACTATATGATAATACTTAATACACTACTTAATACTACAAGAATAATAAATACTATAACAATTAATACTATAATAATACTTAATACACTACTTAATACTATAAGAATAATAAATACTGTAATAATTAATACTATATAATAATACTGTAATACACTACTTAATACTATAAGAATAATAAATACTATGATAATACTTAATACACTACTCGCATCCTATAATACACTACTTAATACTATACGAATAATAAATACTATAATAATTAATACTGTGACAAAATACACTACTTAATACCACAAGAATATTAATTACTATAACAATTAATACTATGATAATACTTCATACACTACTTAATACTATAATACACTGCTTAACACTTTAATAATAATAAATACTGTGACAATACTTAATACACTACTCGCATACTATAACACACTACTTAATACTATAGGAATAATAAATACTATAATAATTAATACTGTGATAATACTTAATACACTACTTAATTCTATAATACGTCCATACGAATAATCATACACTGAAGGGCTTAGACGCGATTATTTCTCTTAAATACGCATTTCCCTGTATTCAAGGATTCCGATAGAAACGGTCAAATAATTTTCTATAGTTAATTCGATTAATAATTATTATTGTATTATTGAATATGGAATTAAATCATTAGTAATTTGAATAATTTTGTAAATTAATTCTATAGTAGTTATAATTTCGTTATTTAATAACAATTGAACTATTTTTATCAATTAGTAACTTTTCCCTGTATTCAAGGATTCCGATAGAAACGGTCAAATAATTTTCTATAGTTAATTCAATTAATAATTATTATTGTATTATTAAATACGGAATTAATCATTAGTAAATTTAATAATTTTGTATATGAACTTTGATAGTAGTTATAATTTCGTTATTTAGTAACAATTGAACTATTTTTATGATTAATAATAATTATTGTAATATTAAATATGGAATTAATTATTAGTAATTTGAATAATTTTCTAAATTAATTCTATAGTAGTTATAATTTCGTTATTTAATAACGATAGAACTATTTCCATGATTAATAATTATTATTGTAATATTAAACATGGAATTAATCATTAGTAATTTTAATAATTTTGTAAATTAATTCTATAGCAGTTATAATTTCGTTATTTATTAACAATTGAACTATTTTTATGATTAATAATAATTATTGTAATATTAAATATGGAATTAATTATTAGTAATTTTAACAATATTTATATTAATTCTATAGCAGTTATAATTTCGTTATTTAGTAACAGTTCAACTATTTTTATTATCAATAGTTATTATTGTATTATTAAATATGAAATTAATTATTAGTAATTTGAATAATTTTCTAAATGAATTTTGATAGTAGTTATAATTTTGTTATTTATTAACAATTCAACTATTTTTATGATTAATAAATATTATTGTATTATTAAATACGGAATTAATTATTAGTAATTTTAATAATTTTGTAAGTTAATTTTGATAATAGTTATAATTTGGTTATTTAGTAACAATTCAACTATTTCCATGATTAATAATTATTATTGTATTATTAAGTATGAAATTAATTATTATTAATTTTAATAATTTTGTAAATTAATTCTGTAGTAGTTATAATTTCATTATTTAGTAACAATCCAACTATTTTTATGATTAATAATAATTATTGTATTATTAAATATGGAATTAATTATTAGTAATTTGAATAATTTTCTAAATTAATTCTATAGTAGTTATAATTTCGTTATTTAATAACGATAGAACTATTTCCATGATTAATAATTATTATTGTAATATTAAACATGGAATTAATCATTAGTAATTTTAATAATTTTGTAAATTAATTCTATAGCAGTTATAATTTCGTTATTTATTAACAATTGAACTATTTTTATGATTAATAATAATTATTGTAATATTAAATATGGAATTAATTATTAGTAATTTGAATAATTTTCTAAATTAATTCTATAGTAGTTATAATTTCGTTATTTAATAACGATAGAACTATTTCCATGATTAATAATTATTATTGTAATATTAAACATGGAATTAATCATTAGTAATTTTAATAATTTTGTAAATTAATTCTATAGCAGTTATAATTTCGTTATTTATTAACAATTGAACTATTTTTATGATTAATAATAATTATTGTAATATTAAATATGGAATTAATTATTAGTAATTTTAACAATATTTATATTAATTCTATAGCAGTTATAATTTCGTTATTTAGTAACAGTTCAACTATTTTTATTATCAATAGTTATTCTTGAATTATTGAATATGGAATGAATCATTAGTAATTTGAATAATTTTGTAAGTTAATTTTGATAGCAGTTATAATTTCGTTATTTAGTAACAATTGAACTATTTTTATGATTAATAATAATTATTGTAATATTAAATATGGAATTAATTATTAGTAATTTTAATAATATTTTAAATTAATTCTGATAGTAGTTATAATTTTGTTATTTAGTAACAGTTCAACTATTTTTATGATTAATAATTATTATTGTATTATTAAAATGAAATTAATTATTAGTAATTTGAATAATTTTCTAAATTAATTCTATAGTAGTTATAATTTCGTTATTTAGTAACAATTGAACTATTTTTATGAACTGGAAATAGTAGCAGTTCGAATAACGGTCCGATATTTCTTACTAGTTAATTTTTGATAGTTGTTGTTATACTGGAATAAATATTTTTCTTCGAGGAATAAACGGATTAGATACTCCATATGTTTTTTTTCCATTATAATCCTATCATGCAAAAATCCTGCATACGATTCAACAAGGATTTCCAGAAAGAACCGGATTATGTATAATATATCTTATTTAAATAAATTTGAATTTATTTTCCAAACATAAAACACATTGTCCCAAATGCCGAGGATTTATTCCAGTATAAATCAGCCAATCGGGGATAAATCAAAACTGTGCAAATTGAACTTGTACATTTTCGTTAGAAAACAAGGGTGCCTTTTGTGGTACCTTTTTGGATGTATTCACCATAATAGCACCGTACAGTACCTTTTGTGGTGCCGTTTTGGATATAGTCCCCAAAATAGCACCTTACAGTGCCTTTTGTGGTGCCGTTTTGGATATAGTCACCAAAACAGCACCGTACAGTACCTTTTGTGGTGCCGTTTTGGATATAGTCCCCAAAATAGCACCGTACGGTGCCTTTTGTGGTGCCTTTCTGGGTATAGTCACCAAAACAGCACCGTACGGTCCCTTTTGTAGTACTTTTTTGGATATAGTCACCAAAACAGCACCGTACGGTACCTTTTGCGGTACCTTTTTGGATATAGTCACCAAAACAGCACTGTACGGTGCCTTTTGTGGTACTTTTTTGGATGTAGTCACCAAAATAGCACCGTACGGTGCCTTTTTCACGGTGTTTTTTTTTTACGGTACCAAACAGTACTGACTCGTTTTCTTACGTGGGGTGTTTTTGTACTGAAATAGTTTGACAGTTGATAGTGAAACTTGGAAAGTGGCAACTTTGCTATATGGGATAAAACTACAAGTTGTACACATGTTTCATGTTCAAATGTATCACGCTACTCCAATATGAAAGTTTTGCTAATCCATTAATACGCAAGTTTATATCTTCAAGAGAACTGATAACCCTTGATAACAGGTGATAACAGGTTGATAACAAATCATCATAATAAATAGTAAGATAATAAAAGTTTTAACAAGATTTGTATTCTTGTTTTTAGGTTCGGTTCAGTGTTTCCATTTTCAATTTCGCCTTTTTTTCCTCTTCCCTTATTTTCCCCTTTCCCCCCTTCGTATTATTGAATACAGTGCCATACTTCCTGATTTGCCCTTTTCCCTATTTTCGTATTTTTCCCTTTTCAGACCCCGTTTTTCCCTTTTTCAGGGAATACCCCTTCAAAGTGGGAATGCTGGATGTAGTGTTTCCACTTTCAGTTTCCCCTTTTCCCTCTCTTCCCTTATTTTTCCCTTTTCCCCCTCCATAATACCAGAATACAGTGCCATACTACTCGGATTTTTCAATTTCCCTGTTTTCTTATTTTCCCCTTTTCAGACCTCATTTTCCCCCTTTTCATGGAACTTTCCTGCTAAGTGGAAATGCTGGATCTAGTGTTTCCACTTTCAGTTTCCCCTTTTCTCTCTCTTCCCTTATTTTCCCCTTTTCCCCTCCGTAATATCAGAATACAGTTTCATACTACTCAGATTTTTTAATTTCCCTCTTTTCTTATTTTCCCCTTTTCAGACCCCGTTTCCCCTTTTTCAGGGAATTTGCCTGCCAAGTGGAAATGCTGGATCTAGTGTTTCCACTTTCAGTTTCTCCTTTTCCCTCTCTTCCCTTATTTTCCCCTTTCCCCCCTCCGTAATACCAGAATACAGTGCCATACTATTCAGATTTTTCAATTTCCCTCTTTTCCTATTTTCCCCTTTTCAGACCCTTTTCAGACCCCGTTTTCCCCTTTCACAGGGAACTTTCCTGCAAAGTGGAAATGCTAGTTCGGATATCCTGTGGGTTCTAGTGTTTGACTATACAAAATCCTAGGTGATAGAGGGGCGGGGAACCGAAATTAAGGTCTGGATTAGGTTCTCCATAGAAACGTTATAGAACCTTTAGCAACTAGAACCTTCTCCATGGTAAGTAAACCATCGGGAATCCTCCAAGGACCTTTTCAGGATCCTGCTTTTGCCTGTAGCAACTAGAACCTTTTCCATGGTTAAGTAAACCATCAGGAATCCTCCAAGGACCTTTCCAGGATCCTGCTTTTGCCTGTAGCAACTAGAACCTTCTCTATGGTAAGTAAACCATGGGGAATCCTCCAAGGACCTTTTCTAGGATCTTTCAGGATCTTTCAGGATCTTTCCCTTTAAAACCTAGGATTAGAAAGTTCATTATAAGATTTTTCATATTAGGTTTCCATAATGTGATACGCTACAATGCGCTACTCTTATGGAAACTTTTCATTAAGAAAGAAAGTAGCAAAAAAAGTTATTAAATACTAATGAAGCGTATCAGTGAATCCCTTCAACACTAATTAATACTTATAATATAATATTATTATAATAATATAGTATTATATAATATAATTATAATATAATATTAATTGGAAATATTTTATTCTAGAATATTAATATGTAAGTTCTAGATACTCGATTTTAGCGTTTTCTAATGTAATAGAACGAAAGTAGAAGGTTCACGGTTCAGCTCGGCTCGGTTCGAAGAAAGGTTCAACTGGTCTTATGGCTGGTCCGGTTCGCGGTTCACGTACTAATGAATCGTCCAGTGAATAATACTATTATGTGACCCAGTGAACCGTGGACCGAGCCGAGCTGAACCGTGAACCTGTATATGACTATCAAGTTTTAGGGTATAAGGGTTGCATAATGAGAATCAGGTAGGATTGTTTTGGCAAGGGAATGAAGGTTTTTGCACTGGGGGAGCATAACCAAATTGGTTATTAAGCCGTAAGATTCAAAGCACGGTTCATAGCCGAAAGGTTCATGAACCATAAGCTGCTGCAGGAATATAAGGGAAAGGGGGTATTAAATCTAATATAAATCCCTCCGTCCGTAAAACCGAACCGCAAACTAGGTTTATATGCTTATTCCAGTTTAATAGGACGTTATTCAAATCGCGCGCCTCCCTATAGCGGACATCTGTATTAAATCACCTTAATAGAATTTTGGAACTCTGTTTACAGCGAAATGTTCGCTGAATTTTTCTGTGATTTTTCAGTACATTTTAAGGCGAGATTTTTCAACAGAAATATTTTATACGACTGTCCGTAGTAGAGGAGATAGCCAACAGCGGCATGTTTATAACGCGCGCCTCCCTATAGCGGACACCTTTATTAAATCACCTTCATAGAATTTTGGAACTTTGTTTACAGAAAAATGTTCGCTGAATTTTTCTGTGATTTTTCAGTACATTTTAAGGCGAGATTTTTCAACAGAAATATTTTATACGACTGTCCGCAGTAGAGGAGTTAGTCTTTGACCGGCCTTATTGAGAAAGCCCTATAGGGCCTATTCCAAACGCGCACCTCACTACAGCGGACACTTATATTAAATCAGTTTATTAAAATTTTTAACCTTTTTGGGTATCAAAGTGTTTCTCAGATTTTTTGACGATTTTTAGACATATTTTCAAGTCGATTACTTGACAGAGTTATTTTACACGAGCGTCCGTAGTACAGGGGATGGTCTACAAGGGCCTTTATGGAATAAGGTCTATAGACCCTATTCCAAAAAGGCCTCTGTAGACCACCCTCTCTAGTGCGGACACTCGTATAAAATAACATTGTCATCAAATGTGACTGAAAAAAAATCTAAAAATCACAGAAAAATTTGAGAAACATTTCGGCACTAAGAAAGTTGAAAAATATTAACAAGGTGATTTAATAGAAGTGTCCGCTGTAGTGAAGTGTGCCGTTTGGAATAAGGTCTATAGTGCATTCAATTATGCACCCTCTCATTATAACATCACCACCTTTAGATTACGTTTGACCGTAATGACTAACTGCTAATTAGCAGTTGCTTATAATGAATCTGGTTATACTGTTATCCTTTGTCATTAACCTTCCTTCTCATTACGTTTTTACTATACTGATTATAAGCACATATGGGCGGATCTGAACCGTTTTCGGGGGAAACGGCTCAGCGGTTCATGAACCTGAACCGTGAACCGAATCTTAAATTACTTAAATCTTAAAATTCCTTCTCATTACGGTTTTACTATACTGATTATAAGCACACATGGGCGGGACTGAACCGTTTTCGGGGGAAACAGCTCAGCGGTTCATGAATTTGAACCGTGAACCGAATCTTAAATTACTTAAATCTTAAAATTCCTTCTCATTACGGTTTTACTATACTGATTATAAGCACACATGGGCGGGACTGAACCGTTTTCGGGGGAAACGGCTCAGCGGTTCATGAACCTGAACCGTGAACCGAATCTTAAATTATTCAAATCTTAAAATTCCTTCTCATTACGGTTTTACTATACTGATTATAAGCACACATGGGCGGGACTGAACCGTTTTCGGGGGAAACGGCTCAGCGGTTCATGAACCTGAACCGTGAACCGAATCTTAAATTACTTAAATCTTAAAATTCCTTCTCATTACGGTTTTACTATACTGATTATAAGCACACATGGGCGGGACTGAACCGTTTTCGGGGGAAACAGCTCAGCGGTTCATGAATTTGAACCGTGAACCGAATCTTAAATTACTTAAATCTTAAAATTCCTTCTCATTACGGTTTTACTATACTGATTATAAGCACACATGGGCGGGACTGAACCGTTTTCGGGGGAAACGGCTCAGCGGTTCATGAACCTGAACCGTGAACCGAATCTTAAATTATTCAAATCTTAAAATTCCTGCTCATTACGGTTTTACTATACTGATTATAAGCACACATGGGCGGGACTGAACCGTTTTCGGGGAAACGGCTCAACGGTTCATGAACTTGAACCGTGAACCGAATCTTAAATTACTTAAATCTTAAAATTCCTTCTCATTACGGTTTTACTATACTGATTATAAGCACACATGGGCGGGACTGAACCGTTTTCGGGGGAAACGGCTCAGCGGTTCATGAACCTGAACCGTGAACCGAATCTTAAATTATTCAAATCTTAAAATTCCTTCTCATTACGGTTTTACTATACTGATTATAAGCACACATGGGCGGGACTGAACCGTTTTCGGGGGAAACGGCTCAACGGTTCATGAACTTGAACCGTGAACCGAATCTTAAATTACTTAAATCTTAAAATTCCTTCTCATTACGGTTTTACTATACTGATTATAAGCACATATGGGCGGATCTGAACCGTTTTCGGGGAAACGGCTCAGCGGTTCATGAACTTGAACCGTGAACCGAATTTTAGATTACTTAAATCTTAAAATTCCTTCTCATTACGTTTTTACTATACTGATTATAAGCACACATGGGCGGGTCTGAACCGTTTTCGGGGAAACGGCTCAGCGGTTCATGAACCTGAACCGTGAACCGAATCTTAAATTACTTAAATCTTAAAATTTCGATATACCTATTGAGATTATCTACAGTGTTCCCACTTTCGTTTTCCCCTTTTTCTCCTCTGACCCTTATTTTTCCCTTATTCCCCTCCGTACTAGCATACAGGCCGTATATTCGTTTAGATTTTCCCTTTCCCTTTTCACTAATTTTTGCCCTTATTCCCTTCCGTACTAGAATACAGGCCATATATTCGTTTAGATTTTTCCCTTTTCCCTCTTCACTAATTTTTCCCTTATTCCCCAACGTACTATAATACAGGCCGTTTATTCGTTTATATTTTCCCTTTTCCCTATTCACTAATTTTTCCCTTATTCCCCTCCGCATTAGAATACAGGCCGTTTATTCTTTTAGATTTTCCCTTCTCCCTCCTCACTAATTTTTCCCTATCCAGACGCCATTTCCCCCTTTTTTCAGGGAACTTCCCTGCAGTATGGAAACATTGATTATTTATAATACGTTTTAATAATATTTTAATTAAATCAATTTTGATGTGTGGGAAAATACACGAGGTAGCAACGCTACTTCCCCCCTACTGTTGGCGTATTAACGTCAGTGTCTGGTTTATTTTTCATAAGGCGTATATTCCAAACGCGCGCCTCTCTATAGCGGACACCTTTATAAAATCACCTTCGTAGAATTTTGGAACTTTGTTTACAGCAAAATGTTCGTTGAATTTTTCTATGATTTTTCAGTACATTTTAAGGCGAGATTTTTAAAGGGAAGTATTTTATACGACTGTCCGTAGTAGAGAGGTTGGTCTTCAGTAGCTTTTTCGGAACGGGAGAATATTCCAAAGGCGCGCCTCTCTATAGCGGACACCTTTATAAAATCACCTTCATAGAATTTTGGAACTCTGTTTACAGCAAAATGTTCGCTGAATTTTTCTATGATTTTTCAGTACATTTTAAGGCGAGATTTTTAAAGGGAAGTATTTTATACGACTGTCCGTAGTAGAGAGGTTGGTCTTCAGTAGCTTTTTCGGAACGGGAGAATATTCCAAAGGCGCGCCTCTCTATAGCGGACACCTTTATAAAATCACCTTCATAGAATTTTGGAACTCTGTTTACAGCAAAATGTTCGCTGAATTTTTCTGTGATTTTTCAGTACATTTTAAAGCGATATTTTTAAGAGAAATATTTTATCCGAGAGTCCGTAGTAGAGGAGATAGCCTTCAGTGGTATGTTTATAACGCGCGCCTCCCTATAGCGGACACCTTTATAAAATCACCTTCAAAGAATTTTGAAACTTTCTTTGCACTAAAATGTTTCGCGAATTTTTTGCAGATTTTTAGATGCATTTTCAAGCGAGATTTTGCTGTGCAAATATTTTATACGCCAGTCCGTAGTAGAGAGGCTGATCATCAGTGGGGGCCTATTGTTATTAGGCCTATTGCGTTTGAGGCTAAGAATTTTTTTTTTATATATTATTCGCCATTTATTTGATCAAAGCTCATAAAGAGCCTTTCAATAATTTTTTTTTCTTCTTTTCGTTGCTGCTTTCATTTTTGTTCCCTTTTTTTCCTCTTCCCTTATCTTTCCCCTTTTCCCTCCTCCGTGCTAGAATATACAATATCTAGATTTCCCCTTTACCCTTCTTCTCTTCTTCTTCCCTTATCTTTCCCCTTTTCCCTCTCCATGCTAGAATATACAATGTCTAGATTTCCCCTTTACCTTCTTCTCTTCTTCTTCCCGTATCTTTCCCCTTTTCCCTCCTCCGTGCTAGAATATACAATATCTAGATTTCCCCTTTACCTTCTTCTCTTCTTCTTCCCTTATCTTTCCCCTTTTCCCCCTCCGTGCTAGAATATACAATGTCTAGATTTCCCCTTTACCCCTCTTCCCTTCTTCTTCCCTTTTCGGACCCCATCTCCCTCCTTTTTCAGGGAATTTCCCTGCAAAAGTGGAAACACTGAGTAGAGAGGCTGGTCCTCAGTGGGGACTATTGTTATTAGGCCTATTGCGTTTGAGGCTAAGAGAAATTTTTTTTTTCAATTATTATTCGCCATTTATTTGATCCAAGCCCATAAAGAGCCTTTCAATATTTTTTTTTCTTCTTTTTGTTGCTGCTTTCATTTTTGTTCAGCCCCCGCCGACTCCCATTTCCAATATATTGCGGTTGTGTACACACACGTGAAATAAGGTCAATGGGTAGGAGTGGGTGAAGTGAGTGGGAGGAAAGAGGGTGAGGGGGTGGATGATGGGAGGTGAGAAAGTGGGTGGGTGGATGATGGGAGGGTGGATGGGAGGGTGGAATGGGGTGAGGGGGGAATGGGAGGGAAAGAAGGTGGGTGGGTGGATGGTGGAAGGTGAGAAAGTGGGAGGAATAGAGGGTGAGGGGGTGGATGATGGGAGGGTGGATGGGAGGGTGGAATGGGGTGAGGGGGGAATGGGAGGAAAGAGGGTGAGGGGGTGGATGATGGGAGGTGAGAAAGTGGGAGGAATAGAGGGTGGATGGGAGGGTGGAATGGGAGGGAAAAGAGGTGGGTGGGTGGATAATGGGAGATGACAAAGTGGGAGGAATAGAGGGTGAAGGGTGGAATGGGAGGGAAAAAAGGTCAATGGGTAGGAGGTAGGGGTGGGTGAAATAAGTGGGAGGAAAGAGGGTGAGGGGGTGGATGATGGGAGGTGAGAAAGTGGGAGGAATAGAGGGTGGCTAGGAGGGTAGAATGGGGTGAGGGTTGGAATGGGGGAAAGAAGGAGGGTGGGTGGATAATGGGAAGTCAGAAAGTGGGAGGAATAGAGGGTGAGGGGTAAATGATGGGGATGAGAAAGTGGGAGGAATAGAGGGTGGGAGGGAAGGGTGGGTGAAGTGAGTGGGAGGAAAGAGGGTGAGGGGGTGGAATTGGGGGAAAGAAGGTGGGTGGGCGGGTGGATAATGGGAAGTGAGAAAGTGGGAGGAATAGAGGGTGAAGGGGTGGAATGGGAGGGAAAAAAGGTCAATGGGTAGGAGGTAGGGTGGGTGAAATAAGTGGGAGGAAAGAGGGTGAGGGGTGGATAATGGGAAGTGAGAAAGTGGGAGGAAAGAGGGTGAGGGGGTGGAATGGGAGGGAAAGAAGGCGGGCGGGTGGATGATGGGAGGTGACAAAGTGGGAGGAAAGAGGGTGAGGGGGTAGAATGGGGGGAAAGGTGGGTGGGTGGGTGGATAATGGGAGGTGAGAAAGTGGGAGGAATAGAGGGTGGCTGGGAGGGTGGAACTTATTACATTCCTAATTACATATTTTAAAATGTACTATATCAATTATTATATTATTATTATTACATCAATTCTTACTATTTCAATTATATATAATTATTATTATTAATTATTCAAATATTACACTATTTCAATTATTATTATTATATTATTATTATTAATAATTATTACATTTTAATTAGTTTTACTAACTTTTCTCATTATTCTATGTGTTCTTATACTTTTGACTTTATTATTCATTCATTAACTACTTTACTGTAACTATTACTTACTGTTATCACTATTATACTATCTATCATTAGTTCTTATCTTATTATCACTCTTATACTCTCTATCATCAGTTATTATGTTATTATCCCTATCATACTATCTATCATTAGTTCTTATCTTATTACAACTATTATACTATCTATCATCAGTTATTATGTTATTATCACTCTTATACTCTCTATCATCAGTTATTATGTTATTATCACTATCATACTATCTATCATTAGTTATGTTATCAGAGGTTACTAACCCAATCAAGAAACATGGCATGGCATTTTCAACTATTATATTAACTATTATTAGTTAACCAACTAATAATTAACATTTGAATTAGTTTTACTACTTTTTCTAATTATTCTGTGTGTTGTCATACTTTTAACTTTATTATTCATTCATCAACTACTTTACTATCATTTACTGTTATAACTATTATACTATGTATCATTTACAATAGCGTTAGTTATCATGTTATAACTATTATACTATCTATCATCAGTTCCTACGTTATTATAATAACTGTTATACAATCTATCATCAGTTATTATGTTATCATAACTATTATAATATCTATCATCAGTTATTATGTTATCATAACTATTATACCATCTATCATCAGTTACTATGTTATTATAATAACTATTATACTATCTATCATTAGACATTATGTTATTGTTACACTAGTTATCATTAGTTATTACGTTATTGTTATAACTATTATACTATCTATCATTAGTTCTTATGTTATTATAACTATCATACTATCTATCATTAGTTATTATCTTATCATAGGTTTATACTAACCCTATCAAGAAACATAGCATGGCCAAGTCCCATAAGCATTCTTTGGCAGTCTCATTATGACAGCCAGCAAATGGGACCATTCATATTTATACGTCTTTTGTCAAAAAATTTCGTCAACAAAACCGTTGCCATGGTAACCATTACAAGTCCCCGTAACTAAAGGGAGGGGGTGCGCAACTCTCATCTTTTTGTACCCCCCCAAAAAAAACACTGATAACAAGTGATAACTTTTAAATGTCGTGATGAGTTGCAGACCCCCCTTTATAAGTCCGTAACTAAAGGGAAGGGGTGCGCAACTCTCATCTTTTTGTAACCAAAAAAAAACATTGATAACAAGTGATAACTTTTAAATGTCATGATGAGTTGCAGACCCCCCTCTTTATAAGTCCATAACTAAAGGGAAGGGGTGCGCAACTCTCATCTTTTTGTAACCAAAAAAAAACATTGATAACAAGTGATAGCTTTTAAATGTCATGATGAGTTGCAGACCCCCCCCCTTTACAAGGACGTAACTAAAGGGAGGGGGTGCGCAACTCTCATCTTTTTGTACGAAAAAAAAACACTGATAACAAGTGATAACTTTTAAATGTCGTGATGAGTTGCAGACCCCCCCTTTACAAGTCCGTAACTAAAGGGAGGGGGTGCGCAACTCTCACTTTCTGTACCCAAAAAAACATACTGATAACAAGTGATAACTTTTAAATGTCGTGACGAGTTGCAGACCCCCCCTCCTTTGCGTGATTTTAAGATATTAAACGAGTGTATTGTATTAAGGGGGTTCGCACCCAGCGGAAAATTAAGGATGTCGACTACATCCTGAACGATATCCGTAGCATATTCTGAATATCCTGTACCACGTCCGATCGTGGATGACTACAAAAATTGTGTTGAAAATTGTGAATCTTGATTATTGAGGGCACCATTAAGTATCCTGAAAAGCGTATTTTCAGGACGCTGTTAAGTACCCTGAACATGTATTATTCAGGCATTCCAATGTCAGGGTCCTGAACACCCTGGAAGTGGGCCAATTTCACTGCACTCACAGTCCTGATTTGGCATCCTGAAAATGTCCTTTTCAGGATATTTTCAGGGTCCTGAAACTATCCTTAATTTTCTGCTGGGCGACTCTGATTTTATAATAATAATAATAAATAATAATAGAAGCTTGATTTAAAGTTAATGTTAATTTGTGAGGTATAATCGAGTTATGGCTTGATTGATACGTCGAGGTATAGTGTTCAAAGTAGTAAGTAGCAATTAGTGATAGTAAAAGTATCATTAGTAATGTGACAAGAGTGCAACACGAGAAAGCTTTCGCCGTGCTACTGGCCATAAGCAAACTAACGATGTGTTGCTAACGCTAATGTCAGTATTCTCAGATTCATGAGTCAAGATTCAAGAATCAAGTTACCATGGATTCAGCTAGATGACAGTGTGAAACTGGCCCACTATCACACGGTTCGTACGCTTGAATTTTTCAAGAACTAAGTCATGCAGTATTCAACCCTTACTGAAAGGGTTCAGTTTTCGCAACTAGAGTATGTTCAGCTAGTATTCAGCTAGTGATTCAGAGGGGAGCTAGTGTTCAGCTACCTAGTCATTCGGTACTCAACCGTATGGCTTTTCCATTGGGTCGAACTTCAAAATGAAGTTTTGACCTAGCGCATGATTACCCTGGATTCAGCTAGATGACAGTGTGAAATCGGCCGACTTTCATACGGTTCGTACGCTTGAATTTTTCAAGAACTAAGTCATGCAGTATTCAACACCTTATTTAAAGGGTTCAGTTTTGGCAACTACAGTATGTTCAGCTAGTATTCAACTAGTGATTCAGAGAGAAGCTAGTATTCAGCTACCTAGTCATGCGGTACTCAACCGTATGACTTTTCTATCGGTTGACGGGTATCAAGATACGTATCAAATCAGCCGACGCTATATGAAAAGATGTCACATGGACGAAATTGAAATGATTCCTGATAAAATTTTCATTTCCGCTCAGTTGCGGACCCCCCTTTGTTATCATCGATGTTATCAGCACGTGTCTCATGATGGACGTTCATTTCCGCCATATTTACTCTCGGCACACGCTAACAGTGTTCAGAAATAAATGAAATGTTTTGAATGAATTGTAGTAAATAGTAAAAGTAGTTAGGGTATAATAGTGAGAAAGTAGAGCGAGGGGTATTGAGTAGCAAGTGAGGAGTAGTAAGTAGTAAAGTGCTAACGTAGTATTTAGTTATCGAACGAAAGGGAGGATGTACTAGTTAGTAAGTAGTCAGAAAGTAGCAAGTGAGGAGTAGTAAGTAGTAAAGTAGTAACGTAGTATTTAGTTATCGAACGAAAGGGAGGATGTACTAGTTAGTAAGTAGTCAGAAAGTAGCAAGTGAGGAGTAGTAAGTAGTAAAGTAGTAACGTAGTGTTTAGTTATCGAACGTGAAAGGGGAGGATGTACTAGTTAGTAAGTAGTCAGAAAGTAGCAAGTGAGGAGTAGTAAGTAGTAAAGTACTAACGTAGTATTTAGTTATCGAACGTGAAAGGGACGATGTACTAGTTAGTAAGTAATCAGAAAGTAGTAAGTAGTTAGTAGTACGCTAACAGTGTTCGGAATATAAATGAAATGTTTTGAATGAATTGTAGTAAATAGTAAAAGTAGTTGGGTATAATAGTGAGAAAGTAGAGCGAGGGGGATAGAGCAGCAATTAAGGAGTAGTAAGTAGTACAGTAGTAACGTAGTGTTTAGTTATCGAACGTGAAGGGGAGGGCGTACTAGTTAGTAAGTAATCAGAAAGTAGTAAGTAGTTAGCAGTACGCTCACAGTGTTCGGAATATAAATGAAAGTTTTTGAATGAACTGTAGTAAGTAGTAAAAGTAGTAACGTAGTATTTAGTTATCGAACGTGAAAGGGACGATGCATTAGTTAGTAAGTAGTCAGAAAGTAGTAAGTAGTTAGTAGTACGCTCACAGTGTTCGGAATACAAATGAAGTGTTTTGAATGAATTGTAGTAAGTAGTAAAAGTAGTTGGTTATTATAGTGAGAAAATAGAGCGAGGGGGATTGAGTAGCAAGTGAGGAATAGTAAATAGTAAAGTAGTATAGTTAGTGATAAAGAGTATAGAGGTATTATTGCTAGTAAGCAAATAGTTAGTAGTAAGTGGTAGTTAGTAAATGATTAAGCCTGGGGTTAGTTACTAAATTAGCAAGTACTTTAAAGTCAGAAGTAGTAAGTAGTTAGTAATTCGTAGTTGGTAGTGAGAAAGCAAAGATAGAGGGGTATTAAGTAGCGATACCGAGGATAGTAAATATTATGGGTAAAAGGGTATTGGTACTAGTTAGTAAGTCGTAAAAGTAGTAAATAGTTAGTAGTACGTGGTAGTTAATAGATGATAAAGCCTGGGGTTAGTTACTAAATTAGCAAGTACTTTAAAGTCAGAAGTAGTAAGTAGTTACTAATCAATTAGTAGTTGGTAGTGAGAAAGTAGAGATAGAAGGGTATTGAGTAGCAAGTAAGGAAAATAGTAAATAGTAAAGTAGTAGTTGACGATTAAGAGTACGGGTGTAGGTACTATAGTTAGTAAGTCGTAAAAGTAGTAAGTAGTTGGTAATTCGCAGTTGGTGGTATAGAAAGTAGGAAGTAGTAGCTAGTTGAAGATAAGTTTAACGGAGAGTAGTTAGTAATTAGTAATTATTCAGAAGTAGTAAGTAGTTAGTGCAAGATAAAGTGAAAAGGAGTGTGCACTAGTTAGTAAGTAGTCGGAAGTGGTTAGTAGTTAGTAATTAGTAGTTTGTTTGGAAGTAGAAAGTAGTAGATAGTATAACGGTGTAGTTACTCGTTTGTAAGTAGTTGGATGTAGTGAGTAAGTAGTACTTAGTATAAGATTTGGCGCAACGGAGTAGCTACTAATTAATAAGTAGTCAGAAATACCAAGTACATGTACAAGCGAAAGTGAGTAGTTACTAATTAGTAAGTAGTCACGTGCGGTAGCAGTGAGCAGTAAATTGTAAATAGCAAGTAGCAGACCGTAAGTGTAAACAGCGAGTAAAAAGTAGTAAAGTAGCAGGTAGTTAGTAAGAAGCACTAGTAATACAAGTTAGTAGTAAGCAGTAGTAAGTATTCGTAAGCAATATTAGCGAGTAGTAAATAGTACAAGTACCAAGTAGCAGATAAAAGTGTAAATAGCGAGTGAAAAATGGTAAGCTAGGAAGTAGTTAGCAGTATATGTAACAAGAAGTAGTCGTGAAGTAGTAAATATAGTGAGGACAGTTCGACAAGACAGACCAAGATTCTTGACTAGGATTTGTACTATAATACTACAATCACTACTACTACTACTACCGATACTTCTACTACTATCACTACTACGAACACTACTACTACTACTATCGCTACTACTACTACTGCTACAATTACTACTAGTACTACTACTACTGATACTTCTATTACTACTGATACTACTATTACTACTGATACTAGTATTACTTCTGATACTACTACTACTATCACTACTATTACTGCTGATACTACTATCACTACTACTACTGATACTACTTCTGTACTGCTACTACTACTACTAACACCACTACTACTACTACTACTACTACTATTACTACTACTCTACTAGTACCACTACTACTACTAGTACTACCACTACTATAAAATAAAAGTCTCTTATAATGATTAGACTCTTCAGTAGTACAAGTTTGGTTCATTAGTAAGTTATTGGGCGTTAGAAGACTTGAGATGTGGGGACTAGACGTTTAGGCATAGTTTATCTAAGACATCAAACGTTATATACAAATGTACTGTTATTATTATTATTACTTATTATATTACTACTCTTACTCCTACTACTACTCCTACTGCTACTCCTACTGCTACTGCTACTCCTACTACTACTACTACTACTACTACTACTACTCCTACTACTACTACTACTACTACTACTACTAGTACTACTACTGCTACTTCTACTACTACTTCTGATACTACTTACTATTACTGCTACTACTACTAGAAGTATCAGTACTACTACTACTCTTACTACTACTACTGCTACTTCTACTACTACTTCTGATACTACTCTTACTACTACTACTACTACTACTACTAGTAGTAGTCTAATATAGTAAAGCTGTCTATTGTAAAACACGTTAGTTCATTAGTAAGATATTCGGTTGTAGAAGACTTGAGATGTGGGGACTAGACGTTTAGACCAAGGGGTCCGAAACTCCGAGGAATAGCGTACGAAGATTGTTTGATAACATACGATAACACGGAGATAGCACGGAGATAACAGATTGACAACAGTGATAACAGGACCTAGGTGTGTGAAGATTATTAGAAGTTTTGGACCCCATGGTATATAGTTATAATTTTATATCTAAATGCTTATCTGTATGGATAGCATGGAGATAACAGGTTGATAACAGTGATAACACGGCCTAGGTGTGTGAAGATTATTAGAAGTTTTGGACCCCATGGTATATAGTTATAATCTTATATCTAAATACTTATCTGTATTGATGGCATGGAGATAACAGGTTGATAACAGTGATAACAGGACCTAGGTGTACGAAGATTATTGTAAGTTACGGACCCTTGGTTTAGACATAGTTTATCTAAGACATCAAACGTCTTGGGGCCTGTCAACATTACTTGCCTCTTTCCTGCATACCTCCAACACTCTCTAATGACACCAGTGCTTCCCCTTTGCAGGGAAATTCCCTCAAATGAGGAAAATGGAGAAGAGGGAAAAGGGGAAATGGAAGATAGAGGGAATTTACCAATGTAGCTTTACTCTGTAGTACGGAGGGAGGAAAAAGGGGAAATTGATATTTTCGAGCGGAGGGGGGAAAAAGGGAAATTGATATTTTCGAGCGGAGGGGGGAAAAAGGGAAATTGATATTTTCAAGCAGAGGGGGGAAAAAGGGGAAAAAGTGGAAGCACTGCCCCAGCCCCAAGACTATCCGGGGGTTCGAAACCTACAAGAATCACTCCAAGAATCTTAGACAAGAATCCCCGATAGAAAAGGATGCGCTATAGCCATCAGTCTGAATGACCCTCTGAATGGCGCATGACTATCATGGATTCAGCTAGATGACAGTGGGAAATCATAATAGTAGTAACTATTATAATAGTAGCAGTAATAATGGTGGTGGTAGTTTTAGTGTTAGTCATGTTAGTAGTGCTAGCTACAGCTTTGTAGTAGTACTAGTGGTAATAGTAATAGTATAGTTGTATCAGTAGTAGTGGTAGCTACGGCTCTGTAATAGCAGTACTAGTAATAGTTATAATAATAATAATAGTAGTAGTAGTGGTAGCACTAGTAGTAGTAATAGTAGTAGTAGTAATAAGAGTAACAGCAGTAGTAGTGGTAGTACTAGTAGTAATAGTAGTAGTAGTAGTAGTACTATTGGTAGTACTAGTAGTAGTAATAGTAGTAGTAGTAATAAGAGTAACAGTAGTAGTAGTGGTAGTACTAGTAGTAATAGTAGTAGTAGTAATAAGAGTATTAGTAATAGTAATAGTAGTAGTGGTAGTAATAGTAGTAGTAATAGCAGTAATAATAATAAGAGTAATAGTATTAGTAGTGGTTGTACTAGTAATAGTAGTAGTGATGATTACAGCAACAATACTAATAATAAATCCATATGTTAATTATCGATAACAATATAAATACAGCAAAAATTAAAATTTAAATAATACAAATTAATATACTTGAATAATTTACGCTATTATTACTATTAGTTATTATAAATATAAATTAATATTATAAATATTATTACTACCTTATTACTTTATTCTATTTATTAATATTACTTATTTATTATATTTATTTATTATTATTTATTATTAGTATTATTACTTTAATCTTTGCGGAAGTAGCGAACCCTCGTTAGGGTAAATATAGCGGTGACAATAAGCGAGACTCAAATGTCAATGTTTGTATTCAGAATACTGCGTTTCACACCCCCACCTCGAGGGGGGTTGGCAACTCCCGAGAAAAACGTCACCCGGAAGTGACAGTTTTACAAGAATCTTGCCAAGAATCACGGAGAATCTCTATTAAGAATCTTAAAAAGTCCTCTTTTCTGTGCGGAATGGAATAAGAATCTTAGGATTCATGAAGAATCTTGTAAGAATCCTTAAAGGAATTTTTGGATAGTAATCAGGATTCTTGAAACCAAGACTTAAGAATCACGAAGAATCTTAGAATTCACGAAGAATCTTAAAGGAATCTTTGGAAAGTAATCATGATTCTTGAATCCAAGACTTTAGAATCTCGAAGAATCTCACAAGATTCATGAAGATTCTTGTAAGAATCCTTAAAGGAATCTTTGGACAGTAATCAGGATTCTTGAATCCGAGACTTTAGAATCTCGAGGAATCTTGGGATTCATGAAGAATCTTAGGATTCATGAAGAATCTTCAAGGAATCTTTGGATAGTAATCACGATTCTTGAATCCAACACTTAGAATCACAAAGAATCTGAGGATTCACGAAGAATCTTCAAGGAATCTTTGGATAGTAATCACGATTCTTGAATCCAACACTTTAGAATCACGAAGAATCTGAGGATTCACGAAGAATCTTGTAAGAATCCTTAAAGGAATCTTTGGAGAATAATCAGGATTCTTGAATCCGAGACTTTAGAATCAGAAAGAATCTTAGAATTCACGAAGAAATCTTAAAGGAATCTTTGGAAAGTAATCATGATTCTTGAATCCAAGACTTTAGAATCACGAAGAATCTTAGGATTCATGAAGAATCTTTTAAGAATCCTTAAAGGAATCTTTGGAGAGTAATCAGGATTTTTGAATCCGAGACTTTAGAATCTCGAAGAATCTCACAAGATTCATGAAGAATCTTAAAGGAATCTTTGGACAGTAATCATGATTCTTGAACTCAAGACTTTAGAATCACGAAGAATCTTATGAGAATCTTTAAGGAATCTTTGGAAAGTAAACAGGATTCTTGAACTCAAGACTTTAGAATCATAAAGAATCTTAGGATTCACGAAGAATCTTACAAGATTCATGAAGAATCTCAAAAAGATTCCCAGATTCTTGCTATTTGCCCGAATGCTGTAAGCTGTTTGCCGTTGAACAGCAACTTGTGTTTGTTGATCATTTGCTTCAAGTTTACACTTCTTTAATTACTTCCCTGTGTCAACGTTAGTGAATCACAAGGAGGGGTTTGAAACTTCCAAAAATCTAGGTCATGATATCACTGTTATCAACCTGTTATCTCCGTGTTATCATGTGTTATCAAATAGCCTTCGTACAGTTTTCCTCGGAGTTTCCAACCCCTTACTGAATCACTACTGAAGAGGGGGGGGTCTGAAACTTACCAAAAATCTAAGTCATGTTATCACTGTTATCAACTTGTTATCTCCGTGTTATCATGTGTTATCATAATAGTCTTCGTGCAGTTTTCCTCGGAGTTTCCAATCCCTTACTGAATCACTACTGAAGAGGAAGGGGTCTGAAACTTCCAAAACCTAGGTCGTGTTATCACTGTTATCAACCTGTTATCTCCGTGTTATCATGTGTTATCAAATAGCCTTCGTACAGTTTTCCTCCGAGTTTCCAACCCCTTAGTGAATCACTACTTAAAGGGGTCGAAAACTCTGGAAAAATTTTACATTAAAAAAATTGTCACTGATAACACAATGATAACAGATGTGATAACACCCTTAATAAATAGTAATTAAAAGTTAATTAACTATAATTTATTATGGTTATTTAACTATTTAATAATAACTTTTAATTATTAATTTAATAATAATAATAATTTAACTATTTACTAATTTTATAATATAATAAAATATAATATAAAATAATAAAAAATTTAATAATAACATATAAATAAATTCATTATTTAATTAATTACTATTTAGTTAAATATTACAAATTATTAATTAATAATATTTATTTACTATTATATATATATATATATTATAATAATAAATAAAAAATTAAATATTATATAAATTATAATTCAGTATTAACTAAATTTTTAAAAATTTTCCGGAAATTAAGTTATAATTTATTTTTGACGATTTGAATTAATTAAAATATTGCAGAAATCGCAGAAAAATCTTGTCTCTATTGTTATAATGCGATAATGCCATGGCCACTTGTGTTATTTTCAAGAGTGCTGACACTGCACTATAATTACACAATGATTTCTTTGTCTCGTGATTCTCACCAAGAATCTCACCAAGAATCTCATAAATAGTCTCATAAAGAATCTTACGAAGAATCTCACTAAATATCTCACCAAGAATCTCACCAAGAATCTCATAAAGAGTCTCACCAAGAGTCTTATTAAGAATCTTACCAAGAATCTCAGCAAGAATCTTATCAACAGCCTTATCAAGAATCTCACCAAGAATCTCACCAAGAGTCTTATTAAGAATCTTACCAAGAATCTCACCAAGAATCTTATCAAGAATCTCACCAAGAATCTCATAAATAGTCTCATAAAGAGTCTCACCAAGAATCTCAAAGAATCTCACCAAGAATCTTATCAACAGCCTTATCAAGAACCTTATCAAGAATCTCAACAAGAATCTCACCAAGAATCTCACCAAGAATCTCACCAAGAATCTTACCAAGAATCTCACCAAGAATCTCACTAAATATATCACCAAGAACCTCACAAAGAATCTCACCATGAATTTCACCAAGAATCTTATTAAGAATCTTACAAAGAATCTTATTAAGAATCTTACAAAGAATCTTATTAAGAATCTTACAAAGAATCTTACCAAGAATCTCACCGAGAATCTCACCAAGAATCTTACTGTTCAAATAATTATTTGATTAAAATCATTTTTTTAAATCCACAAAAATTGTAAAAAAAATTCAACCAAAATAAAATTAGAGAGAGAAAAAAAATTTCTTGAAAATTTTACATTTTAGTTTTTTTAAAGATTTATTAAAATTTATTTTTATTTTATGAATAATTTATATTTATATATAATGTATTATATATACATTAATATAATTTGTATATAATAAATTATATATAAATAATATAATATAATTATACATAAATAATATAATTTGTATATAAAAAAATTATATATCAATAACATAAGAATCTCCAAGAATCTACAAGAATCTGGAAGAATCTCCAAGAATCTCTTTTGCCTATACGAATGTATTATCCAAGATTCTTAGCAAAGTACCAGTCAAATACAAAACAGTCTGGAAGAATTTCCAAGAATCCCTAAGAATCTTCAAGAATCTCTTGTGCCTACAGGTCTTTAGGAAAGATTCTTAACAACGTACAACGAAAGAATCTCCAAGAATCTCCAAGAATCTCCAAGAATCCCCAAGAATCTTCAGAATCTCCAAGAATCCCCAAGAATCTTCAAGAATCTCTTGTGCCTACAGTTCTTTAGGAAAGATTCTTAAACAACCTACAACTAAAGAATCTCCAAGAATCTCCAAGAATCTACAAGTCTTAGGGAAAGATTCTGAATAAACTACAACTAAAGAATCTGGAAGAATCTCCAAGAATCTCCAAGAATCTGGAAGAATCTTCAAGAATCTCTTGTGCCTACAGTTCTTTAGGAAAGATTCTTAACAACCTACAACCAAAGAATCTGGAAGAATCTGGAAGAATCTCCAAGAATCTTCAAGAATCTCTTGTACCTACAGTTCTTTAGGAAAGATTCCTAACAACCTACAACTAAAGAATCTCCAAGAATCTGGAAGAATCTCCAAGAATCTCCAAGAATCTACAAGTCTTAGGGAAGATTCTGAATAAACTACAACTAAAGAATCTGGAAGAATCTGGAAGAATCTCCAAGAATCTACAAGAATCTACAAGAATCTACAAGTCTCAGGGAAAGATTCCGAATAAACTACAAGTTTATTTGCAACAAGATTTGTGATGAAATGTGATGTTACTGAAGAGGTGAATTACCGCATGACTTTGTGTGGAAGTAGCCATAGCGCAGTCGCCCTCCTGTGTTGCAGTTTTTCCATGCTGGGCCAAGGGGTCCGAAACTTGCAATAATCTTCGTACACCTGGGTCATGTTATCACTGTTATCAACCTGTTATCTCCATGTTATCTCCGTGTTATCATATGTTATCAAGTAATGTTCGTACACCTAGGTCCTGTTATCACTGTTATCAACCTGTTATCTCTATGCTATATCCGTGTTATCATATGTTATCAAGTAATGTTCGTACACTTAAGTCATGTTATCACTGTTATCGACCTATTATCTCCATGTTATCTCTGTGTTATCATATGTTATCAAGTAATGTTCGTACACCTAGGTCATGTTATCACTGTTATCGACCTGTTATCTCCATGTTATCTCCGTGTTATCATATGTTATCAGATAATCTTCGTACACTTTTCCAAGGAGTTTCAGACCCCTTGTGCTGGACTAAGTAAAAAATACTAGAAATTAGCAAGCGTGATTCTGCATAAATTCCTACATTCAACGAAATCTTACCTCCTCCTCTTCCATCCTTTTAATTTATATACACATAAGTATTTAGATATAAAATTATAAATATACCATGGGGTCCGAAACTTGCAATAATCTTCGTACACCTAGGTTATGTTATCACTGTTATCAACCTGTTATCTCCATGCTATCCATACACATAAGTATTTAGATATAAAATTATAAATATACCAAGGGGTCCGACATTTGCAATAATCTTCGTACACCTAGGTTGTGTTATCACTGTTATCAACCTGTTATCTCCATGTTATCTCCGTGTTACCCTACCTTATCAAGTAACCTTCGTACACCTAGGCCGTGTTATCCCTGTTATCATCCATGCTATCCTCTTGTTATCATATGCTATCAAATCATCTTCGTACAATTTTCTAAGGAGTTTCGGACCCCTTGTCTCTTCCATCATTTTAATTTATATACACATAAGTATTTAGATATGAAATTATAAATATACCAAGGGGTCCGAAACTTGCAATAATCTTCGTACACCTAGGTTGTGTTATCACTGTTATCAACCTGTTATCTCCATACTATCTCCGTGTTATCGTATGCTATCAAATCATCTTCGTACACTTTTCCTCGGAGTTTCGGACCCCCTGATGTTATCACAGTTATCAACCTGTTATCCCAAATGCTATCCTCGTGTTATCATATGCTATCAAATCATCTTCGTACACTTTTCCTCGGAGTTTGGGACCCCCTGATGTTATCGCTATCATCTTGTTATCTCCATGCTATCCTCGTGTTATCATATGCTATCAAATCATCTTCGTACACTTTTCCAAGGAGTTTGGGACCCCCTGATGTTATCACAGTTATCAACCTGTTATCTCCAATGCTATCGTCGTGTTATCATATGCTATCACAATAATCTTCGTACACTTTTCCAAGGAGTTTGGACCCCCTGATGTTATCACAGTTATCAACCTGTTATCTCCAATGCTATCGTCGTGTTATCATATGCTATCAAAATAATCTTCGTACACTTTTCCAAGGAGTTTGGGACCCCCTGATGTTATCACAGTTATCAACCTGTTATCTCCAATGCTATCGTTGTGTTATCATATGCTATCAAAATAATCTTCGTACACTTTTCTAAGGAGTTTGGGACCCCTGATGTTATCACAGTTATCAACCTGTTATCTCCAATGCTATCGTCGTGTTATCATATGCTATCAAAATAATCTTCGTACACTTTTCTAAGGAGTTTGGGACCCCCTGATGTTATCACAGTTATCATCTTGTTATCATCCTGCTATCCTCGTGTTATCATATGCTATCAAAATAATCTTCGTACACTTTTCTAAGGAGTTTCGGACCCCTTGGTTAAATCATTTTCAAAGGTCACAGGTATAACATCAAGTGATAACTGCAGGTTATGAATCTCAGTGTTATGCTGCGGGAATTTCATTAGAGAAAGTAATGAAAACTACAATGTGTACAGCGTCTGCTTTTTAGCCTTTTTCAACTACAAATTGCAGACCAAACACAAAGAAACCTCTTCTTTTACGGCTCCATATGCAACAGTGTTTCCAGTTTTCAGTTTTCCCCTTTTTTCCCCTCTCCTTTATCTTTCCCCTTTTCCCTCCTCCCTGTTAGAATATACAGATTCTAAAGATGTCAGCTATACTCTCTTCTCTTCTTCTTCCCTTTCCAGACCCCGTTTCCCCCCTTCCCCTTTTTTCAGGGAATTTCCCTGCAATAGTGGAAAAACTGATACAATGTCTAGATTTCCCCTTTACCCTCTTCTCTTCTTCTTCCCTTTCCAGACCCCGTTTCCCCCCTTCCCCTTTTTCAGGGAATTTCCCTGCAATAGTGGAAAAAACTGATACAATGTCTAGATTTCCCCTTTACCCTCTTCTCTTCTTCTTCCCTTTCCAGATCCAGTTTCCCCACCTTTTTCAGGGAATTTCCCTACAAAAGTGGAAACACTGGTACGCAAATCCCATTGCGTTACTTTCATTGCAAAGAAAACGCTCAAAAAATTATAATATTCTCATTGTAGCCTTACTGCTTATCCCTGTTAACATCGTGTTATCATCATTTTATCGGTGTTATCACATTGTTATCTGTTTCCTACATGTGTAATTAACACTTTAAAACTATTTTCAAGGTCATAGGTCAATTATTCGATTTAATAAACGTTTTTTTTCTGCCGTCCTCATCAGTTTTCGTAACGTGGCCTTACTGTTTATCCCTGTTATCATCGTGTTATCATCACTTTGTCGGTGTTATCACATTGTTATCTGTTTCCTACATGTGTAATTAACACTTTAAAAATATTTTCAAGGTCATAGGTTAATTATCTGATTTAATAAACACTTTTTTCTGCCGTCCTCAACAGTTTTCGTAACGTGGCCTTACTGTTTATCCCTGTTATCATCGTGTTATCATCACTTTGTCGGTGTTATCACATTGTTATCTGTTTCCTACATGTGTAATTAACACTTTAAAACTATTTTCAAGGTCATAGGTCAATTATTCGATTTAATAAACGTTTTTTTCTGCCGTCCTCATCAGTTTTCGTAACGTGGCCTTACTGTTTATCCCTGTTATCATCGTGTTATCAACTCTTTATCGGTGTTATCACATTGTTATCTGTTTCCTACATGTGTAGTTAACACTTTAAAACTATTTTCCGGGTTATTGCTCAAGTATCCAATTCAAGTTGTGGCAATATTTCGCGGCTTTTTACGACACACGGACGACATGTTTATGCTAGGGCCGCTTAATACGCTGCGCAAACACGCTAATCCGTGCAAAATCGTCCAACCACGCAAAATCTTTCGCAACCAGCCCCACTTGTTATCATCGTGTTATCAACCTGTTATCATATTATCGTAACATAGTGGCGGACCCCGTATACTTCAGTGGCGAAGGTCAGTAGACGTAATCCATTACACGGACGCGATGTCATCAAAAGCTTCTTTTTCAAGCTCCACGTCTCTTGTCTGTGAATGTGTGTGTCCCAGGGGGGTGGGCAACTCACCCGACAACACTCTGATAAAGTGATAACAGGTTATAACAGTTGATAACACTCTGATAACACCGGTTAACCTAGAGGCGGGTCCCCACGTAGAACAAAAGATGTAACAGTCAGCCGTCAGAATGACCCTCTGAATGGTGCATGATTACCATGGATTCAGCTAGATGATATTGTCTGATTGTGGTCCACTTTAATACGGTTCAAACGCTTGAAAAAATTGGTCCACTTTCACGCGGCTCATACGCTTGAACTTTTTTTTTAAATTAAAGAACCAAGTCATGCAGTATTCAACGCCTAATTCAGAGAGTTCACTTTTAGCAACTCAAGTCAGTTCAGCTACTATTGAGCTAGTGATTCAGAGGGGAGCTTAGAGTTCAGCTATCTAGTCACTCGGTACTCAACCGTATGACTTTTCTATATCGGGGTTGGTCTATACGACTATTGGAAAGTCTCAGAGAAGTGTGATAACACTTTGATAACAGGTGATAACACTTTGATAACAGGTGATAACAGGTATTAAAAGGGGGATTATCAAGTTGATGGATTTATGCGAGTCTTTTAAAGGTTTTTATAGTTACCAGCGAATTTGTAACGTAGTAATCGCCTTTTGAGTTGAATGGGGCCTCTATACCAAACCATAAGGGTCCGAAACTCGGTTGAAAAGTGTACGCGGATTATTTGATAACATATGATAACATGGAGATAACATGACCTAGGTTGTACGAAGACCACTGGAAGTTTCGGACCCCTTCCACCAAAACCCGTTCCATAAAAATCGGATTGAGACGTTCGCTTAACACAAAAGAGGCCCCTTCTACTGTTATCAAGTGTTATCAAAGTGTTATCAGTGGTTATCAAAGTGTTGTTAACCCCTATTGTAGGCGGACAGCGAGTTTGCAAGGACCGAGATTTTGGGATTATTAGAAATGTATGAACAAGTCCCAGTAAAAAAATTAAGTATGTCGGTTACATCCTGAACGATATCCGTAACATATCCTGAATATCCTAAACCACGTCCGATCGTGGATGACTACAAAAATTGTGTTGAGAACTGTGAATCTTGGTTATTGAGGGCGCCATTAAGTATCCTGAAAAGCTTTTTTTCAGGACGCTGTTTAGTACCCTGAACATGTATCATTCAGGCATTCCATTGTCAGGGTCATGAACACCCTGGAAGTGGGCCAATTTCATTGCACTCAGAGTCCTGATTGGCATCCTGAAAAGTGTGCTTTTCGTGATATTTTCAGGGTCCTAAACTATCCTTAATTTTCAGTTGGGCGGGTGTACGAAGATTACTGGAAGTTTCTTTCCCTGGAAGCCACTTTTGCAGGGAAATTCCCTGAAAAAGGGGAGAAATGGGGTCTGAAAAGGGAAGAAGAAGAGAAGAGGGTAAATGGGGGAAATCTAAAAATTGTATATTCTAGCACGGAAGGGGGGAGGAGGGGAAAGATAATGGAAGAGGGGAAAAAGGGAAAAGTGAAAAGTGGCAACACTGGTTTCTGTGCGCGGTGTAACTCCCGGATAAGAGACTTGTGTCAATATTGGCCTTGACGAAGGCACTTACACACACTCTTATCATCAGCGGTTAACAACAGCTTCTCTTCGACTGGTTGTTAACACATGATAACCAGGTGATAACGTACGGCAACACTGTAATTTTTCTGTTCATTAAAAGTTGATTTTGTAATAAATCTGTCTGAATGTTATCATTTGTTATCACTTGTTATCAAGTGTTATCAAGTGTTAACAAGTGTTATCATGTGTTTATTAACCAAAGTCCCTTAAAGCACTGCCAGGGGATTTAAATTTCGTATAATTCAGAATCTACTAACCCCTCTGTTATCAAGTGTTATCAAGTGTTGTCATGTGTTATCATGTGTCTATTCACCAAAGTCCCTTAACGCACTGCTAGGGGATTTAAATTTCGTATGATTCAGAGTCTATTAACCCCTCTGTTATCAAGTGTTATCAAGTGTTATCATGTGTTATCATGTGTCTATTCACCAAAGTCCCTTAGCGCACTGCTAGGGGATTTAAATTTCGGATAATTCAGAGTCTATTAACCCTCTGTTATCAAGTGTTATCAGCTGTTATCGTCTGGTATCCCTCTGGGATTGACACTTTTCACCCCACACTTTCCCAAACAAACAAACACACAAAGCCACGCTTTTCCCCTCTTGTGTTATCATAGGTTATCAAGCATTATCATGTGTTATCAATGGAGTGGTCTGATATTGCGTTGGACGCATTTCAGGATCGGTCCCTATGGAGTTATAATCCGCCAATCCCTCTTCCAAACCGCATGAATTTATTATTATTATTATTAGGAAGTAGTAGTAGTAGTAGTAGTGGTAGCAGTAGTAGTAGTAGTGGTAGCAGTAGTAGTAGTAGTGGTAGCAGTAGTACTAGTAGTAGTGGTAGCAGTGGTAGTAGTAGTAGTAGTAGTAGTAATAGTGTTAGCAGTGGTAGTAACAGGAAAGGTGATAGTAGTAGTAGGAGGAGGAGGAGGGGAAGGGGGAGCAGTAGTAGTAGTAGTAGTAACAGAAGTAGTAGCGGTAATGGTAGTTAGTAATAGCAAGAACAGCAAGTAGCAATAGTGCAGTACCAGCAGTATAGTTATAGTATTAGTAGCGGTAGTAGTGATGGTAGTAGCAGAAGAAGAAACAGTAATAATAGAATTAGCAGTAGTAGTAGTAGTAGTAGTAGTAGTAGCAGCAGCAGTAGTAGTAGTAGTAGTAGTAGTAGTAGCAGTAGCAGTAGCAGTAGCAGTAGCAGTAGCAGTAGCAGTAGCAGTAGTAGTAGTAGTAGTAATAGTAATAGTAGTAGTAGTAGTAGCAGAAGTAGTAGTAGTAGTAGTAATATACCAAATCTGTCGTTCCCTTAGACAATACTCTACCTAATCCAATGAATCTGTCCACTGATTCGACAGATTCGTTATAACTACCACTACTGTATCATCATCTACCACTGTTACCAACTATCCATAATTCTCATAAGCACTTTACATCTGATACAACACAGTAGACCGGGACAACAACATAGGAACTGTCCACTGATTCGACAGATTCGTTATTACTACCACTACTACATCATCATCTACCACTGTTACCAACTATCCATAATTCTCATAAACACTTTACATCTGATACAACACAGTAGACCGGGACAACAACATAGGAACTGTCCACTGATTCGACAGATTCGTTATTACTACCACTACTATCATCATCTACTACTACCAACTTCCCATAAGGACTATAAATTATGATAGAAAATAAGCAAAAAGGTACCATGACAAGCAAAAATGAACCTTATGTTATTTCTTACCATCCAGTACACAAAGATGGCGGCTCTTCTTCAACATTTTTTTCCGTCTGCTTCTACACCGAAGGGAAAACATCATTCACAGCACATCTCACTCGACATTTGCTTATTCAGTCGGTGCATTTTCTTCAAAGATTCATTAGGAAATAATCAAAAAAAAAAAGGACCCTGAAAAAGCACCGCTAAAAAGAACCATATGATGACCCGTCAAAAACCGACTTTTGATAATTAGCGGTTCCTTTTTAATCAAATTTTATCATCTTTTTACTATTTTTATTATCAATCGCTGTCCCCAAAAATAATATTTAGTTTTTTCTTGTTCAAAAAATCGGCGGGAAAAAAAAATTCGTAGTTCGCCGTTTGCTCAATAGATGGCGCTGTCTTCTCCAACGGCTCAAGCCGGCCTTCTTGTATACAACAACAACATAACTAACACACAGATAGTAAAGTGATAGTCACAGATAGTTTACAGTAGTTTTTTTTTGTTAAAAGTACTTTTTGCTTGTACATGCAAATTTTCACCAGTTATGAAGATTCAAGGTATGATGGATAGTGTGCGAGAAAACGTACAGGACTCCCGCCATCTTGGATTTTTTTTTTTCAAATCTTCTTTTAAACTAAAACTTCTATAAATCTTTTACACCCAAAGTCTTTTTCTTTCAATTAATTACTATTATTATATAATTAAACTATTATTTGTTTTATAGCAATTTTTTTAGTAGAATAGGTAAGTGGAATGTAAATCCAGTCGAACGTAATCCCCTTGAGGCGTTTTCGTCCGCCATCTTGAATCCCCCCTGAGGCGATTTCGGGCGCCATCTTGGAACGGAAAGACAGGCCGGTGATTGATACGGCAATCATGCGGACGACCGACTACTCTATTGTGTACTACACTATTTCCGACGGGGGGTTGGCAACCTACCGATAACAACTGATATCAGTTGATAACAAGTGATAACAGTGTTTAAAAAAAAGTCAACATTTGAAGTTTTGGATTTGGAACGGTGAATGAAATGCCGTGTGAAAATTATGTTATCAACATGTTATCATCTGTTATCACCTGTTATCAACGTTTCATCAGTTGTTATCACCTGTTATCAACGTGTTATCAATTGTTATCACCTGTTATCAACGTGTTATTGTAAAGCGGTGGTTTTTACGATCTCCTACAACAATGTAATGCCCATCAATCTTCATTGAGGGGGTATACGATTGATGTGTTATCACCTGTTATCACCTGTTATCAAGTGTTATCGCCGATCGCGTGCTGAGTTGTACGTGTGATGAGTGAATTGCTTCCGCAGCTGCCTGTTGCGTTGAAACAACCCTACACGACAACACTTAACAACTCCCACTACAACAGTTGGGCTGTACAACAACACCTTTCTCAATCATGCTATACCGTTACTATCAAACAACAATAGATGAGACCCTAAGGCAACTAGTCATTAAGCAGTTAGTTGATAGGAATCAACTAATGGGTAGCTTGTATGTAAGGTTGTAGTCACGATGTAGTAGTAGTAGCAGAGTGAGTGACCAGCAGCTATGTAGTAGTTGCTTTGCTATTTATATTGTAGTATTTAATGATGCGTAGTAATAGTAGCTGGTAGTGCTGTAGTAGTAATAGTAGTAATAGTAGTAGTAGTAGTAGTAGTAGTAGTAGTAGTAACACTAGTAGGGGTCGCAGGAACAGGAGCAGTAGTAGTAATAGTAGTAGTAGCACTAGTAGTGGTCGCAAGAACAGCAGCAGTAGTAGTAATAGTAGTAGTAGTAGTAGTAGTGCTAGTAGTAGCAGTAATAGTAGTAGTAGAACTAATAGTGGTACCAGGAACAGAAGGAGCAGTAGCACTAGCAGTATTAGTATTAGTAGTAATAGCAGCAGCAATGGTATTAATCGTAGTAGTAGCAACATCCTACTTAGTGCTAGTAGGCTGGAAAACCGTAAGTCTCCACACACACACAAAGCAAAACGACTAACAAAAAACTAGCAGACTTCGCGGCTGTATTGTGAAAGCGGAAATTGAATTGTAGTAAGCTAGTATAAGCAATTTGTGCCAGTGACGGATGCATTATGCACATTGTCGCCTGCTGACGAGAGACAGCTAGCTAGCAGCACGTGTGCTAACTTTCTCAGCCTCTGCTAGAGAGAGAGAGAGAGAGAAGCTAATTTCCTGGGCGTTGACTCGGAAATCGCCTCATTCATAACCTAATGTCCATAGAAAATGTTAGCAGATGAAGAACAAGCTGTTGCTTGCACCAACTGCTACCCACCATCCACTTATTAGCTACTTAGCACTCCTTCTTGTAGGAGTTAGTTAGATAGTTGAGTAGCTACTTGGCTAGTTAGTTAGGCTGTTGCTTGCACAACTGCTACCCACCATCCACTTATTAGCTACTTAGCACTCCTTCTTATAGCAGTTAGTTAGATAGTTGAGTAGCTACTTGGCTAGTTAGTTAGGCTGTTGCTTGCACCAACAGCTACCCACCATCCACTTAGTAGCCACTTAGCACTCCTTCTTATAGCAGTTAGTTAAATAGTTGAGTAGCTACTTGGGTAGTTAGTTAAGCTGTTGCTTGCACCAACAGCTACCCACCATCCACTTAGTAGCTACTTAGCACTCCTTCTTATAGCAGTTAGTTAGATAGTTGAGTAGCTACTTGGCTAGTTAGTTAGGCTGTTGCTTGCACCAACAGCTACCCACCATCCACTTAGTAGCCACTTAGCACTCCTTCTTATAGCAGTTAGTTAAATAGTTGAGTAGCTACTTGGGTAGTTAGTTAAGCTGTTGCTTGCACCAACAGCTACCCACCATCCACTTAGTAGCTACTTAGCACTCCTTCTTATAGCAGTTAGTTAGATAGTTGAGTAGCTACTTGGCTAGTTAGTTAGGCTGTTGCTTGCACCAACAGCTACCCACCATCCACTTAGTAGCCACTTAGCACTCCTTCTTATAGCAGTTAGTTAAATAGTTGAGTAGCTACTTGGGTAGTTAGTTAAGCTGTTGCTTGCACCAACAGCTACCCACCATCCACTTAGTAGCTACTTAGCACTCCTTCTTATAGCAGTTAGTTAGATAGTTGAATAGCTACTTGGGTTGTTAGTTAGGCTGTTGCTTGCATCAACTGCTACCCACCATCCACTTAGTAGCTACTTAGCACTCCTTCTTATAGCAGTTAGTTAGATAGTTGAGTAGCTTCTTGGGTAGTTAGTTAATTGGCTGTATCTAGCTATTAGCTAATAGTGAACACTTAGGAGATTATTAGTAGGAAAAAAGTAGTAGCAGTAGTAGTAGTAGTAGTTGAGGTAGTTGCAGTAGTAGAGGTAGCATTAGCAGAGTCCAAATAAGCAGTTGGAACTATTAACTAACTACTACTACAACTAAAAATACTTAGTCGACTTATAAGTCGTCTACATAGTCTAGATTCTTGTGAGAACCATTAAGCGAGTAGCAAAATAGTTCACTTCTACGAATAGTTTGTCGAGTGTTTCCACTTTGCAGGGAAATTTCCTGAAAAAGCGGGAAATGGGTCTGAAAAGGGAAAAATAAGGGAAGAGGAAAAGGGGAAAGGACACATCTGGTAGTACAGCGTTTATGGTTTCCAGTACGTAGGGGAAAAGGGAAAAATCAGGGAAGAGGGAAAAGGGGAAAGGATACATCTGGAAGAACAGCGTTTATGGTTTCTAGTACGGAGGGGAAAAAGGAAAAATAAGGGAAGAGGGAAAAGGGGAAAGGATACATCTGGAAGTATAGCCTTTATGGTTTCTAGTGCGGGAGGGAAAAATAAGGGAAGAGGGAAAAGGGAAAAGGATACATCTGGAAGTGCAGCCTTGGTTTCCAGTACGGAAGGGAAAAGGGAAGAAATAAGGGAAAGAGGGAAAAAAGGGGAAGTCGAAAGTGGGAACACCGAGTTTGTCCATAAATCTTCAGTTAAGCATCATTAACTTGTAAGAATTCGGGGATAAATCCTTCAGGAATAAGTCAAACTATTCCAGAATAAAGTCTCGATTGTATTCTAGTGCTTCCACTGTATCCCAGTTTATCCCAGTTATTCCAGTTTAACTCCCAGCTATTCCCGTTCAACTATCCCACAGGATTTAAACTCTTCTATTCCATTTCTATCTATTCCACTGTATCCCAGTTCATCCCAGTTATTCCGGTTTAACTTCCAACTATTCCCGTTCAACTATCCCAGAGGATTTTAACTCTTCTATTCCAGAATAAAGTCTCCATTGTATTCTAGTGCTTCCACTGTATCCCAGTTTATCCCAGTTATTCCGGTTTAACTTCCAACTATTCCCGTTCAACTATATCCCACAGGATTTTAACTCTTCTATTCCATTTCTATCTATTCCACTGTATCCCAGTTCATTCCAGTTATTCCGGTTTAACTTCCAGCTATTCCCATTCAACTATCCCACAGGATTTTAACTCTTCTATTCCATTTCTATCTATTCCACTGTATTCCAGTTCATCCCAGTTATCCCGGTTTAACTTCCAACTATTCCCGTTCAACTATCCGACAGGATTTTAACTCTTCTATTCAGTTTTCCCAACACATTTTCCATAAGAAAAAGTTTCACTGTTTACAGCCCGTGTTTCCTTGTAGCTTTTTACAATAGGCAGTTAACCAGTTTTACGACATTTCAACTCCAAGCAGGTTTGCTACTTCAAGAATCTTGTAAGAATCACGCAAGAATCTCACAAGAATCTTAAAAGAATCTCTGAATATCCCAACTGTTCATAGTCGCTTATAGTTTCATAGGGAATCTAGTCAAGAATCTTGGAGAATCTGGAAGAATCTTGGGAACGAGACTAATGAATCTTGCAAGTTTCCCAAGATTCTTGTATGATTCTGGCCAAGATTCTTGGCCCGGGGTCCTGTATGTAAGAATCACGCAAGAATCTCAAAAGAATCTTAAAAGAATCTCTGAATATCCCAGCTGTTCATAATCGCTTATAGTTTCATAGGGAATCTTAGTTAAGAATCTTGGAGAATCTGGAAGAATCTTGCAAGATTCCCAAGATTCTTGTATGATTCTGGCCAAGATTCTTGGCCCAGGATCCTGTATGTGGTTGTAAAAAAAAAGCCAACAATGGATTGTAAAGCTGTTGTCTTATGTCCTCAGTCTTTGTTATCACTGTGTTATCAGCTGTTATCATGTGTTACTAAACCCTTTGGTCGTTTTTGTTGTTGTCACTGTAATAAAAGCGGGTTAAGTCCGCAAAGGATTTAATTGAAATCTTTTTTTATCTGATCTAATAAATAATAAATAATAATTAAATAAATAGTTAATAATAATAATAATAATAAGTAGATAACAATAATAATAATAATAAACAGATAATAATAAATAATGAATAATAATAAATAATGGATAATAATAACAATAATAATAATGAAATAAATAATTAATAATTAATAATTAATAATTAATAATAAATAATATTTATTTATTTATTTGATTAAGTATCTTTAGTGATGATAGGGCCTATTCCAAAGGCGCGCCTCTCTATAGCGGACAGCTCTACCAAATCAACGAAAGCAAATTTTAAAATTTTCTTTACGCCAAAATGTTTCGCGAATTTTTTGCAGATTTTTAGATTAATTTTCAAGTCAGATTTTTCAATACAAATATTTTATACGACCGTCCGTAGTAGAGGAGCTGGTCCTCGGTGGACTTTTTTTTGGAATAAGGCATATATCCATACGAGCGCCTCTCTATAGCGGACACCTTTATAAAATCTCCTTTAAAGAATTTTGAAACTTTTTTTGCACTAGAACGTTTCGCGAATTTTTTGCAGATTTTTAGGTTAATTTTAAATCCAGATTTTTCAACAGAAATATTTTATACGACCGTCCGTAGTAGAGGAGCTGGTCTTCGATGGACCTTTTTGGTATAAGGCATATATCCAAAGGCGCGCCTCTCTATAGCGGACACCTTTATAAAATTCCCTTTAAAGAATTTTGAAACTTTCTTTACACCAAAATGTTTCGCAAATTTTTTGCAGATTTTTAGATTAATTTTCAAGTCAGATTTTTCAGTCTAAATATTTTATACGACTGTCCGTACTAGAGGAGTTGGTCTTCGGTGGACCTTTTTTTGGAATAAGCCGTATACGACAGGGCGTATGCCGCGCTTATTTGTATTTCCAATGGGGGGATCATAAAATTTTATGTCTTCATTCTAATTCTCTTGTATCACAGGTAAAACATTAATTTTTTTTGTATAAAAAAATATTTGAATAATTTCATCTCAATAAATTAAGATTTTATTTGTGAATAATGAAGTTAAGTTAATTTTTGTATTACTTTCTAATTTGCATATTAAATTATTACGTTTTTTTAAATGGATAGAAATTACCATATTTTACAATTTTATTAATATTCAGTAACTGCAGTATCTATTAATTTCATTATTTTTCATTCATTATTTTTTCGCATTTTTCTAATTACGCAAATATTACCACGTTTAATTTACTTAATGGCATATTTAATTATTATAATATATATATTAATATAATATTATATTAATTGTAATACATAATTATAAATTAATATAATATTGTATTAATAATATCACATTTAATTTAATTAATCCGCTAAATTTATTTCAATTGTACGTTTGGATCTACTTGATTTCTATTATCAGAGTGTCAGAACTTGAGAAATTTGTAACAACTGGAATTTTACAAAATTTTATTATTTTTCATGAATTATTTTGTCACATTTTTTTCTAATTACTAAGGGGTGCGAAACTCCGCGGAAAAGTGTACGAAGCTTATATGATAACACGTGATAACACAGAGATAACATGGAGATAACAGGTTGATAACAGTGATAACACGACCTAGGTGTACGAAGATTATTGAAAATTTCGGACCCCTTGCTAATTACGCAATTATTATCACATTTAATTACTTAATTAATCCTTGAAATTTATTCCAATTGTACATTCGGGTCTAATTGATTCTTATTATCGAAGTGTTAAAATTGTAAAAATTTTTTTAATAAATGAAATTCTACGAAATGTTATAATTTTTCATGAAACATTTTTGTCACATTTTTTCTAATTACGCAAATATTATTACGTTTAATCATAATTTTAATTTTAACAATTAATTAAGTTAAGTTTAATAATTTAATAAGTTTAAGTTAATTACATTTCTCATTTATTTTTAACAACATATAATTACATTTTGCAAAAATTTCTCAAAATTGCAAATTTTGCGAAATTTCTTCGGTTTTTGCAAAAAGGTTCTAATTTTATTACTTTCCATTGATTGTCCTCTGTCACATTTTTCTAATTAGCCAAATATTATTCCGTTTCCTCATTATCATGTGATAACACGGAGATAACATGGAGATAACAGGTTGATAACAGTGATAACATGACCTTGGTGTACGAAGATTTTTAGAAAGTTTCGGACCCCTTGATATTATTCGTTTATTTATTTTAATTTTTTATTTTCAATTTTACATTATTTAATTATAGAAAACCTCATTCTTCAGTAATTAGAATATCTATTATTCCATTATTTGTCATTAGTTTTTCTAATTAGCCAAATATTATTACGTTTCTTTATCTATTTCCCGAAAAAAATTAATAATTAATTAATTTCAATTAATAATAGTAATTATAATAACTATTATTTCATTATTTATTATTTTTCTAATTAGCCGAATATTATTACGTTTCCTCATTAAATTAAAATTCCTCGTTAAATAATTAATTAATTAAAATTAATAATAGTAATTAGAATATCTATTATTCCATTATTTGTCATTAATTTTCCTAATTGCTCAAATATTATTCAGGTTTAATCAACTATTTCCGGAATAAAATTAATAATAATCATAATAATAATAATGGCATTAATAAACATTATTTATTAATTACATTACATGTAAAAATCTATTTTTTGAATTAATTTATATCAATCCAAGGGGTCGGAAACTCCGAAGAAAAGTGTACGAAGATTATTTGATAACATATGATAACACGGAGATAACAGGTTGATAACAGTGATAACATGACATAGGTGTACGTAGATTATTGTAAGTTTCGGACATTATTATTAACTACTATTATTATCGGACATTATTGAATTATTGCAGGGATGGCCAAAAGGCACTATTTACATGTGCGCATATGCAAAAATATAGAAAATTTCTGATTTTGGCCACCCCGCTTCCGGCGCCACTGGAAAATATTTGAAACACTGAGCAACTAGTTTATTAAGCCGGGTTCACACTAGGCCTGTTTTGGCCAAACCGTTTGGGCAAACGGGCTACAGAAATACGATTTTCTTGGTTCTATTCAACGCAGAACGCAAGATAAATAAGAACGAAATAATTGTTTTGTCCCAAACAATGCTTAGGAAAACCACTAGTATGCTCTAAAGACTTATAATATGTTTTTTTTGCAACTCGTTTGCCCAAACGGTTTGGTCCAAACAGTCCTAGTGTGAACCCGGCTTTAGGAAAACCACCAGTATGCTCTAAAAATTTATAATATGTTTTTTTTCGCAACTCGTTTGCCCAAACGGTTTGGTCCAAACAGGCCTAGTGTGAACCCGGCTTTACCTGGCGATTGACCGTAGCAGTGTTCCCACTTTCAGTTTCCCCGTTTCCCCCTCTTCCCTTTTTTTCCCCCTTTTTCCTCTCCGTACAAGAATACAAAGCATACTTGCAGATTTTCCCTTATCCCTGTTTCTTTATATTTCCCCTTCTCAGGCCCGGGTTTCCCCTTTTCAGGGGAAATTTCCCTGCAAAGTGGAAACACTGGACCGTGGTTTTAACCAGTGATTAACTGGTTCTCTTTACTCGCCTCGCATACAAAGACCGTTGACCATCTGTCCGATAATTGAACTTTTCTCCAGTCATTTTTATTTTCAATAATATATTATATAATTATGAATTAGTTAATTTATATTAATAACGCAACCTCCCAAGCACATATCATGTTAGACTGCACAAAACTATTTTCAGGACGAGAAAAATTATTTGAATCTATTAGAATCCCAGCCCGCCCCGACTGAAAATTCTCATGGAGTATGTAGAATCTGGAACAGAGACTCAGTGAGACCTCAGTGAGAAACTCTACAAAGTTATGGCCCACTTTCAGGGTGTTCAGGACCCTGACATTGGAATGCCTGACTAATACATGTTCAGGGTACTGAACAGCGTCCTGAAAGAACGCTTTTAAAGATGGTTGATGGTGCCCTCAGTAATCAAGACTCAGTGAGAAACTCTACAAAGTTATGAGATCTCACTGAGTCTCTGTTCCAGATTCTACATACTCTATGAGAATTTTCAGTCGGGACCACATAAAGAAAAAAGAAAATTTACATTTATTACTGGAGCTACTACTTACAAAGTGTACCCCAGTCCCTTGGTTTCATGCTGGTCAAGTTTACGAATTTGTGGATGAGAGCTTAAATATATCCTGATACGGTCCTGAAAGCCCGGTAAAATATATAAGTAAATATAATAATAATGATGATAATAAATAAATAACGAAGCCTACCTTTGTTGATCATTGCATTATCAAACAAAATGGCGGCGTAGGGCGGCGGGAGGGTGTTGACAATTGGATTTGCAGAATCTCGATTGGAAATTTAGCCCGGGACCTAATCAGGTTTGGCCCTTTAATCAAACTTGGGGGACAGCAATTTTGCTTTATAACCTAGTGTGTTATCAGTATATGTTGAGTACCGAATGACTAGATAGCTGAACACTAGCTGAACAGTAGCTGAACTGATTTTAGTTGCTAAAAGTGAACCCTCTGAATAAGCGGTAGAATACTGCATGATTTGGTCCTTTGAAAACTCAAGTGTGAAAGTGGACCAAAATCACACTATCATCTAGCTGAATCCACGGTAATCATGCACCATTCAGAGGGTCATCCTGACGTTTGACTAGCGCATAAGTGTATTATCAACTGTGTATCAGAGTGTAATCTTATTGTTATCTCATTACTTGACCTTTTTAGGTGAGTTTGTGAACCCTCTGAATAAGCGATTGAATGCTGCATGACTTGGTTCTTTCAAAACTTACGAACCGTGTAAAAGTGGACCAATGTCACACTATCATCTAGCTAAATCCACAGTGATCATGCACCATTCAGAGGGTCATTCTGACGTTTGACTAGAGCACCTTTTTCTATTAGGGGTTATCATCCATTTACCTGTGTTATCAGAGTGTAATCTTATTGTTATCTCATTACTTGACCTTTTTTTTAAGTGAGTTATTGACCCCTCTGAATCAGCGGTTGAATACTGCATGATTTGGTTCTTTCAAAACTCAAGCCTTACGAACGGTCTATCACGTGAACACACTATCATCTAGCTGAATCCACGGTAATCATGCACCATTCAGAGACATTCAGTGTTATCAGAGTGTTATCTTATTGTTATCTCATTACTTGACCTTTTTTAAGTGAGTTATTGACCCCTCTGCTAGCTGAACTGACTTAAATTGCTACAAGTGACTCCTCTGAATAAGCGGCTGAATACTGCATGACTTGGTTCTTTCAAAACTCAAGCCTTACGAACCGTGTGAAAGTGGACCGAAATCACACTATCATCTAGCTGAATCCACGACATATCGTTCTGACGTTTGACTAGCACATAAGTGTGTTATCAACTGTGTTATCAGAGTGTAATCTTATTGTTATCTCATTACTTGACCTTTTTTTAAGTGAGTTATTGACCTCTCTGCTAGCTGAACTGACTTTAATTGCTACAAGTGACCCCTCTGAATCAGCGGTTGAATACTGCATGACTTGATTCTTTCAAAACTCAACTGTGAAAGTGGACCAAAATCACACTATCATCTAGCTGAATCCACGGTATATCATTCCGAAGTTTGACTAGCACATAAGTGTGTTATCGACTGTGTTATTAGAGTGTAATCTTACTGTTATCTCATTACTTGACCTTTTTTTAAGTGAGTTATTGACCCCTCTGAATCAGCGGTTGAATACTGCATGACTTGGTTCTTTCAAAACTCAAGCCTTACGAACCGTGTGAAAGTGGACCTATGTCACACTATCATCTAGCTGAATCCACGATAATCATAAGTGCGTTATCAACTGTGTTATCAGAGTGTAATCTTATTGTTATCTCATTACTTGACCTTTTTTTAAGTGAGTTATTGACCCCTCTGTTGCTAGCTTGTAGTAGATATAGCGGAGAATGTTTTAGTCGGAAAAGAGCTGATGTGATTTTGTCAGATGAAATGTTCGTCAATAGCTTTGATGCAAGGGGGTCCGAAACTTGTAATAATCATCGTACACCTCGGTCATGTTATCACTGTTATCATATGTTATCAAATCATCTTCGTACACCTAGGTTATGTTATCACTGTGGTCTCCATGTTATCTTCGTGTTATCATATGTTATCAAATAATCTTCGTACACTTTTTCACGGAGTTTCCGACCCCTTTGCTTTGATGCTACAATATTGTGCGATGCATCAAGGTGATCAGCTTTCAAGAGAGCACTTCGCAAGTCCTTTCAACTTTCAATTACAAACTTCCACTTCCCAAACGTTAAATGGATTCGTTCTTCCCAGGGCAACTATAATAGCTGTAATGTAAAGAGCTAATAATCAATAATTATAGTAATATAGTAGTGTACGTAGTAGTAGTAGTAGTAGTAGTAGTAATGGTAGTAGTAGTAATGGTAGTAGTAGTAGTAATGGTAGTAGTAGTAGTAATGGTAGTAGTAGTAGTAGTGGTAGCTGTAATGTAATAGCTAATAATCAATCATTATAGCAATATAGTACCGTATTCAATAGTAGTAGTAGTAGTAGTAGTAGCTGTAATGTAAAGAGCAAATAATCAATAATTATAGTAAATATAGTATTGTATTCAATAGTAGTAGTAGAAGTAGTAGTAGTAGTGGTGGTGGTAGTAGTGGTAGTAGTAGTAGAGCACTTCGCAAGCCCATTCAACTTTCAATTACAAACTTCCACTTCCCAAACGTTAAATGCATTCATTCTTCCCAAGGCAACTATAATAGCTGTAATGTAAAGAGCTAATAATCAATAATTATAGTAAATATAGTAGTGTAGTTAATAGTAGTAGTAGTGGTGGTGGTAGTGGTAGCAGTAGTTATGGTAGCTGTAATGGAAGAGCTAATATAGCAATAGTTATATTAAAATAGTAGTGTATTCAGTAGTAGTAGTAGAAGTAAACAGTGGTGGTGGTAGCAGTGGTAGTAGTGGTAGTAGTAGTAATGGTAGTGGTAGTAGTAGTAGTAGTAGCAGTAGTGGTAGCTGTAATGTAAGAGCTAATATAGCAAATAGTACTGTTCTTAATAGTAGCGGTAGTAGTAGGGTAGCTGTAATGTAAGAGCTAATATAGCAAATAGTACTGTGGTTAATAGTAGTAGTAGTAGTAATGGTAGTGGTGGTGGTAGTTGTAGTGGTAGTTCCAGAGGTGATAAAAGTAGTATTAGTAGGTGTGGTAGTAATTATAAAAGTAGTAATAGTAGTAGTAGTAGTAGCTGTTGTTGTTCTTAGTAGTAGTGGTAGAGGTATCAGCAGCACCAGCAGTAGTAGTAATAGTAGCATTAGTAGCATTACTAGTAGTAATAGTAGTAGTAGCTGTTGTTTTTCTTAGTGTTAGTGGTATTGGTATCAGCAATAGTAGTAGTAGTAGCAGTAGCAGTAGTAGTAGTAGTAATGAAAAAATGTCGAATCTGTGGACAGGCCCTTCATACAATAGCTAAAATTTACTTTCTGTCCAAACTACTACTGTTACTACTACTACTACTACTACTACTACTACTACTTCTACTACTACTACTACTAATGCTACTACTACTGCTACTACTATTAATATTAATAGTAATAAATTTTAACCAGTAGCCGAAAAAATGAATATTTTCGTACACGGGACAGCCAGCTAATTACAGAATGACTTAGCACATCCATACTAACTACTAACTACTAAAAAAATGCAAAATTCAAAATTACTAGTCATTAATAAAGCAGTTCTAGGAAATCATCAAATCTAGTGACCAGCCACTTAATTAATCGAGTTTTTATTTTTACTTCATTAACGTCAAACTTAATGACAATTAATTTTTTTCTTCATTTTATCATTGGTCATGTACAGGGGGTCCGAAACTTGCGATAATCTTCGTACACCTAGGTCACGTTATCACTTTTATCAGCCTGTTATCTCCATGTTATCTCCGTGTTATCATGTGTTATCATATAATCGTCGTATACCTAGGTCATGTTATCGCTGTTATCATTCTGTTATCTCCATGTTATCTCCGTGTTGTCATATTTTATCAAGGAATCTTCGTACACCTGGGTCATGTTATCGCTGTTATCAGCCTGTTGTCTCTGTGTTATAACCGTGTTATCACTTGTTATCAAATAATCTTCGTACACTTTTCCTCGGAGTTTCGGACCCCTTGTTATATTTATTGTTAACGTGTATTTCTTTATTTCTTAATTATTTAACGTGTATTTCTGTGAATTTTCACTCTCAAGTCTTGTAATACGTTTTCTGCAACTCGTTTGCCCAAACGGTTTGGTCCAAACAGCCCTAATGTGAACCCCAGCTTTAGGAAAACTACCAGTATGCTCTGAAGGTCTTGTAATATGTTTTTTCCAACTTGTTTGTCCAAACGGTTTGGTCCAAACAGCCCTAGTCTGAACCCCGGCTTTACGAAAACCACCAGTATGCTCTGAAGTCTTATTCTCTGAGTAAATATTTTTTTTTGTGCTACTCGTTTGCCCAAACGGTTTGGTCCAAACAGCCCTAGCCTGAACCCGGCTTTAAGAAACCACCAGTATGCTCTGAAGGTCTTGTAATATGTTTTTTCCAAATTGTTTGTCCAAACGGTTTGGTCCGAACCGTTTGGTCCAAACAGCCCTAGTCTAAACCCTGCTTTAGGAATACCACCAGTATGCTCTCAAGTCTTATGGTATGTTTTTTCCAACTTGTTTGCCCAAACGGTTTGGTCCAAACAGCTCTAGTCTGAACCCCGGCTTTTAAGTGTAGCGTTTTTCACAGGACCCTCCAACCGCCTATTTAAGTTGTCAAGGGTTGTGTGCAATCAGCGGGACGTCCTGAAATTTGGCAAAAAACCATAGCAAATTCCTGATAACAGCGTAGCCAACTTTTTTTCCTTTCCCTGGACGATGAAAAACTCCATTGCCTGTCTTAATTGTGCTTAATTATATGCAGGTTACGGAGATCGGCACGCAGAGCCGGTCCCAGCAGTCAAGCCCGCCTAAGACGATCCCTTGTGTCTAGTCATTACCTATTATCCATGGTTAGTGGTGGTAACAGTCAATGGGTGTCTATGGATGTTAACATGAGAGAGTGTAGTAGTAGTAGTGGTGATGGTAGTGGTAGTAGTTGTAGTAGTAGAAGAAGCACTAGTAGCAGTAGTAGTGGTGGCGGTGGTAGTAGTAAGCAGCAGCAGCAGTAGTAGTAGTAGTAGTAGTAGTAGTAGTAGTAGTAGTAGTAGTAGTAGTAGTAGTAGTAGAAGAAGAAGAAGTAGTAGTAGAAGCACTAGTAGCAGTAGTAGTAGTAGTAGTAGTAGAAGCACTAGTAGCAGTAGAAGTAGTAGCAGTGATAGATGTAGTAGTAGCAATGATAGAAGTAGTAGTTGTAGTAATAGTAGTACCAGTATCATCATCATTATCATTGCTACTACTCCTATTACTCCTACCACTATTACTTCTACTACTATTATTATTACCAATATTATAGCTACCACTATTATTGTAGTAGTAGTAGTAGTAATAATAGTAGTGGTAGAAGTACCATTACCATTATTATTATTATTGTTATTATTATCATCATCATCATCATCAATATCATCATTATCATCATTATCATTATTATTATTACTATTATTATTATTATTATTATTATAATTATTGCTATTATTATTATCATCATCACCATCGTTATCATTATTATTAATATCACATTATTATTATCATTATCATTAATATTTATTATTACTATTATTATTATTATTATTATTTATTTATTTATTTATTTATTTATTTATTTATTCTTCCCGGCTGAGGCCTTTGACCTATTGCCACATTACATGAATTATTATTATTATTATTATTATTATTATTATTATCATTATTGCTATTATTGTTATTATCGGTTGTATGATTTATCGTGTTAGGCCTATAGAGATTTACGCGCAGCTCATTAGGCCGCTTTGCATGGCAGTGGCTGCAGATGACAAACGGCTTGCGACCCAGCGGGGTTGCCACGTGTTTTAAATTTCATCTTCTTCATGTACATTTTTTTTCTTTTTTTTTTTACATTACTATTATTTATTATTATTGCTTATTAGTTATTACTATTATTATGAGCGGTATTAGTAAGAGAAGTAGTAGAGTAGTTATGTTATAATGACTATTTTTGTCATTATCTTGCTATCATTGGTAGTAGTAGTAGTGGTACTAGTAGTAGTAGTAGGAGTAGTTATGTTGTATTGACTATTTTTGTCATTACCTTGCTATCATTGGTAGTAGTAGTAGTCGTACTAGTAGTAGTAGTGGTGGTAGTAGTAGTAGTAGGAGTAGTTGTTATGTTGTAATGACTATTTTTGTCATTATCTTGCTATCATTGGTAGTAGTAGTAGTGGTACTAGTAGTAGTAGTAGGAGTAGTTATGTTGTACTGACTATTTTTGTCATTATCTTGCTATCATTGGTAGTAGTAGTAGTGGCTGCAGTAGTAGTGGTATTAGTAAGAGTAGTAGAGTTGTTATGTTGTAATGACTATTTTTGTCATTATCATTTTTGTTGTCTCTTGCTATCATTGGTAGTAGTAGTAGTGGCTGCAGTAGTAGTGGTATTAGTAAGAGTAGTAGGAGTAGTTATGTTATAATGACTATTTTTGTCATTATCTTGCTATCATTAGTAGTAGTAGTAGTGGCAGCAGTAGTAGTGATACTAGTAGTATTAATAGTAGTAGTAGTAGTAGTGGCAGCAGTAGCAGTAGTAGCAACAGCACTAGTAGTAGTAATAGTAGTGGGACAAGTAGCAGTACCATTAGTTGCAGCAGTAGTAGTTGCACTAGTAGCATTAGTAGTAGCAGCAGTAGTAGTAGTAGTAGTAGTAGGTAAAGTAGTAGTGCCAGTAGTTGCAGTAGTAGTAGTGGTACTAGTAGTAGTAGTAGTAGTAGCATTGGTAGTAGCTGTAGCATTTATTATTAATATTATTATTCGATTATTTTTATTTACGATTTATATCTTGCTATGAATCTTGCTAAGAATCTCACCAAGAATCTGAGATTCTCACCATGATTCTCAGATTCTTGTCGTGAATCTTGAGAATCTCGGTGAGAAAAATGTCAAAATGTCAAAAATGGGTACCACTACTACTACTACTACTACTACTACTGCTACTACTAGTAGCATTAGTAATAGCAATAGCATTTATTAATAATATTATTATTCAATTATTATTACTTACGATTTATATCTCGCTATGAATCTTGCTACGAATCTTACCAAGAAGCTGAGATTCTCACCGAGATTCTCAGATTCTTGTCGTGAATCTTGAGAATCTCATGAACTATGAAGCTACAAATCTCACCAAGAATCTGAGAATTTCGATGAGAATCTACGAATCTCACCAAGAATCTGAGATTCTCACCGAGATTCTCAGATTCTTGTCGTGAATCTTGAGAATCTCGGTGAGAAAAATGTCACAGCCATTTTTCTCCCGTAGAGATTTATAGACAAAACGAGCGCCAGCAGAAACACCGCGCGCAGATTTATATGCACAATTCTAAAGTGACTGAACCTTGTAGATAAATCATGTGATAACAGGTGATAACATGATGATAACACACTGATAACAGGTGATAACAAAGTACATAATGTTGATATGATAAGCTATAACAAAGAAAGCGGGTTAATCCCGATAGAAAAGTCATACGGTTGAGTACCGAATGACTAGGTAGCTGAACACTAGCCTCCCTCTGAATTACTAGCTGAACAGTAGCTGAACTTACTTGAGTCGCTAAAAGTGAACCCTTTGAATAAGGGTTTGAATACTGCATGACAGAGTTCTTTCGAAATTCAAGCGAATGAACCATGTGAAAGTGGGCCATTTTCACACTATCATCTAGCTGAATCCATGGTAATCATGCACCATTCAGATCATCTGATTTGATTAGAATGAATTAAAATTTAATTAATTACAAATTAAGGAAGGTTGTTTTATAATTGTAGTAGTGTTGTAGTACAGCTTCTGTGCCGACAACATCAAGTGTTGTATACTCTAACCGTCGAACAACACTTGATAGCCACTGATAACTCTCTATAGGAGCAAATTTAAGAAGATTGCTGCATAATTGTAGTAGTGTTGTAGTACAGCTTCTATGCCTACAACATCAAGTGTTGTATACTCTAACCGTCGAACAACACTTGATAGCATTGATAACTCTCAATAGGAGTAAATTTAGGGAGGTTGCTGTATAATTGTAGTAGTGTAGTAGTATAGCTTCTATGCCTACAACATTAAGTGTTGTATACTCGAACCGTTGAACAACACTTGATAGCCACTGATAACTCTCAGTAGGAGTAAATTTAGGAAGGTTGCTGTATAATTGTAGTAGTGTAGTAGTATAGCTTCTATGCCTACAACATTAAGTGTTGTATACTCGAACCGTTGAACAACACTTGATAGCCACTGATAACTCTCAGTAGGAGTAAATTTAGGAAGGTTGCTGTATAATTGTAGTAGTGTAGTAGTATAGCTTCTATGCCTACAACATCAAGTGTTGTATACTCTAACCGTCGTACAACACTGGATAGCCACTGATAACTCTCAATAGGAGTAAATTTAGGAAGGTTGTTGTATAATTGTAGTAGTGTTGTAGTACAGCTTCTATGTCTACAACATCAAGTGTTGTATACTCTAACCGTCGTACAACACTGGATAGCACTGATAACTCTCAATAGGAGTAAATTTAGGAAGGTTGCTGTATAAATGTAGTAGTGTAGTAGTATAGCTTCTATGCCTACAACATCAAGTGTTGTATACTCTAACCGTCGTACAACACTGGATAGCACTGATAACTCTCAATAGGAGAAAATTTAGGAAGGTTGCTGTATAACTGTAGTAGTGTAGTAGTACAGCTTCTATGCCTACAACATCAAGTGTTGTATACTCTAACCGTCGAACAACACTGGATAGCATTGATAACTCTCGATAGGGGTAAATTTAGGAAGGTTGCTGTATAAATGTAGTAGTGTAGTAGTATAGCTTCTATGCCTACAACATCAAGTGTTGTATACTCTAACCGTTGAACAACACTGGATAGCATTGATAACTCTCGATAGGAGTAAATTTAGGAAGGTTGCTGTATAATTGTAGTAGTGTAGTAGTACAGCTTCTATGCCTACAACATCAAGTGTTGTATACTCTAACCGTCGAACAACACTCGATAGCCACTGATAACTCTCAATAGGAGCAAATTTAAGAAGGTTGCTGTATAATTGTAGTACTGTTGTAGTACAGCTTCTATGCCTACAACATCAATTGTTGTATACTCTAACCGTCGAACAACACTCGATAGCCACTGATAACTCTCAATAGGAGTAAATTTAGGAAGGTTGCTGTATAGTTGTAGTAGTGTAGTAGTTTAGCTTCTGTGCCGACAACATCAGTTGTTGCATAATGAAATGGCTCTTGAATTATGTTACATGGCGGGTTTCATTAAGGCTCAATAAATTTGCCATCCACTTGAACTTAGCAGCAACAACAGACTCTCTCTTACTAAACTGTTCTTTTAAATAATGGGATACTAATGGGATAGCAAATTAATACTAAATGGGATAGGACCGGGATAGGATTTGGGACTATGATAGGATAGAAGTGGGGTATAGGAACGGAATACTACTAGGATAGGTTTTGGGACTTGTCTAATATAAAAGTGGGATAGGATTGGGATAGGAACAGGATAGGAACGGGGTAGGAACGGGATAGGAACGGGATAGGAACGGGATAGGAACGGGATAGGATTTGGGACTATGATAGGATAGAAGTGGGGTATAGGAACGGAATACTACTAGGATAGGTTTTGGGACTTGTCTAATATAAAAGTGGGATAGGATTGGGATACGAATGGGATAGGAATGGGATAGGATTTGGGACTAAGATAGGATAGAAGTGGGGTATAGGAACGGAGTACTACTGCGATAGGTTTTGGGACTTGTCTGGGATAAAAGTAGGATAGGATTGGGATAGGAACAGGACACCAACAGGTTAGGGATGGGATAGGAACGGAATAATAGACGGGATGGAAATTGAAATTGGCGTGGGATAAGATTGGGATAGAATCGGGATACTAAATCAGAAAGGACTTGGGACTAGTGTGGGATAAGAACCGGGATAGGAGTGGGAGAGGGCATTCAATGGGATAGAATTTAGGACTATGATATGATACTAATTGGGATAACAATGGGATAGGACTTGGACAGTGCGGGGTATGAATGGGGTAGGAACGGGACAGTAAAGAACTAAAGATAGGAATGGGATACCAGTAAGATACTATGGGATAGGACTTGGACAGTATGTGGGGTATGAGTAGGGTAGGAACGGGACACTAAAGAACTAAAGGTAGGAACGGGATACCAATGGTATACTAGATGGGATAGGACTTGGACAGTATGTGGGGTACGAGTAGGGTAAGAACGGGACACTAAAGATAGGAATGGGATACCAATGGGATAGGATGTATAATAATAATAGTTAATGGCCCATTTTAAATAAATAATTAACTATGATATAACAATTACGTAATAAATATATAATAAATTTTTAAAATAATATAATAATTACTGAAAATTAATATAATAATTAATTTTAATTAAATGTTATTAAAATAATTAAAAACCACGTGTTGATGGTTTTTCTCGGACCTGACGCTGGGCTTCGTCCGGAAATCCGCTTTTGCGGTTGACTTTTAAATAATTAAAATAAATATAATTAATTATAATTTGATAGTTTAAAATAGTGTAAAAAATAGTTTAAACATTGGGAAATTTAACCGTGTAAAGAACACGTGACTGGGAGCCAATAGGAAAGCAGGAAAAATCGCCAAATTAAATCAATTATTTAAACTGATTAGAAAGGTTTTGGAAAAGTATGTGGCTTTTAAACAATTAAAATAAATATAATTAATTATAATTTGATATTTTAAAATAGTGTGAAAAATAGTTTAAACACTGCAGGATTTAATAGTGTGAAGAACACGTGACTGGGAGCCAATAGGAAAGCAGGAAAAATCGCCAAATGAAATAGACTTTTCAAACTGATTAGAAAGGTTTTGGAAAAGTATACCGCGTTTAAACAATTAAATTAAATATAATTAATTGTAATTTGATACTTTAAAATAGTTCGAAAAATAGTTGAAACATTGGGGAATTTAACAGTGTAAAAGACACGTGACAGGGAGCCAATAGGAAAGCAGGAAAAATCGCCAAACTAAATCAACTATTTAAACTGATTTCAAAGATTTTGGAAAAGTATGCAGCTTTAAAACTATTAAATTAAATATGATTAATTATAATTTGATAGTTTAAAATAGTGGAAAAAATAGTTGAAACATTGGAGAATCTAACAGTGTGAGGAACACGTGACTGGCAGCCAATAGGAAAGCAGGAAAAATCGCCAAAATTCAATGCTAAATTTTGCCTATTTAAATCGAATTTAAAAGGCTTTCGGAATCAATGGGAAGTCTTGGGAATCTCTTTAAAATACCATGAGAACTGTCCCAAGATTCGTTGGGGGGTTTTGGGACATTTGGGATATTGGACGGGGCTTTTGGGACACTTGGGACTTTGGACGGGGCTTTTGGACACTTGGGACTTTGGACGGGGCTTTTGGGACACTTGGGACTTTGGATGGGGCTTTTGGGACACTTGGGACTTTGGACGGGGCTTTTGGGACACTTGGGACTTTGGATGGGGCTTTTGGGACACTTGGGACTTTGGATTGGGCTTTTGGGACACTTGGGACTTTGGGTGGGGCTTTTGGGACATTTGGGATTTTGGATGGGGCTTTTGGGACACTTGGCACTTTGGGTGGGGCTTTTGGGACACTTGGTACTTTATATGGGGCTTTTGGGACACTTCAGACTTTGGATGGGACTTTTTGGACATTTGGGATTTTGGATGGGACTTTTTGGACATTTGGGATTTTGGATGGGGCTTTTGGGACACTTGGGATTTCGGATGGGGCTTTTGGGACATTTGGGACTTTGGATGGGGCTTTTGGGACACTTGAGGCTTTGGATGGGGCTTTTGGGACACTTGGAAAATATGGGGGGGCCCAGGTGGTGGTAGGGAAAGGTGCGGAAGTTATTAAAGTGCGGCCATCAGATTCGCACCGGGAGGCTGAGAATCCGATTGTCGGCCTTACCTCATAAGTCACTTTCACAATTCCGACACCAAATGGAACAATAACACCTGATAACACTTGATAACACTTGATAACATGATGATAACACGTGATAACACCTGATAACACCTGATAACATGATGATAGCAAATTGGTTTAGGTAAAATCCTCTGAATAGTTGCGAGGACAGACCGAAACATAACCCTTGATAACATGTGATAACACCTGATAACACTTGATAACACGTGATAACACTTGATAACATGATGATAACAAATTGGTTTAAGTTAAATTCCCTGAATAGTTGCGAGGTCAGACCGAAACATAACCCTTGATAACATGTGATAACACTTGATAACACTTGATAACACCTGATAACAGGATCTTGACATGTCAAACGTAAAATTCAGTATTGATTATTATGTATTAAATACTTAATATTAATTTTTATTTTAATTACGATTATCTATTATTATCATGTTATCATCCTGTTATCACATGTTATCAACACTTACTTACAAATTCTCAGAAACAAAAAAGATAATTTCAAAATTTAATTTTACCAATTCAGTTCAGCACACTGGGTGGTATCTTCTAGCAAGGCTGTTATCATGTGTTATCACTTTGTTATCAGTGTTATCAGCTGATTTAATTAGTGGTCTTCCTGTTTACCAATTAAGTTTTTCATTCATCAGCAAATTGGGTGGCGAATTTTTGCGAATATTTCGCCAAAACCAATCGATTCATCATCATAAGATTCGCAGGAATCTTAGCGGGGGATCTATCGAACAGCCGCTCCTATTAATCTGATAATAGCCCCAGGGCCTGTTATCAATGGTTATCAAAGTGTTATCGCATGTTATCGTGTTATCAGAACTGAATATTGCAGAAAAACAAGCAAGGAAATGTGAAAGTTAGAAGTTGGATGTGAAAAAATGCATGTTATCAAGTGTTATCAAGTGTTATCAAGTGTTATCAATGGTTATCAAAGTGTTATCGCAGGTTATCGTGTTATCATAACTGAATATTGCAGAAAAACAAGCACGGAAATGGGGAAAATGTATGTTATCAAGTGTTATCAAGTGTTATCAAGGGTTATCAATGCTTATCAAAGTGTTATCACATGTTATCGTGTTATCATAACTGAATATTGCAAGAAAAAACAAGCACGGAAATGTGAGGGGTGGAAGTCGGATGTGAAAAATGCATGTTATCGAGTGTTATCAATGCTTATCAAAGTGTTATCGCAGGTTATCGTGTTATCATAACTGAATATTGCAGAAAAACAAGCACGGAAATGTCCAAATGCATGTTATCAAGTGTTATCAATGGTTATCAAACTGTCCTTTTAAATCCCGCACACCATAAAAAAATCAGCAGGGGGGAGTTTCCCCAATTTTTTCCCCTCATTTTGGAAAAATTTTTCCCCGAAGAAAAAAGAAATGTGGAAAAAATTTTTTTGGTATCTACAACGGAAATGAGAGGGGAAAAAAGAAAATTTGAGGGAAAAAATTTTGCCCGCGATTAATTTCACGCTTTTTGACATTTTTTGTAAGGGGGAAAAATTTTTTTTGAAATTGAAGAGATAAATTTTATTTGAGGGAAAAACTGGGGAAATTAAAAATGTACACCTGCCAAGGAGTGTTTCCACTTTTGCAGGGAAATTCCCTGAAAAAGGGGAGAAATGGGGTCTGAAAAGGGGGAAGATAGGGAAGAGGGGAAAGGGGAAAATTTAGACCCTGTGTGTTCTAAGTATGGCGGGGGAAAAGGGGAAAGATAATGGAAGAGGGTTTGCAGGGAAATTTCCTGAAAAAGGGGAGAAATGGGGTCTGAAAAAGGGAAGAAGAAGAGAAGAGGGGAAAAGGGGAAAATCTAGACCCTGTGTGTTCTAAGTATGGCGGGGAAAAGGAGAAATATAAGGGAAGAGGGTTTGCAGGGAAATTTCCTGAAAAAGGGGAAACATGGGTCCGAAAAGGGGAAAGATAAGGGGAAAGGGGAAAATCTAGACCCTGTGTGTTCTCAGTACGGTGGGGGAAAAGGGGAAAGATAAGGGAAGAGGGTTTGCAGGGAAATTTCCTGAAAAAGAGGAGAAATGGGTCTGAAAAGGGAAAGATAAGGGGAAAGGGGAAAATCTAGACCCCGTATGTTGTAAGTACGGCGGGGAAAAAGGTTAATTTCACGCTTTTTGACATTTTTTGTTGGAGGAAAAAAAATTTTGAAATTGAGGAGATAAATTTTATTTGCGGAAATTAAAAATGTACACCTGTCAAGCAGTGTTTCCACTTTTGCAGGGAAATCCCCCGAAAAAGGGGAAAGATAAGGGAAGAGGGGAAAAGGGGAAAATTAAAAAGTGGAAACACACCTTCAAGGAAAAAACGCCTTTTTTAAGTGTAGTAAAAATAATAATAATAATAATAATAATAATAATAATACAAAATAAATAAAACTAAGTAACCAAGGTCGAGATGTCACGGTCTCTGTATGCGGCCTTGGAGCCGAGACGATCACAAAGGGACCACACAAACGGGTTAACTATCGATAGTTTCACTACCGATACTTACAAACTATCGATTATTGTAAATATTTATTATATTACTTATATATATTACTATTATTATATAAATTACTATTCTATTATTATAATTGCTAAGTGAAGTTGTATATAAGTTTCATGAAGTTACTACACTTTACTTAGTAAGATTTTAGTACTAACTTTAAGGTTAACTAGTAGCAAAGGGGCTAACTATCGATAGTTTCACTACCGATAGTTACAAACTATCGATTATTGTAAATATTATAATATTACTTATATATATTACTATTCCAATATTATGAATACTAAGTGAAGTTGTACATAAGTTTTATGAAGTTACTACATTTTGCTTAGTAAGATTTTAGTAGTAACGTTAAGATTAACTAATAGCAAACGGGTTAACTATTGATAGTTTCACTACCGATAGTTACAAACTATCGATTATCATAGTGAAGTTGTTTACAAGTTTTACTAAGTTACTACACTTTACTAGTAAGATTTTAGTACTAACGTTAAGATTAACTAATAACAAACGTTAACTATCGATAATTAACTAATTAATTAATTTAACTAATACTAGTTTCACTATCGATAGATACAAACTATCGATTATCATTTTCTATTATTATAAATACTAAGTGAAGTTTTATATAAGTTTTACTAAGTTACTACACTTTACTAGTAAGATTCTAAGATTCTTCTAAGATTCTTGATTCTAGATTCTTGAAGGAAAAAGGATTCCAGATTCTTGTTAGTAAGTTTTATTAAGTTATTACACTTTACTATTAAGATTCTAAGATTCTTCTAAGATTCTTGAAGAAAAAGGATTCCCAGATTCTTGTTATTAAGTTTTATGAAGTTGTTACACTTTACTATTAAGATTCTAAGATTCTTGGTTCTAGATTCTTGGAGAAAAAGGATTCCCAGATTCTTGTCCGCTCTATTTGCGCTGTTGTCCGTTATAGGACATTCTAGAAGAGACCCAGATTGGTAGTAAGTTGTACATAGATTTATATAGTTATTACACTTTACTAGCAAGATTCTAAGATTCTTCTAAGATTCTTGATTCAAGATTCTTGAAGAAAAAAGGATTCCCAGATTCTTGTCCGCTCTATTTGCCCTGTTGTCCGTTATAGGACACTCTCTGTAAGTTGTCTATAGTTTTTTATACAGTTATTACACTTTACTATTAAGATTCTAAGATTCTTCTATGATTCTTGATTCAAGATTCTTGAAGAAAAAAAGGATTCCCAGATTCTTGTCCGCTCTATTTGCCCTGTTGTCCGTTATAGGACATTCTAGAAGAGGCGCAGATGGTAGGCAAGATGAAAACCTATTCATAATTCATCCCTTATATCCTCAACGTTTTTCTCGTAATTATCAAGGGGTCTGAAACTCGGAGGAAAAGTGTACGAAGATTATTTGATAACACATGATAACACGGAGATAACATGGAGATAACAGGTCGATAACAATGACCCTAGGTGTACGAAGATTATTGCAAGTTTCGGAGCCCTTGGTTAAATTCCTGATTTATTAATTAAATAACGTAAAGTATTGCGATAATTATATATCTATAATCTATATATGTATATTACAATATATATATGTTATAATATTAATAATATAATATAATATAATAATATTAATAGTTATATATTTTACAATATATACTTATTATACGAAGAATGTAGGGCAGCACTGGGGCGTAGTGGGGTTTTGAAATAATACGTTTCCCGTCAACACTAATTTCAGACCCACTACGACCCAGAGCGGTGCCTTTGTTGCGTGTATTTTAATACGAAGAACACATGGGGTAGCACTGGGGCGTAGTGGGGTTTTGAAATAATACGTTTTCCGTCAACACTAATTTCAGACCCCACTACGACCCAGAGCGGTGCCTTTGTTGCGTGTATTTTAATACGAAGAACACATGGGGTAGCACTGGGGCGTAGTGGGGTTTGAAATTATACGTCTTGTCACTTCTTGTTTCGTCAACACACCCCATTGTCATCACACATACGCCGCCTGTCCTCAGCCCAGCAATTTTTATTATATATATTTACTTATATAATTTATTTAATTACTATTTAAATACCAAGGGGTCCGAAACTCCGAGGAAAAGTGTACGAAGAAATATAAAATTAATTATATTTTCCTCTCTTTTATCTTAGATTTTTAAAAATTAATAAGTTATTTATCTTGTATAGAATTTATTTTATTATCTACAAATTTTATATACATATATCTATAATCTATATATATATATATAGATTATATTATGTTACATTACTATTATTATTATATTATATATTATTATATTGTATTTTTATATTTTTGGACGTTAGTTACAAACCACGGAGATAACATGGAAATAACAGGTTGATAACAGTGATAACATGACCCAGGTGTACGAATATTATTGGAAGTTTCGGACCCCTTGGTCCTACCAATGTAAAATGCAATAACCATGGCCCTTTAAACTGATGATAACTGATGATAACACATGATAATAGGTTGATAACATGATGATAACAGAAATGAACTGATAGCGATGTGAACTACGTGCTACAGAGCCTATTCCAAACGCGTACCTCTCTATAGCGGACACCCGTATTAAATCAAGTCTAAACATTTTTGGAACTTTCTTTATACTAAAATGTTTCCCGAATTTTTCTGTGATTTTTAGAAGTGTTTTGAAGCCAAATTTCGCTTTGGAAATATTTAATACGGCTGTCCGTAGTAGAGGAGTTGGCCTCCAGTGGCCTATTCCAAACGCATGCCTCTCTATAGCGGACACCTGTATTAAATCAACACTAAATATTTTTGGAATTTGCTTTATACCAAAATGTTTCCCGAATTTTTTTGTGATTTTTAGAAGTATTTTGAAGCCAAATTTCGCTTTGGAAATATTTAATACGGCTGTCCGTAGTAGAGGAGTTGGCCATTTTGGGAATTACGTGCTATCAAATATAGGAAAAGTGATGAGAAGCGCTCAACAGCTGTGTCCCTTCTTCACACGGTGGGGTCTGTAACTTTTCCCAAGTTATCTTTGATAACACCCAGCTGATGTTATCACATGTTATCAGACAATCTTTTCGTCCATCCAATGGATCCTTTACGACCTTTTTCCAACCTTCTATGTCCCGTTATCAACTGTTATCACCCTGTTATCAGAACATTGTATTGTAGGGTTGCGTACCCCTTATAGTTTTAGTTGTAAGTTGTAGTAAAATTAAAGGGCAGAAGGTTTACCGTGATGGACACACCAAATGAAACGGGGTCCCAAAGGGTCCGAAACTTCGAGAAAAGGTATACGAAGATTACTTGATAACATATGATAACACGGAGGTAACATGGAGATAACAGGTTGATAACAGCAATAATACGGCCTAGGTGTACGAAGATTACTTGATAACGTATGATAACACGGAGATAACATGGGGATAACGGGTTGATAACAGTGATAACACGGCCTAGGTGTACGAAGATTATTGAAAGTTTCGGACCCCTTGTTGGGTCCCCATAATAAACTCACCACTCGTAACAATACAAAAACGTTACAAACTATCAACTAACACAATGACTAACAACATTTCAGAAGCCTCTATAATAACAGCAGTAGTAGCAATAATGATGGTAGTAGTTGTTGTAGTAGAAGTAGTAGCACTAGTAGTAGAAATAGTGGTAGAAGTAGTAGTAGTGGTATTAGTAGTAGAAGTAGCAGTAGTAGTATTAGCAGTAGTAGTAGAAGTAGCAGTAGTAGTAGTAGTAGTAGAAGTAGAAGTAGCAGTAGTAGTAGTAGTAGTAGTAGAAGTATTAGTACTAGTAGTAAAAGCAGTAGTAGCAGCAGTAGCAGTAGTAGTAGTAGTATTAGTACTAGTAGTAAAAGCAGTAGTAGCAGCAGTAGCAGAAGTAGTAGTAGTAGTAGTAGAAGTAGCAACAGTAGTACTAGTAGTTGATACTCTAGCAGTAGTAGTAGTTTTTGTTGTTATAGCTTTTCTTGCAAACAGTATTAGTTGTAATAGCAGTAGCTGTTGTTTTTCTAGTAGTAGTTGTTATAGTAGTAGTAGTCGTGGTTGTTGTTGTTTAATAACAGCTGTAGTAACTGTAGTAGTAGTGGTAGTTGTAACAGTAGTAGCAAAGATCTTAGTTTATTATATTTCGTGCCTACATAATAGATAATAGTAAATAGTTATTAACTACTAATAGTATTAAACTACCAACTAGCACTACTTCCAACGAACTACAACTAACACAGAAACTAGCAATATTTCGTGAATTTCTTTAAAATTAATGACGTTTCTAAAGTTCAGGATATGTAGTAAGTAGATAGTAAATCACATAGTAAATAGCTATTAACTACTGATAGTATTAAACTACCAACTAGCACTACTTCCAACGAACTACAACTAATTCAAAAACTAGCAAAGCTTCGTGAATTTCTATAAAATTAATGACGTTTTCTAAAGTTCAGGATATGTAGTAAGTAGATAGTAAATCACATAGTAAATAGTAATTAACTACTGATAGTTTTCAAGTGGCTACTTATTAGCATTTGTAATTGCCGGTAAGCGACGTGGAAAAGACAGCCGGTCGTCGCCAGTTGTCGTCTAATTACTAACTCATTCAGGTAAACACTAAGCCAGGTCATCCTGGGTCAACCGAGGTCAACCGAGGTCAAACACCGAAAAGTCTCGACAAGTTTTATCTCTATTTGGAAATTCACTTTAGGCGCCACTTTGCTCTGAAAATATTTTTTTTATAAATTTAATAATAATAATAATAATACTAATAATGATAATAATTAATAATAATAATTCACATTAAAATAAATTTATCTAAATAAATAACAATTAATAGATTATTTTTAGATATGACTGAGTTAAAATATCAATATAAATTATTATTATTATTATTATTATTAGTATTATATTAGTAGTAGTAGTAGTATTATCAGTATTATTATTATCATTAGTAATAGTAGTAGTAATAGTAGTAGTAGTAGTATCAGTATTATTAGTAGTATTATATTAGTAGTAGTAGTAGTAGTAGTAGTAGTATCATTATTATTATTAATATTATTATTATTATTATTAGTAGTAGTAGTAGTAGTAGTAGTAGTAGTAGTAGTAGTAGTAGTAGTAGTAGTATCATTAATTTTTATATTATTAGATATTAAAAATCCGAGATGAAAAGTCTCATTAATGTTATTCCTACATGCTGAGCGAGTAGTTTATTAGTTTCTATAAATAGTTCCAATTCCATGCTGGTCAAAAAAAGTGACTGCATAATTGGGGGTTGACAACTCCAGGGAATCTTATAAGAATCTTAGGAGTTTATCCTAGAATCTTAGAGAACGGTTGAACTTGTTTAGTAGCAGTAGTAGTAGTAGTAATAGTGGTAGTGGCGGGTGTGGTGGTAGTAGTAGTAGCAGTAGTAGTAGTAGCAGTAGTAGAAGCAGTGTTAGTAGTAATAGTAGTAGTAGTAGCAGTAGCGGTAGAAGTAGTAGTAGTAGTTGCAGTAGTAGTAGTAGCAGTAGCGGTAGATGTAGTAGTATTAGTAGCAGTAGTAGTAGTAGTAGTAAAAATAGTAGTAGTAGCAGTAGTAGTAATAGTAGTAGTAGTAAAAATAGTAGTAGTAGCAGTAGTAGTAATAGTAGTAATGGTAAAAGAAGTACTCGTAGTAGTGAAAAGAAAATGGGGTCTCACAAGGGAAAAATAAGAGAAGAGGGAAATCTAGAAATTCAGCCTCGTATGCTACCACGGAGGGGAAAAAGGGAAAAGGGGAAATCGAAAGTGGAAACACTGTATTATTAGTTGCAGATTTAATGGATAAACACACGGCAGAATAAAATAGTCCATTTAAAAGAAAAAAAGATAAAAATAATATAGAAATGAATAATAAATGAGAATAAAAGCAGCAGAGACTAATGGTGGTCCTGGGTGCAGGGTTGTCATGTCGCATCTTGTGCGCAACTTTGTCTCTGATGGATCACCTTCGTCTGCTTCTTTTTCCCTTTTTTTCCCCGGTTTGTCTGTTATGCAGGGAAGAAAATAGTAACACACCTTTCTCTCTTCATGTCCATATACCGGTTTGTTATCATCTGTTATCATCTTTTATCATTAGTTATCATCTGTTATCATCTGTTATCAGTCCCCATCAACTATACCGATGCGCGTTTAGTTCCCGCACTGTACTAGAGCCAAGTCCTAAGCGTGCGCCTCTCTATAGCGGACACCGTTATTAAATCAACTATAAAGAATTTTACAACTTTCTTGATACCAAAATGTTTCTTGAATTTTTGTGTGATTTCTAGACATATTTTTGAGTCAAATAATCCTGCAAGTATATTTTATAAGGCTGTCCGTAGTAGAGGAGCTGGTCTTCAATGGCCTTTGCTATTGCTAGTAACGCATATTCTAAGAGGGTGCCTCTCTATAGCGGACACCGTTATCAAATCAACTATAAAGAATTTTACAACTTTCTTGGTACCAAAATGTTTCTTGGATTTTTCTGTGATTTTTAAAAATTTTTTCAAGCAAAATATCCTTCTAGGTATATTTTATACGGCAGTCCGTAGTAGAGGGGCTGGTCTTCAATGGCCTTATCGGAATAAGGCATATTCCAAGCGGGGCGCCTCTCTATAGCGGACACCTTTATTAAGTCAACTACAAAAAATTTTACAATTTTCTTGGTACCAAAATGTTTCTTGAATTTTTGTGTGATTTTTAGACATATTTTCGAGTGAAATAATCCTGTAAGTATATTTTATAAGGCTGTCCGTAGTAGAGGGACTGGTCTTCAATGGCCTTTGCTATTGCTAGTAAGGCATATTCCTAGCTTGCGCCTCTCTATAGCGGACACCGTTATTAAATCAACTATAAAGAATTTTACAACTTTCTTGATACCAAAATGTTTCTTAGATTTTTCTGTGATTTTTAAAAATTTTTTCAAGCAAAATATCCTTGTAAGTATATTTTATACGGCAGTCCGTAGTAGAGGGGCTGGTCTTCAATGGCCTTATCGGAATAAGGCATATTCCAAGCGGGGCGCCTCTCTATAGCGGACACCTTTATTAAGTCAACTACAAAAAATTTTACAAGTTTCTTGATACCAAAATGTTTCCCGGATTTTTCTGTGATTTTTAGATTCATTTTCAAGCCAAATAACCTTGTAAATATATTTTATACGGCTGTCCGTAGTAGAGGGGCTGGTTTTTTAGTGAGTTTTTTTTGGAACAAGTCCTACATCTTTCCTTATCACATTGTTATCACTGGTTATCAACATATCTTTTAAGTTGACATTTAAAGAAAATAAATAATGCAGAAATAAAATGTAAATAATTTGGTAACAAAGAGGAATTTGGAAGCTATTTTTGTCCTTATCACATTGTTATCAATGGTTATCAACATATCTTTTAAGTTGACATTTAAACAAAATAAATAATGCAGAATTAAAATGTGAATAATTTGGTAACAAAGAGGAATTTGGAAGCTATTTTTGTCCTTATCACATTGTTATCACTGGTTATCAACTTATCTTTTACGTTTACATTGTTATCACTGGTTATCAACACATCTTTTACGTTTACATTGTTATCACTGGTTATCAACACAATTTTTACGATTCTCCCGTAGACATTTAAACAAAATAAATAATTCAGGAATAAAATGTAAATAATTTGGTAACAAAGAGGAATTTGGAAGCTACATTTCCTTATCACATTGTTATCACTGGTTATCAACTTATCTTTTACGTTTACGTTGTTATCACTGGTTATCAACATCTCTTTTACGTTTTCATTCGTCGGCATTTAAACAAAATAAATAATTCAGAAGTAAAATGTAAATAATTTTGGTAACAAAGAGGAATTTGGAAGCTATTTTTTTCCTTATCACCTTGTTATCACTGGTTATCAACACATCTTTTACGTTTGCATTGTTATCACTGGTTATCAACCTATTTTTTCCTTATCACCTTGTTATCACTGGTTATCAAGTTATCTCTTACGTTTTCACTCGTCGGCATTTAAAGAAAATAAATAATGCAGAAATAAAATGTAAATAATTTGGTAACAAAGAGGAATTTGGAAACGGAGGGATTTATGTATGCAGAGCACATCTGCCGGGGGATTTATGTTTGAGCACTTCCAAGTGTTGCCTAAGAAACTTTCCTTGTAACTGATAATTTCCGACCTAACATTAATAACCCAATAACAGCATTATTTATTTATTTATTTATTTATTTATTTATTTATTTATTTATTTATTTATTTATTTATTTATTTATTTATTTATTTATTTATTTATTTATTTATTTATTTATTTATTTATTTATTTATTTATTATAAATTAATCTATTTTAATTATGACTATATTTAAAATTATTATTAATTTATTAAAATTTACATTATTTTAATTTTAAATTAATGTAAATTTATTTAATTATTTATGTATTTATTTATTTATTATAAATTAATCTATTTTAATTATAACTGTATTTAAAATTATTATTAATTTATTACAATTCATATTATTTTAATCTTAAACTAATATAAATTTATTGATTTATTGATAGATTTATTTACTTATTTACTGATTCATTTATTTATATATTTATTTATTTATTTATTTATTTTACCGGCCTTCAGGACCGCGACAAATTCATAAACTTGACCAACATGAAACCAAGGGATTGGGATGTGCACTCTGCAAGAGTAGCTCCAGTAATAAATAAATAATATTATATTTATATTAATATAAATAATAATTATTTTATTTTATTCTTTTAGTTGGGCTGGGATTCTTAATAGATTCAAATAATTTTTCTCCGTGCTGAAAATAGTTTTGTGCAGTCTAACATGATACGTGCTTGGGAGGTTGCTATAGGGACGTCCGCAATTCAGCAGGACTTCGGGATAACACGATGATAACACGGAGATAACACGGAGATAACGGGTTGATAACATGACCCAGGTGTAGGAAGATTATTGCAAAGTTCCGACCCCCTTAGTTATCACTGTGTTACCACTCTGTTGTCAGAGTTATCAGCAAGGGGTCCGAAATTCCGAGGAAAAGTGTACGAAGATTATTTGATAACGTATGATAACACCGGAGATAACACGGAGATAACGGGTTGATAACAGCGGTAACATGACCCCAGGTGTACGAAGATTATTGCAAGTTTCCGACCCCTTGGTTATCACTGTGTTATCTCTCTACTATCAGAGTTATCAGCAAGGGGTCCGAAACTTCGAGGAAAAGTGTACAAAGATTATTTGATAACATATGATAACAGCGATAACATGACCCAGGTGTACGAAGATTATTGGAAGTTTCGGACCCCTTACAACAATCTTTAAAAATCAAAATTAAGCATAACATGCATAATATTTATTATATTATAAATATTATATATTAGTATAATATATATTATTAAATATTATATATTAAATATTATAATAGGTATAGATTTCACTTTTTATTTTAAATAACACGGAGCCCTTTAATTAAATTTTAAAAGGACCATCCTGCGTGCCATTTAAATCACTCGGCGCTAGATAATTCGCCGACCACGTGACATGTGTGACGAATAAAAATCTAACGTCAGGTCACTTCACCTGAGCCAAGGTCATCCTATAAATTTCGCATCCTTAAAGAAGACATGCCGCTATAGTCCCTTATACGACACAATTAATACTCAAAACTTCAATTAATTAACCCAGCTCATAGGAATGACCTTGTGTGACCTCGGAAGTGCGTGACCTTGACCTCGGAAATGCAGTAACATTCGACTTAAATCACTTAAACTTATCCTGCATAAACTAAATGATCTATTTTACTGTATAATTGTTATGTGCATGACCTTGTGACCTCGGAAGTGCATTAGAATTATTACATTCAAAATTCATCCCATTCAATCAAACTGTAATAATTATATTTATTAAATTATAATGCTATAATTTTTAACGCCCATGACCTTGTGTGACCTCGAAAGTGCGTGACCTTTGACCTCGGAAGTGCATTAAAATTATTACATTCAAATTCATCCCATTCAATCAAACTGTAATAATTATATTTATCAAATTATAATTCTATAATTTTTAACGTGCATGACCTTGTGACCTCGGTAAAGTGCGTGACCTTGTGACCTGGTTTCGTCTTGGATCTTGTGTGGTCGTTAGTGATTATTTGATCTCGGTATCGGATTATAAATGCTTGATCTCCACGATTTTGAATATCTTAAAAGTTACACGTATTATAGAACATCACGAAATGGCGCCATAAAACATGCGATTAATACAAGGGGGTCCGAAACTCGGAGGAAAAATGTACGAAGATTATTTGATAACACATGATAACACGGAGATAGCATGGAGATAACAGGATGATAACACAGATAACATGACCCAGGTGTGCGAAGATTTCTCGATAACGTATGATAACACGGAGATAGCATGGAGATAACAGGATGATAACACTGATAACACGACCCAGGTCTGCGAAGATTACTTGATAACGTATGATAACACGGAGATAGCATGGAGATAACAGGATGATAACACTGATAACATGACCTAGGTGTACGAAGATTATCGCAAGTTTCGGACCCCTCTTGGATTTATAATCGATAATATCTCATTTGAGACCTTTTAGGTATCGATTACCACTGATACCTGCCTCCATCCTCTTTGGCGCTCTTAAACCTTTGATTAAAAGTAATATTTTCTAATTAATATTTTTTTTTGAAAGATTCCTCAGTAATTTACTGTGATGCAAATCAAGTTAAATGAGACGTTAATGGCCTCATTACAAAGTCTTTGAAAGAATCTTCCAATTCTTTTTTTCGTGATTCCTTTTAATAGGGCCAAGCTTAAGAATCGATTGTTTTGCGCGGGAAAAGTAGTTTGATGATAGTTGATAGTTGTTGTTGGCTGGCGTTAAACGCTTGTTGTATTATAATTGCTGTAGGCGAGAAAAGTAATTAACCTAAACGCCCTTTCAGGTGAGATCATCACACGTTTTTATACTAGAATAACCGACTCAGAGATTCTTAGTAAAATGAATCTTAGAATCGTGAAAGTGTTATCAACAGTAGTAGCTACAACCCTGACAACAGCTACTACAACCCGCAACAACAACAATAACCATTAAGAAGGCTATGATTAGTAGCTACAACCCAAATCTTACAGCTCCTACTACTCAAGATTCTTAAGAACAAGAATCTTAGAATCGTGAAAGTGTTATCAACTGTAGTAGCAGCTACTGCCATCTACAACCCTGACTACAGCTACTACAACCCGTAACAACAACAACAACCATAAGCACCCAAATCTTACAGCTCCTACTACTCAAGATTCTAAAGAGCAAGAATCTTAGAATCGTGAATGTGTTATCAACTGTAGCAGCAGCTACTGCCATCTACAACCCTGACAACAGCTACTACAACCCGTAACAACAACAACAACAGCCATAAGCACCCAAATCTTACAGCTACTACTACTCAAGATTCTTAAGAACAAGAATCTTAGAATCGTGGAAGTGTTATCAACTGTAGCAGCAGCTACTGCCATCTACAACCCTGACAACAGCTACTACAACCCGTAACAACAACAACAACAGCCATAAGCACCCAAATCTTACAGCTACTACTACTCAAGATTCTTAAGAACAAGAATCTTAGAATCGTGGAAGTGTTATCAACTGTAGCAGCAGCTACTGCCATCTACAACCCTGACAACAGCTACTACAACCCGTAACAGCAACAGCAATAGCCATTAAGCAGGCCATAATTAGTAGCTACAACCAAAATCTTACAGCTACTACTACTCAAGATTCTTAAGAACAAGAATCTTAGAATCGTGAAAGTGTTATCAACTGTAGTAGCTACTGCCATCTACAACCCTGACTACAGCTACTACAACCCGTAACAACACACAACAACAACAACAACCATTAAGCAGGCCATAATTAGTAGCTACAACCCAAATCTTACAGCAGCAATTTACCCATCTTGAATTAATGAACTCTGATTACATGTGTTCAACAACCTGGGCCCTTTTTAGCAATCACCATTAAGCAACGATAACACGTGATAACAAGATAATTAGCAAAAAGAATCGAATAATTTATCCTTTAATAATATTACATAATAATATAATAATTAATCTTTTCAATATATTAAATATTTAATGTTGATTTTATGAATTGAATTTTTAAAAAAAACGACCTGGCAACGCCGCGCACTTTTTAAATTTTAACGGTCCGAACGGATTTTGGCGCCAACGTCTCAGACAACAGTCAAATTGCTGCGTGAAATTTCTTATAAATGAGTTAAATTTTGTCAATTGCTTCTTAATTCCTCTCTTTTGATTTCTGTTTGTTTTTTCTTTTACCGGATTATTCAGCATGGCTGCGTTTTACAACTGTTTTTTTTTTTGGTTCAAAGTGCTATAAAACGCCCGGGGGCGGTTCCCCGCCATTTTCTGCCGCCCGGCGTTCGAAAACCAAAAGAACGTTTTCCAAAAAAAAACAAAATCAAAAATAAAATATTAAAAATTTAACGGAAATCAATCAAAAAAAGTATTTATCATATTTTTACGAGTTTATTGATATAAAATTTGTTTAGTTTTAATTTTATTTATATATTAATATTAAAATTTATTTTTTAAAAAAAGGAAGGCGTTCGAAACCAGTTCGAACGACCAAGATGGCGGCCTGAAGCCAAGTTCGATTCGATGCGGGCTGCAAGAAAATTCTTATTTTCTGATGACATAAAACTTGCAGATAGCAGTGAACACCTTATATAGTCAAAGGTATGTCCATTTTACGATAGTATTATCGAAAAGTATCGATACTTTAGTTTTTATTGAATACTATAATCGATGTTTCAAGTTGAGCCTTGACTTGTAAGATTATCCTGTTAACTATGGATCTATGTTATCGTAGGTTATCAGATAATCGATAATTGGTCTCTGGTTACTATTCGAGCATCTGCGGGTATCGTATTGCCTTTAATCAAGTGGGAACTGGAAATTTAGCACCAAGTCTCTGGTGTTCAATGAAAAGAGCTTAGTTGCCATGGCAACTTTCCCCACGACTTCCCACAATTTCCCAAGTTTTCCCACGTAGGGCTAATGAGTCCCCCGTAAGCGTGTAATAGACGATTAGAAAGGTCAGGTCACTTGGTTCCATTTCATAAGCCGATTATACAAGGATCCATAGCAAGTCAATGGAACGTGACCTAGGATCATTTCCCACAGTGCTTCTAATTTACAGGGAAATTCCCTGAAGAAGAAAGAAAAAGGGAAAATAAGGGGAAAAAAGGGGCAATAGGGGAAACAGAAAAAAGGGAATATTGAAGTAGAATTCTATATTGTAACGCGGATGGGGGAAAGGGGAAAATAAGGGGGAAATGGGGGAATAAGGGAACAGAAAAAAGGGAAATACTGGAGTAGAACTTTATATTGTAACGTGGAGGGGGAAGTAAGGGGAAAATGGGGGAATAAGGGAACAGAAAAAAGGGAAATACTGGAGTAGAACTTTATGTTGTAACGCGGGGGAAAAGGGCAAAATAGGGGAAAAGAGAAATGAAGGGAAATGTGAAATGTAAAAACTAAATCATTTAGCACGGAGGGGGGAAAAAGGGGAAACTTAAATCTTTCAAACGAAGGGGGAAAAGGGAATTAATAAATTAACTTAATTTTTGAATTAATTCCATAGAGATTCTACTAGTGGTAAAACAAAATATGTAGGGAAAATGGGGTCTCGGGAGGGGGAAAAAGGGAAATTTTCTAAGACGGAGGGGAAAAAAGGGAACTAATCATTTACCTTCATTTTGAAACTCGCACACTACAGGTTCTATTAACTAATCTAGTACTAATCTAGTAAATAAAATATTCAGGGAAAACGGGGTCTCGAGAGGGGAAAAAAGGGAAAGTTCCTAAAACGGAGGGGAAAATAGGGAACTAATCATTTAACTTCATTATAAAATTTATATACTACAGGTTCTATTAAAATTAAAATATACTATATATTATTAGTTATATATATTATTATATATATTATATTATTAGTTAAATACAAGGGGTCCGAAACTTCCAATAATCTTCGTACACCTAGGTCGTGTTATCGCATGTTATCACATGTTATCAAATAACTTCGTACACTTGACCTCGGAGTTTCGGACCCCTTGGTTAAATATTAGGTGAAATGAAATTTGAAAAAAGTAGCGGACCCCCCCTTTTGGTGGTTCGTAGTAGCAAGAAACGGAAGCGGATTGGGTTACGCATTTTACGCAAGAAAGTCGTTGAACGGATGAAGTTTCCGTATAATATTCATTGGAGAAACAAACGTAAGAATTGACGTATCGTCTTACGGTATACCGATACACAGCCACCCACACACTGTTCAAACAAGAGGTAAAACTACTTAGGACAAAACTTCTGGCATAGGAAAAAGGGGAAAAAGGGGAAAAAGAAGATAAAACAGGGAAAGAGTGAACATAGGGAAAAATAGGAGGGGGGGGAATGTGGGGAAATGGTGAAAAAGAAGGGAAAAGGGGAAATAGGGGAAATGAGGGAAAACAGGAGGAAAAAAGAGAAAAGAGAGGGGAAAGGGGAAATATAGAAAATACGAAAGAATAGGGAAAACCGGGGAAAAGGGAAAGAACAGGGAAAATACAGGAAAGTACCTTTTTCTGCTAAAGGCACCTTTCACAGTAGAAAAAAACCTAGGGGTCCGAAACTTGCAATAATCTTCGTACACCTAGGTCATGTTATCACTGTTATTAACCTGTTATCCCCATGTTATCTCCGTGTTATCGTATGTTATCAAATAGGTTAAAAAGTAGCCTCTATGTCAGAAATTTTGTCCTAAATAGTTACCTCTTGTTTTAACAGTGCAAATGACAAATCTTTGAAAAAGACCTTAAAAACACCTTAAAACACCTGGACAATAAGTACTAACACGGGACAGGTAAATTATAACGAGGTTCAAGGTTCAGGTCCGCAGACCGGTGAACCTTTCCGCTGAACGGTTCAGCAACGGTTCAGGGCGGTTCAGGGCGGTTCAGGGCGGTTCACCACAAGAAGGTGTGCGATTCGAGTTTTACATAATAATAGTTGTTGAGAGGTGATGAAATATATGGTTAGTACATGATAATGCATGATAACAGGTGATAACAGATGATAATGCAGGATAACAGTTGATAACAGATGATAATGCATGATAAAAGGTGACGGGTAGATGATGACAAGAGGCAATACGCTATTAATAGATGATAACAGGTGATAATACATGATTAATACATGATAACAGGTGATAACAGACGATGACAAGTGGCAATACGTTATTAATAGATGATAACATGTGATGATACATGATCAATGCATGGTAATAGACTATAAAATGTGATAATACATAAATACATGATAATGCATGATAACAGGTGATAACGGGTTACATGATGACAAGTGGCAATACATTATTAATAGATGATAACAGGTGATAATTCATGATTAATACATGATAATGCATGATAACAGGTGATAACAGATGATGACAAGAGGCAATACCTTATTGATAGATGATAACAAGTGATAATGCGCTATTAATCCATGATAAGTACATGATGAAATCTCGTAACACTTGATAATACTTTATTAACACATGATAGCGTAATATATTCAATAATCTAATATAATATTATTATACTAAATTAATTAAATTAAACTTAAATTAAATTAAATTAAACTGAATAACAAAATATATCCTTAGTCATTGTGACTATATAATGAGATAACGACATGATAATACATGATAACAGGTGATAATACATTATTAACACATGATAGCGTACTATATTAAATAATTTAATATAATATTAACATAATACAAGTGAATTATAAAATATTTCCTTAGTCATTGTGACTATATAATGATATAATGACATGATAACAGGTGATAATGCGCTATTAATCCATGATAAGTACATGATAAAATCTCGTAACAATCGATAATACATTATTAACACATGATAACACATTAGCGTACTATATTAAATAATCTAATATAATATTAATATAATACAACTAAATTATAAAATATTTCCTTAGTCATTGTGACTATATAATGATATAATTACATGATAATACATAATAACAGGTGATAACAGATGGTAACAGGTGATAATGCGCTATTAATCCATGTTAAGTACATGATAAAATCTCGTAACAATCGATAATACATTATTAACACATGATAACACATTAGCGTACTATATTCAATAATTTAATATAATATTAATATAATACAACTGAATCATAAAATATATCCTTAGTCATTGTGACTATATAATGCAATCGTAATAATCTCAGTGAGGGGGTCCTCTATTGATTCACTTTCTTTGTTCATTTTGTAACATCACAGACTTAATTACAACTTTTCATTTGTTGATTTCTTCGATTCTCGTTATGACAATGTCTTTTGTTCTACCCTAAGACAAGACAGACAAGACCAGTGCTTCTACTTTTTCCCCTTTTCCCCCTTTTTCCCCTCCCCCCCCCCTTCGCTTGAAAAATATCAGTTTCCCTTTTTTCCCCCTCCGTGCTATTGAGTAAAGCTACATTTGTAAATTCACTTTTCCCTCCATTTTCCCCTTTTTCCCCCTTTTCCCCTTTCCCCCCTTTTCTGCTCCCCTCCCCCCTCCGCTTGAAAAATATCAGTTTCCCTTTTTTCCTCCTCCTTGCTACTGAGCAAAGCTACATTTGTAAATTCACTTTTCCCTCCATTTTCCCCTTTTCCTTCTTCCCCATTTTCCCTATTTGGGGGGAATTTCCCTGCAAAGTGGAAGCACTGGACAAGACAGACAGAAACCCCATGGAGATTTTCAAGTGCTGCTTGTAGCTCATTAGCGAAACGCTGTACTAATTGGCAAAGCAGAACCCTTAACCCCTTGCCATTGACGTAATGGCAGGGGTCAACTCGGTTCGGTTCATTGTGTCAAAGCACGGTTCAGTAACGGTTCAGGACGGTTGACCACAGGAAAGTGTGTTGGCTTCGGTTCAGGTTTGAAGTTCAACTGATTTTGGATTGACTCGGTTCATGGTTCAGGTTCACCGACTGATGAACCGTTTCGCTGAACGGTTCAGCAACGGTTCAGGACGGTTCACCACAAGAAGGTATGCGATTCGAGTTTGTAGTTCAACTGATTTTGGAATGAACCGGTTCAAGGTTCAGATTCACATGGACCGATGAACCGTTTCGCTGAACGATTCAACAACGGTTCAGGACGGTTCACCACAGAAAAGTATGCGGTTCGATTTTAAATTCAGTTGTTCGTAGACTTATTCGCCTCAAGGTTCAAGGTTCACAACCTAATGAACCGTTTTACTAAACGGTTCAGTAACGGTTCACAACCTCTCCTATATATTTTTTTCTTTACTCTTAATAATAATTATTTGAATGAAGTTATTTCAGATTAAAGTTTACGAGCGTCAGGAGCCATTTTGATCAGTCAAGGAGATAGGGGCGTCAATTGATGGCTACAAGCGTCAATTGATCATTACAAGCGTCAATCATTGATAAGCAGTGCCTTGCTATTAGCCAGATTGCCCTTCTCCTGCTGCTGCAATACCTCCATCCACACAGATTGTCCCTCAGGGTACACAACTCTCTGCCGAGAAAGTTGATGATAACATGTGATAACAGGTTGATAACATGTGATAACAGCTTGATAATATGTGGTAACAGCCGATAGGAGCTTCAGTGCACTGATAAAGGCATGAATATAAACGAAGATTAGCAGATAATATATGATAACAGGTTGATAACAAGTGATAACAGGTTGATACACTCTAACGATAACAGTGAATGGCAGAGATGATGATAACATGTGATAACAGGTTGATACACTCTAACGATAACAGTGAATGGGCAGAGATGATGATAACATGTGATAACAGGTTGATACACTGTAAGGATAACAGTGAATGGGCAGGGATAATGATAACATGTGATAACAGCCGATAGGAGCTTCAGTGCACTGATAAAGGCATGAATATAAACGAAGATCAGCAGATAATATATGATAACAGGTTGATAACCTCTGATAACAGGTTGATACACTCTAACGATAACAGTGAATGGGCAGAGATGATGATAACATGTGATAACAGGTTGATACACTGTAAGGATAACAGTGAATGGGCAGGGATAATGATAACATGTGATAACAGCCGATAGGAGCTTCAGTGCACTGATAAAGGCATGAATATAAACGAAGATCAGCAGATAATATATGATAACAGGTTGATAACCTCTGATAACAGGTTGATACACTCTAACGATAACAGTGAATGGGCAAAGATGATGATAACAAGTGATAACACTTTGATAAAGGGTTGATAACAAGTGATAACAGGCTGATAACAAGTGATAACACCTTGATAACACCTTGATAACATGTGATAAGAGCCGATAGCAGCTTTAATGTACTCATAACGGATTGAATAGGATCGAATGTAAGCAGAAAACATTGGATAACATATGATAACAGGTTGATAACATGTGATAACATGAAGAGTGATATTATTTGTGAGTTTGAGACCCCCTTTTGGGATTGTCATATGTCTTGTGGTTTTGTGTGCTGTGCTTTTTGGATGGGCCTTTGGCAAAGACAAACTGTTGCTTCAAGACACGTTCATTTGTAAGTGCACCCTATGTTTCTATTATTGATGGTTCGACTGTTACTACTTACTACCACTACTACTACTGCTACTACTGCTGCTGTTGCTACTATTACTACTGCTACTACTACTACTGCTACTACTACTACTGCTACTGTTACTACTGCTGCTACTACTACTACTGCTACTACTGCTGCTGTTGCTACTATTACTACTGCTACTACTACTACTACTACTGCTACTGTTACTACTGCTGCTACTACTACTACTACTACTACTAACGTTATCAGTAATGGTAACACTCTTTGTAATACCACTGGTGCTAGTAAAGCAACTACTACCCAAATACTTACAACAGTAAGTATACAGTAGGTTACCAATATCACTGCTATCACTACTATTACTAGTACTAATACTACTACTACTGCTGCTGCTACTACTAGTGCTACTATTAATGCTATTATTATTACTACGACTACTACTAAGGCAGGAAATATAGTAGGTTTTTAATATTGCTAATAGCACTACTATTACTACTAGTCCTGCTACTACTGCTACTACTCCTGCTACTACTGCTACTATTGTTGCGACTAATACTGTTCCTACTATTGTTTTTACTGCTACTGCTACTACTACTACTACTACTACTACTATTGTTGCGACTAATACTGTTCCTACTATTGTTATTACTGCTAGTACTACTACTACCACCACCACTACTACTACTAACCCTGCTACTACTACTATTACTACATCTACCGCTACTGCTACTACTACTACTTCAATACTACTATCCTTCCTTTAAGTATCCACACAACATAAACTATTGCAATATATCAAATACCATATTTAACAACATACCAAACGTATCAAACAACTCATATAATAACATACGAACACTGTTTTTATGTTTCGCGATCAAAGAAAATTATCACAGCCCACTAAAGTAGCGCTTGGGGTATGATGACAGGAGGGGGTCTGCAACTCTGACAAAAATCCTACATTTTTAATAAAAATAATCAAAATTTTTAATGAATAAATAATACAAATGGATACATTAACTAAATAATAACAATCAAGCATATTAATACAATAAATAAAACTAATTTGAAAATTTTCGTAACGAAAAATTACTGTACATTTTTATCGAGTTGCAGACCCCTCCCGGTGAAGCAATGGAGGAAGTGCGGCCAACCGCAAGACCACCAATAATAAAACCGCAATAGTGAAATAAAATACTACAGTGACCCTCGAGATTCTCGTGAATCTCAGTTTGAGAATCAGATTCATATACAAAGACAAGGAAGCGTGATTCTCAAAGAATCTTGGCTTTTTGTTGAGAATCTCAAAAATCTTGGTTAAGAATCATAGCCAGGTAGAAGTGATTCTCTAAGAATCTTGACTTTCTGTTGAGAATCTTAAGAATCTTGGTTAAGAGTAATAGTCAGGTAGACGTGATTCTCTAAGAATCTTAGGGAATCTTTGTGAGAATTTTAAGGATCTTGGTTAAAGTCATAGCCAGTTAAGAGTGATTCCCTAAGAATCTTAGGGAATCTTTGTGAGAATCTTAAGAATTCTAGTTAAGAATCATAGCCAGTTAAGCGTGATTCTCTAAGAATCTTGAATACTAGTTAAGAATCATAGCCAGGTAGACGTGATTCTCTAAGAATCTTAGGGAATCTTTGTGAGAATCTTAAGAATCTTGGTTAAGAATCATAACCAGTTAAGCGTGATTCTCTAAGAATTTTGGCTTTTTGTTGAGAATCTTAAGAATCTTGGTCAAGAATCATGGCCATGTAAGCGTGATTCACTAAGAATCTTAGGGAATCTTTTTGAGAACCTTGAATTCTAGTTAAGAATCATAGCCAGGTAGACGTGATCCTCCAAGAATCTTAACTTTTCATTAAGAATCTTAAGAATCTTGGAGAATTTTGGTTCAGAATCATAACAAAGTAAGCGTGATTCTCCAAGAATCTTAACTTTTTATTGAGAATCTTAAGAATCTTGGAGAATCTTGGTTAAGAATCTTAGCCATTTAATCGTGATTCCCAAGAATCTTGGCTTCTGGTTGAGAATCTTAAAGAATCCTGGTTAAGAATCATAATTAAGTAAGCGTGGTTCTCCAAGAATCTTAGGAATTTTTTGAGATTCTCAAGATTCTTGCAACACAGAATCTTAAATCAAGAATCATGTGATTCTTAAAAGAGTCTTTAGAACTACAACAAGCGTCTGTATGATTCTGGGATTCATGGATTTAAGATTCTCGAAGATTCTTAGAGATTCTTGCATTAGTCAAGAATCTTGAACTTGTCAATGGATACTTGAAAAACCTATTGAGATTCTTTTTAGAAAGGTTTTAAGAATCAAGATTCATGGAGCACTTGAGAATCATGGAGCCTAAGATTCCCAGAATCAAGAATCATAATCAAGAATCTTGTCCTGTATGTTCTATCAGCAATCGTACGTTGAAGAATCTCAAGAATCTTAAAACCAAGAATTCAAGAATCATTCCCAAGAATCTTAACCAGGAGGCAAGAATCATTCTCAAGAATCTTAAAGAAGGAATCCTACAACCAAAAGTCTTGACCAAGAATCAAGAATCATTCTCAGAATTAAGAATCTAAAACAAGAATCTTAACCAAGAATCAAGAATCATTCCTAAGATTCTTACACTCAAGAATCTTGGGCTAGAATCAAGAATCTTCAAACAAGAATCTTACAACCAAGAAGCATTTTTAAGAACCTAAATCAAGAATCTTAACCAAGAATCTTAACCGAGAATCAAGAATCTTAACCGAGAATCGAGAATCTCAATTCAATAATCTTAACCAAGAATCTTCAAACAAGAATCTTACAACTAACAAGCATTTTTAAGAATGTAAAACAAGAATCTTAACCAAGAATCTTAATTCAAGAATCTTAACCAAGAATCAAGAATCTTCCAACCAAGAAGCATATTTAAGAACCTAGAACAATAACTACTTAACCAAGAATCGTTCTCAAAATCAAGAATCATTCTTAAGAATCTTTTGGTAGGATCTTGGTAGGGAATTTATCGTTAGGAATTTATCAAGTTGATGGGACATTGGTTGCTCATAGTAACAAGATGGCAGTTTCCTAATGACCTGTCACCTCTCCCACCCATCAAACTACCAACTACTTTTCCTTCCACTACTGTTTATTCACTATTTCCTCTTTGTCCAACTATTCGGCATCTATTTTGATACTATTTTGCTATTGTGTACTTCTCCTCGTAAGAGACCACATACCAAGGGGTCCCAAACTTCCAATAATCTTCGTAACAACTAGGACGTGTTATCACTGTTATCAGCCTGTTATCTATGTGTTATCGCAACCAACTACTTTTCCTTCCACTACTGTTTATTCACTATTTCCTCTTTGTCCAACTATTCGGCATCTATTTTGATACTAGTTTGCTATTGTGTACTCTCCTCGTAAGAGACCACATACCAAGGGATCCGAAACTTCCAATAATCTTCGTAACATCTAGGTCGTGTTATCACTGTTATCAGCCTGTTATCTATGTGTTATTACATGTTATCAAGTAATCTTCGTATACTTGACCTCGGAGTTTCGGACCCCTTGCCACATACTGAACTTGCTGATCCATTCTAACGTGTTCTGACAGCACTATTATTATATATTAATATAAAATATATGAAAATAAATTATTATAAAATATAATAAATTATATTATTAATTTTTATTATTTATTATTTATTATAAATTATTTGTTATTATTTATTAATTATTTATCTTAATTCTTTTTAATTTAAATGCCACTTTGAAGTATTACTGTTAAGCAGATACCCAGTAGAAAATTAAGGATAGTTTCAGGACCCTGAAATATCCTGAAAAGGACATTTTCAGGGTGCCAATCAGGACTCTGAGTGCAGTGAAATTGGCCCACTTCCAGGGTATTCAGGACCCTGACATTGGAATGCCTGAATAATACATGTTCAAGGTACTTAACAGCGTCCTGAAAAAACGCTTTTCAGGATACTTAATGGTGCCCTCAATAATCAAGATTCACAATTTTTTTTTTTACTCATCCAAGATCGGGACGTGGTTCAAGATATTCAGGATACGTTACGGATATCGTTCAGGATGTAGCCGACATCATTAATAATCTGCTTGGGTATAGCTGTATATGAAACTAAGTTATAAGAACAGGCTGTTAATCATTGATGACAGGCTGATAACCAACCGATAACAGGGAGCTTTTGTCAGCTGTGTTGACTCAAGATATGTGGAAATCTAGAAACTCTAGAACTTTCCCAGAGCTTTTACTTTGCTGATAGATTTAAGCCTTTTGTAGACAACACTTTTACAACACCGGGATTAGACGGACAGGGGTTCGAAACAAGAGCCCTGTTATCATCTGTTATCAACTGTTATCAACTGTTATCAGATGTTTCTGTTTTAAGTCTTAGTTTGGATGCTAAGGTCTGTAAATGAGAAGACGTGAGATTCCCGACCTTATAGAAAAGTCATACGGCTGAGTACCGCATGACTAGGTAGCTGAACACCAGCTTACCTCTGAATCACTAGCTGAACAGTAGCTGAACTCACTTTCCTTGCTAAATGTGAACCCTCTGAATAAGCGGCTGAATACCGCATGACTGAGTTCTTTCAAAATTCAAGCGTATGAACCGTGTGAAAGTTGGACAATATCACACTATATCATCTAGCTAGCTAAATCCATAGTAATCATGCACCATTCAGACGCTCGGTCAGACGTATGGCTAGCGTATCTTTTTGTACTGGATTCTTACTAAGATTCTTACCGTGATTCTTACCCGTGAATCTCATTCCCTGGTCAGTGTTTCCACTTTCAGTTTCCCCTTTTTCCGCTCTTCCCTTATTTTCCCCTTTTTACCCTCCGTAGGAGAATATAAGGTTATAGTCCAGGTTTTCCCTTCCCCCTCTTCCCTTATTTTTCCCCTTTTTACCCTCCGTACTAGAATATAAGGTTATAGTCCAGCTTTTCCCTTCCCCGTCTTCCCTTATTTTCCCCTTTTTGCCCTCCGTACTAGAATAAAAGGTTATAGTCCAGCTTTTCCCTTCCCCCTCTTCCCTTATTTTCCCCTTTTTGCCGTCCGTACTAGAATATAAGGTTATAGTCCAGCTTTTCCCTTCCCACTCTTCCCTTATTTTTTCCCTTTTTACACCCCAGTTTCCCCTTTTTTCAAGGAATTTCCCCGCAAAGGGGAAACACTGTCCTTGGTGTAACCGGAACTATAGTTTTTGCCGCTATGCTATGGGTTTTCTTTTAGCGCCTACCTTCGACATTTATCGAGTGGTTGCAATTCAGAACCCAAAACCAATATTTTGACTTATCTCACTATACGCAATTGCTATCCTCGAATAAAAACTGAGGTTAAACTTAACTCAGTTATTTAACTCATATTCATAATAAGACTCCACCGTGACTCGATAGAAAATCATACGGTTGAGTACCGCATGACCAGGTAGCTGAACACTAGCTTCCCTCTGAGTCACTAGCTGAATAGTCGCTGAACTGACTTGAGTTGCTAAAAGTGAACCCTCTGAATAAGGGATTGAATACTGCATGACTTGGTTCTTCCAAAATTCAAGCGTGTGAACCGTGGGAAAGTGGGCCGATTTCACACGGTCACCTAGCTGAATCCAGAGTAATCATGCGCTAGGTCAAAACTTCATTTTTAAGTTCGACCTCATAGAGAAGTCATACGGTTGAGTACCGAATGACTAGGTAGCTGAACACTAGCTTCCCACTGAAACAATAGCTGAATGGAAGCTGAACTTACTTTCCTTGCTAAAAGTGAACCCTCTGAATAAGGGATTGAATACTGTATGACTTGGTTCTTTCAAAATTCAAGCGTATGAACCGTGTGAAAGATGGCCAATTTCACACTATATCATCTAGCTAGCTGAATCCATGGTAATCATGCACCACTCACAAGGTCATTCTGACGTTTGACTAGCGCATCTTTTCTCTATTTGGGGATCTTGAGAATCTTTTGAGATTCAAGATTCTTAGCAAGATTCTTGGCAGTGGTTCCACTTTTCAATTTTCCCTTTTACGCCTCTTCCCTTATCTTTCCCCTTTCTCCCCCTCCGTGGTAGAATAAACAATGTCTACATTTCCTCTTTACCCTCTTCTCTTCTTCTTCCCTTTTCGGACCCCATTTCCCTCCTTTCCGGGAATTTCCCTACAAAAGTGGAAACACTGATACAGTGTCTAGATTTCTCCGTTACTCTCTTCTCTTCTTCTTCCCTTTTCGGACCCCATTTCCCTCCTTTTTCGGGGAATTTCCCTGCAAAAGTGGAATCACTGATAAATACCCCATTTCCCTCGTTTTTCAGGGAATTTCCCTTCAAAAGTGGAAACACTGATACAGTGTCTAGATTTCCCTTTACCCTCTTCTCTTCTTCTTCCCTTTTCGGACTCCATTTCTCCCTCTTTTTCAGGGAATTTCCCTGCAAAAGTGGAAACACTGATTCTTGGTAAGATTCTTGGGTTATCTTAGTTGGTGGTCTGTCAAGTTCTTTTTCTCCAAGGAGGGGCATCAGTGTTTTGGTGCCTCGTTATCAGTGTGTGTCAATATTTTCCTACATATAACAATAAGCTCTGATGAATATTTGACTTGGAAAAAAGCTTATTTGCAAATCCGCCCTGCAAAACTTTGGACTCAAAAATAACTTGATCTTTTTCCTTTATCAAAATATTCCACTCCTCTCTTAGAAACCAAATTTCTCTATAAAAAAAAACTACGAAAATCATTTTTATTATTTTTATAAATTATAAATATATATATATATATATATATATTAAATAATATTGTAAGTAATAATAATAATATAATAATAACTCGTCATAAAATAATATTATTTTGAATATATTGTTATTATTATTACTTATTTTTCTCTATTTGTTTGAAACTGGAAAAATAACTTTCACTCAAAAGTAAAAGTAAAACTTCTTGTATTGTGAAAATTTTCTACTTCCATTACAAATCAACGATGTATAAAATTTATTTCAATAATTTTTATACTATGTTTACACTGGTTTACCTCTGGAGCAGTGTTTCCACTTTGGATTTCCCCTTTTTCCCCTCTTCCCTCATTTTTCCCTTTCTACCGTCCGCACTGGAATACAAGGCTATACTCCAGATTTTCCCTTTTACCTCTTCCCTCATTTTTCCCTTTCTACCCTCCGCACTGGAATACAAGGCTATACTCCAGATTTCCCCTTTTCCCCTCTTCCCTCATTTTTCCCTTTCTACCGTCCGCACTGGAATACAAGGCTATACTCCAGATTTTCCCTTTTACCTCTTCCCTCATTTTTCCCTTTCTACCCTCCGCACCAGAATACAAGGCTATACTCCAGATTTCCCCTTTTCCCCCTCTTCCCTCATTTTTCCCTTTCTACCCTCCACACTGGAATACAAGGCTATACTCCAGATTTTCCCTTTTACCTCTTCCCTCACTTTTCCCCTTTCTACCCTCCGCACCAGAATACAAGGCTATACTCCAGATTTTCCCTTTTACCTCTTCCCTCATTTTTCCCTTTCTACCCTCCGCACCAGAATACAAGGCTATACTCCAGATTTTTCCTTTTACCTCTACCCTCACTTTTCCCTTTTCAGACCCCCAGTTTCCCAGTTTTTATCAACCCGTTATCTCCATGTAGGAAAAGTGTACGAAGATTATCTGATAACACGCGATAATACGGAGATAACATGGAGATAACAGGTTGATAACAGCGATAACACGGCCTAGGTGTACGAAGATTATTTCAAGTTTCCGACCCCTTGAGAAAAGATGTACGTAGATTAAGAGATAACATTTGATAACACGGAGATAACATGGAGATAACAGGTTGATAACAGCGATAACACGGCCTAGGTGTACGAAGATTATTTCAAGTTTCCGACCCCTTGAGAAAAGATGTACGTAGATTAAGAGATAACATTTGATAACACGGAGATAACATGGAGATAACAGGTTGATAACAAGGATAACACGGTCTAGGTGTACGAAGATTATTTCAAGTTTCCAACCCCTTGAGGAAAGATGTACGTAGATTATGAGATAACATTTGATAACACGGAGATAACATGGAGATAACAGGTTGATAACAAGGATAACACGGTCTAGGTGTACGAAGATTATTTCAAGTTTCCAACCCCTTGAGGAAAGATGTACGTAGATTATGAGATAACAGGTTGATAACACGGAGATAACATGGAGATAACAGGTTGATAACAGGGATAACACGGCCTAGGTGTACGAAGATTATTTCAAGTTTCTGACCCCTTGAGGAAAGATGTACGTAGATTATGAGATAACAGGTTGATAACACGGAGATAACATGGAGATAACAGGTTGATAACAGGGATAACACGGCCTAGGTGTACGAAGATTATTTCAAGTTTCTGACCCCTTGAGGAAAACTGTACGTAGATTATAAGATAACATTTGATAACACGGCCTAGGTGTACGAAGATTATTACAAGTTTCGGACCCCCTTGTAAATATCTATAAATATATTTGAGTTATTATAATAAAATGCAATTATATTTACACAATGTTTACAATATAAAAATCGATACCAAACAATCTCTGTCATTATAATCTGTAATCGATATCTTACAGCACAGCACAAAGCATGCGCAGGTAATAAATCTCGAAGAATCAGATTCTCTCTTTTCAAGATTCTTGCAAGATTCCCCAGGGGGTCCGAAACTTGCAATAATCTTCATACACCTGGGTATCATGTTATCACTGTTATCAGTCCGCTATCTCTATGTTATCACATGTTATCATATCTTATCAAGTAATCTTTGTACACCTAGGTCATGTTATTACTGTTATCAATCCGTTATCTCTATGTTATCTCCGTGTCATCATGTGTTATCAAATCATCTTCGTATACTTTTCCTCGGAGTTTCCCACCCCTTGCTGATAACTCTGATAACAAAGAGATAACACAGTGATAACCAAGGAGGTCCGAAACTTACAATAATCTTCGTACACCTGGGTCATGTTATCCCTGTTATCTCCACGTTATCTCCGTGTTATCATATGTTGCCAAATAATCCTCGTACACTTTTCCTCGGAGTTTCGGACCCCCTTATAAGATTCTTACATTTCCGTGTAAGAATCTTGATATAATTCACATGAATCTTAGAAATTTTTCATCAAACTATACAATAATAATAATATATAATAATATGTTATATATGAAAATCCAGGAATTATAATAATAATTAAAATATATATCTGTTATCTCCGTGTTATCACATGTTATCAAATAATCTTCGTACACTATTCCTCGCAGTTTCCGACCCTCTTGTAAGATTCTTACATTTCCTAATAAGAATCTTGGTATAATTCACACGAATCTTTAAAGATCTTGCTAAAAATAAATAATATTAATAATATATAATAATATATTATAAATAAAAATCCAGGAATTATAATAATAATTAAAATATATTATTAAAAATCAAAATTGCTTTCTCTCTCATGAATCTGACATGTGTGAAAGCATGCGGACACGTTCCTTTTAAACCGGGGGTGGGGGGTTCGCAACTATCATCATTTTCAGACCCCAAAATCGGTGTTATCAGTGTTATCATCATGTTATCAACGTGTTATCAGTACAGTCTCATACCTCGCAGCAGTGATAGTTTTGTTATCACTTTGTTATCAACTGTTATCAACCTTAGATTAGAACCGAACTTCTGAGAGTTGTCAACCCCCTCTGAGAATCTCTTTGTAACCGATACACACGCCGATGGGGGTTGGCAACCTCGTAAATTCTTGATCCGAGATTCCTGATTCTTGAAAAAGATTCTTGATTTTAAGAATGATTCTCAACTGTGTATGTCCCCACTGTTATGAAAGATTCACAAAGATTCTTGATTCGCGTAGGGATTCTTGCAAGAATCTTGAACGATTCTTGAGAGTTGCAGACCCCCCTTGACACAACCTGTGGAATGGCGCCTTTTTGGTATTGTTAGTTTTTCTTGAATTTTTATAAAATATATTATAAATATAATAAATAAAGTAAATATTAAAAATACGTAATATATATATATAATATAATAATAATAATAATTATAAATATCAAATAAAATAAGTAAATATTCATATATATTATAAGTATTATATTTTATATTAAAAATGTACATATATATATATAATATAATATAATAATAATTATAATAAATATAAAATAAAATAAGTAAATATTCTATATATTTACAATTTTATTGATAATTAGTTAATTTTATTATTATTAATTTATTTTTTATTAATTAATTTATTATTATTTACAAGGGGTCCGAAACTCGGAGGAAAAGCGTACGAACTTTATTTGATAACAAGGAGATAACAGGTTGATAATAGTGATAACACGTCCTAGGTGTACGAAGATTATTCGAAGTTTCGGATCCCTTGATTATTTATTATTAACTAAATTATTATAAATTTTATTATTAATTTTATTAATAAATTAATTAATTATTTACTTATTATTATTATTTAATTATTAATTATTACTTTTATTTAATTATTAATTATTAATTAATTTCTTATTAATTTTATTTATTAATTGTATTTATTATATGTTTAGTGCATAAGAATTCTTGAATCGTGAAATCTGAAAGATTCTCCTGAGATTCTTTTAAGATTCTCAAGAATCGTGTTACGCGTGGGAAAGAATCCTCTTGTTTTTCACCGGAAGTAAAGTGATACCGTCAATTGACACCGTCAATTGAAACACTAAACTGCTAACCGCCAACACAGGCAAATCCCTGACTTTCAACGGAAAGTAAGAATCACAGAGAATCACAACAATATCCGATGATCAATGTTTGTACCTTTAGTTTCCCCTTTTCCTTCAAAGTGGGCCCTGTTTTCCCCCTTATTTTCCCCTCTGTGCTAGAATATGAGCAAAGTTTCTAAATTTCCCCTCTTTTCCTTGGTTTTTCCCTTTTTTAGACCCCTTTTTCCTTTTTTCTCCTCCATATTAGAATATGAACAAAATTTCTAAAGTTTCCCTTTTTCCTTATTTCCCCTTTTCCCCCTCCGTGCTAGAATATGAGCAAAGTTTCTAAATTTCCCCCTTTTACTTGGTTTTTCCCTTTTTAGACCCCTTTTCCCTTTTTTCCCCTCCATACTAGAATATGAGCAAGATTTCTGAAATTTCCCCTCTTTTCCTTGGTTTTTCCCTTTTTTCCCCTGCATACTAGAATATGAGCAAAATTTCTAAAGTTTCTCTTTTTCCTTATTTCCCCTTTTCTCCCTCCGTGCTAGAATATGAATAATTTTTCTAAATTTCCTCCTTTTCCTTGGTTTTCCCCTTTTAGACCCCTTTTCCCTTTTTCCCCCTCTGTGCTAGAATATGGGCAAAATTTCAAGTTTCTCTTTTTCCTTATTTTCCCCTTCCCCCCCCCCTCCGTGCTAGAGAATGAGCAATTTTTCTAAATGTTCCCTTTTCCTTATTTTCCCCTTTTTAGACTCCCATTTTCCCTTTTTCAAGGAATCTCCCCGCTAAGTAGAAGTACTACCGATGATTCTTTATATCCATTTGCGTTAATAAGCTGCAAGATCATGCGGGAAAGTTGTGGGAAAAGCTTGGGGAACGTGGGAAATTTGGATGCGTGGGAAATGTTTGAGATTCTCTGGGGGGCTTTGGGAGTGTACAGTAAAATGTAAGAAAACTCTTGGGAAAAATTATTTAACTATTTGGGAATCTCTTGGGAGCTGTGGGAAACTACAAACAGTGCTTCCACTTTGCAGGGAAATTCCCTTACATAGAGAAAACGGGGAAGAGGGAAGGGGAAAATGGAGGGAAAAGTGAATTTACAAATGTAGCTTTACTCAGTAGCGCGGAGGGGAAAAAAGGGAAACTGATATTTTCAAGCGGAGGGGAAAAAAGGGGAAAAAAAGTGGAAGCACTGACTACAGAAGCATGAAAAGCAAATCGAAGTTCAGGTATTAACAGCAGGAATCGATAATTTTCGATTGAAACAAGGTCACCCAGCGGAAAATTAAGGATGTTTGCTACATCCTGAACGATCTCCGTAACATATCCTGAATATCCTGAGCCACGTCCGATTGTGGATGAGTCAAGAAATAGTTTTGAGAATTGAGTCTTGATTACTGAGGGCACCATTAAGTATCCTGAAAAGCGTTTTTTCAGGACGCTGTTAAGTACCCTGAACATGTATTATTCAGGCGTTCCAACGTCAGGGTCCTGAACACCCTGGAAATGTTTTCCCTATTCACTTATTTTTCCCGTTCCAGACCCCCGTTTCCTCTTTTTCAGGGAATTTCCCTGCAAAGTGGAAACACTGGTGCTGCAAGTTGTAAGTATTGTCGATTGACGTCAATCGACACGGCAAGTTGACGCCCAACAACAGATATTTCTCCATTTGTGTCAAAGGCAAGGGGGTCCGAAACTCCGAGGAAAAGTGTACGAAGATTATTTGATAACATATGATAACACGGAGATAACATGGAGATAACAGTGATAACATGAGCTAGGTGTGCAATGGATTAAGCGTGACCTCTTGCCCAGCAGAACATTAAGGATAGTTTCAGGACCCTGAAAGTATCCTGAAAACTGCATTCTCAGGATGCCAATCAGGACTTTGACTGCAGTGAAACTGGCCCACTTCCAGGGTGTTCAGGACCCTGACGTTGGAATGCCTGAATAATACATCTTCAGGGTACTTAACAACGTCCTGAAAAAACGCTTTTCAGGATACTTAACTACCGATTGGGCCTATCAACTATTCAATCAAATATTTTTCGATAATCATAATTATAATAATAACTAATTCTAGTGATGATAAATAATAATTACAATAAACGAAGATAAAATAATAAATTATTTGTAAATAATTAACTCGTTAAAAGATCTTATGGAATATTATCAAGATTATCATCCCATATGTTATCACTTGTTATCAAATGTTATCACTTGTTAACAAATGCAAGGGTCTGAAACTCCGAGGAAAAGTGTACGAAGATTATTCGATCACATATGATAACATAGAGATAACATGGAGATAACAGGTTGATAACAGTGATAACAGGGCTTAGGTGTACGAAGATTATTAGAAGTTTCGGACCCCTTGATCAAATGTGATCACTTGTTATCAAATGTTATTACTTGTTATCAAATGTTATCACTTATTATCAAATTTTATCACTTGTTATCAAATGTTATTACTTGTTATCAAATGTGATCACTTGTTATCAAATGCAAGGGGTCTGAAACTCCGAGGATAAGTGTGCGAAGATTATTCGATAACATATGATAACACGGAGATAACGTGGAGATAACAGGTTGATAACAGTGATAACAGACCTAGGTGTACGAAGATTATTAGAAGTTTCGGACCCCTTGATCAAATGTGATCACTTGTTATCAAATGTTATCACTTGTTATCAAATGTTTTCACTTGTTATCAAGATACTGTTTTTCCCCCCAGTGCGTGGGAACCTAGTGGGAAAGTGGGAAAATTTATGGGGCGGTGCAATTCTTTGAGTAAACACGCCAAAATTCTGGAAAATTTTCTAGGCCTATTGCTAAATCCAAACAGCCGAGGCCTATGCCAGGGGGTTGGCTACTCTCAGAAATTTAGAAACAAGATTCTTGAACCCAAAACTCTTAGAATCATAGGTTCAGTAACCAGATAATGTGATAACAGTTTGATAACCTTGATAACAACTACAACAACACTGCTAAAATCCAGTGTTTCCGCTTTCATTTCCCCTTTTTCCCCTCTTCCCTTATTTTCCCCTTTTTCCCCTCCGTGCTGGAATACAAGCTTTATTTCTATAGATGTCCACCTATTTTCCTTGTTCTCTTATTTTTCTCTTTTCAGACCCTGTTTTCCCCTTTTTTCAGGAATTTCCCTGCAAAGTAGAAACACTGCCAAAGGTCCTCATAGGGACTTGCTGGGACCTCGTTAGCTATTAACTATGATAACACACTGATAACATGATGATAACACTGTTAAGGGGTGTTGCTTGTGAGTTATTGTGGGAACGGTGGAGTGTCTAATAATAGCCAACTCCCAAACTGTCGTCGACGACTCCATCCGAACTTCAAATGAAGTTCTGAGCTGGGCAGTTAACACCTTGCCAAACCGTAAACCCGTCAAACCCAGGGGGTCAACAACTTTCGGGAATTTTTTTTCCCCCAAAGAATCTGGGAATATTTATCAAGAATCTTACCACTATACAAGATTCTGAGGCTTTTAAATAGTAGTAGTAGTAGTCGTAGTAGTCGTAGTAGTAGTAGTACTGATAGTAGTAGTAGTACTAGCAGTGGTAATAGCAGTAGTAGCAGTAGTGGTGGTAGTAGTAGTAGTAGTAGTGGTACTGATAGTAGTAGTAGTGGTACTGATAGTAGTAGTAGTACTAGCAGTGATAATAGCAGTAGTACTAGTAGTGGTGGTAGTAGTAGTAGAAGTAGTAGCAGCAGCAGCAGCAATTGCAACAGTAGCAGTAACAGTAGTAGTAGTAGTATTAGTAATAGTAGCAGCAGCAACAGTAGCAGCAACAATAGCAGTAGTGATAGTAGTAGTGGAAGTAGCAGTAGAATTTGTCATGGTGGTAGTGTCATGTTCAGCTCTGTAGTAGTAGTAGCAGTAGTAGTGGTAGCTACAGCTCCGTAATAGTACTACTAGTAATAGTAATAATAACATAAGTAGTAGTAGTAGTAGTAGTAGTAGAAGCAGTAGTAGCATTAGTAGTAGCAGCATTAGTAGTAGTAGTAGAAGTAGTAGTAGTAGTAGTAGTATAAAAATTGTATAAAAGATCCGCTTTATTGACTCAAAGAACTAAAAAATTCATGTAAAATTCTCGTAAGAATCTTTCAAGATTCTTGTAAGATTCTTGTAAGATTCTTGTAAGATTCTTGTAAGATTCTTGTAAGATTCTTATAAGATTCCTGAGAACGTTCAACCAACCCCGGGTTGGGGGATTTATGGTTTTGCGTGACACGCGAAAATAAACCAAAACGACACTTGGAGAGTTCGTAAAACTTTGGAAAACATTCCTACAACTCTCCTTTCAGACAGATCCCTTCACTTTCAATCCCAATAATCCGTTTGCCATCAACTTGAAGGATTCGTGTCATAATTCGTCAATTTCAGGACCCTGAGAATCTTGAAGAATCCTGGGAGAGAATTAGGTACAGACAGATCCTTTCACTTTTAATCCCAATAATCCGTTTGCCATCAACTTGAAGGATTCGTGTCATAATTCGTCAATTTCAGGACCCTGAGAATCTTGAAGAATCCCAGGAGAGAATTAGGTACAGACAGACAGACAAATAAGGGTAGCAAACAGACGGATAAACAGAGAAAGAGATAGATAGGTAGGCAAACAAGCAGACAAGCATAGAGACAAGCAGACAGAAATAGACAAGGCTAGAAGACAGACAGATCGATACAGACAAACAGACGCACAGATAGACGTATAAATAGACAAACAGGCAAACAGATAGAGAGACAGACAGACAGACCGACAAGAAAAGCAAATGGATAGACAGACACAGATAGACGTATAACCAGACAAACAGGTAGAGAGACAGACAGACAGACGGATAGACATATAAATAGACAAACAGGCAAACAGATAGAGAGACAGACAGACAGATCGACGAGACAAGCAAATGGATAGACAGCCAGACAGATAGACAGACACAGATAGACGTATGATCAGACAAACAGACACACAGATAGGGAGATAGACAGACAGACGGATAGACAAACAATCAAATAGATAGACAGACAGGCGAGTAAACAGGCATACAGACGAATAGGCAAAAACAGACAACGCTAGCAGAGAGACAAACAGGCAGACAGACAGACAGACAAGCAGACACAGAGAGACGTACACACAGACAGATAGACAGAGACAGACAAATAGAGAAACAGACAGACAGACGGATAGACGTATAAATAGAAACACAGGCAAACAGATAGAGAGACAGACAGACAAACAGACCGACAAGACAAGCAAATGCATAGACAGCCAGACAGATAAACAGACACAGATAGACGTATAACCAGACAAACAGACACACAGACATATAAAAAGAACAGAAAGCCAGACAGACAAACAAACACATAGAAAGGGAGACAGACAGACAGACGGATAGACAAACAAACAAATATATAGACAGGCAGACAAGCAAACACTGAGAGATGTATAAACAGACAGATAGACAGAGACAGACAAACAGGCAGACAGACAGACAAACAAGCAAAACCAATCTTACCGTGGGCTTTAACCAAGGTTCCAATAATCAGTTATCTCCAGTTACTTCACTATGTTATCATCGGTTACTACGGCATGTTATCAGGTGTTATCAAGGATTTCTAGCGTCATCTGTGGCGCCGGTGTGCAAGGGTATATAACAAGGTCCTATTGTTTGGAGGCGAAAAGCTCTGATGTGCGTTAAATGAGTCGAGTTTTACGGTTCTGCTTTACTGCTGAGCACTTTTTCATCAAGGTCCTTCATACAACAATAGTCGAGTCCCTTAAAACCAACAAAAGACGCAAACTACAATCAACAACAACAACTACAACAGCTACAACCAACCACCAAGACGGCTGCCTTCTTTCAATCCAGCCCTTCTCTCCTAAACCTTTTCCATCTTATTTGAGTAATTGCTCGGATATATGACAGTATATGTACAGTGTTATCATGTGCTATCATCTGTTATCAACTGTGTTATCATCTGTTAGTTGCAAACCCCCCCCCCAGAAGAGCATTTCCCGTTACGCGTCATCTGGCAGCAGCTATTTTTCGGTTCTGCTTCATAATTCTTGCCTTCAGAGATTCACAGATCAAGATTCAAGAATCTTAGATTCTTTACTAACTATATTTAACACACATTAGTTGTAGTTAATGACATAGTAGTAAGTGTAGTCGTAAAAGCAGCGCTATACTATATATTGTCGTAAAACTTGTGCTTAAAATTAAGCAGCTGTAATATTAAAAATAGCATTATTATTGCGAAAATAGTTTATGAGCTTTCTAGAACAGTCAAAATACTAAAGATTTTCATTACACTGAATGTAGTAGTAAAAATTGTAGCAGTAGTAACTGCGATCAAAGTACTAGCTTCAGTCATAGTACCAATACATGCTAAAACTAGTCTGCAATTTCGAAGTACTATAATATTAAAAATAGCATTGTTATTCCAAAAATAGTTTATGAGCTTTCTAGAATAGTCAAAATAATGTAGATTTTTAGTAAAGTAAATGTAGTAGTAAAAGTAGTAGCAGTAGTAACTGCGATCAAAGTACTAGCTTCCGTCATAGTACCAATACATGCTAAAACTAGTCTGTAATTTCAAAGTACTATAATATTAAAAATAGCATTATTATTCCGAAAATAGTTTATGAGCTTTCTAGAACAGTCAAAATACTAAAGATTTTCAGTACATTGAATGTAGTAGTAAAAGTAGTAGCAGTAGTAACTGCGATCAAAGTACTAGCTTCAGTCATAGTACCGATACATGCTAAGACTAGTCTGCAATTTCAAAGTACTATAATATTAACAATAATGCTACTATTCCAGAAATAGCTTATGAGCTTCCCAGAGCATTAAAAATACTATAGATTTTCGGTAAAACGTAAGCAGTACTAAAAGTAGTAACTAGTAGTAACTGCGATGAAAGCGCACCTTCTGTTGTACTGCCATTACTGCTTAAACTAGCCTGCAAGATCGAACAGCACTACTACTAATACTAAAACTAGTGTTCCAAAAATAGTTCATGAACTTTCTAGAACATCACTCTACTATAGATTTCCAGTCAGATCCGAGGATGTCACTCATAAGAGAACTGTTTATTTATCCATGAGTCTAGTAACACCGCTGCAAGTAGTCCTGAGTTCGAACTACTATAATATGAATACTAACTCTAGAATTCCATAAATAGTTTATGAGCTTCCTGGAACAGTAGAAATGATTTGACTTTTTCGTTATACATCAATAGATTACTTAACTATTAGCAGCCATAAGTATAATCAAAGTAATAACTTCAGTCGTAACAGACAATTCGCCAACTGCTAGTTTTAACTTCAAGCAGCTCTAGTATTAGTAGTAAAACTGGTTTTCAAAAAATAGTTTATGAGCTTTCTAGAACATTACAAATACTATAGATTTCCAGTCAGATCTGAGGATGTCACCCATAAGCCGACTGTTTATTTAACCATGTCAGTAGCAAGATCGCTGCAACTTGTCCTAACTTCAAACTACTACATTATGAATACTGACGCTAGAATTCAAAAAATAATTTATGAGCTCTCTACAACAGTCGGAACACTATAGATATACAGTAAAATAAAAGTAATAATAGTAGTAGTAGCAGTAGTAACTGCGATCAAAGTAATAGCTTCACTCGTAACAGACATTTTGCTATCTACCACTTCAAACAGCTCTAGTATTAGTACTAAAGTAAGTATTCCAAAAATAGTTTATGAGGTCTCTACAACAGTCGGAACACTATAGATATACAGTAAAATAAAAGTAGTAACAGCAGTAGTAGCAGTAGTAACAGCGATCAAAGTAATACGTCCAGTCGTAACAGACATTTTGCTATCTACCAGTCGTAACTTCAAACAGCTCTAGTATTAGTACTAAAGCTAGTATTCCAAAAATAGTTTATGAGCTATCTATAATAGTCGGAACACTATAGACATACAGTAAAATAAAAGTAGCAACAGCAGTAGTAGTAGTAGTAACTGCGATCAAAGTAATACCTTCAGTCGTAACAGACATTTTGCTAACTACCAGTCGTAACTTCAAACAGCTCTAGTATTAGTACTAAAGCTAGTATTCCAAAAATAGTTTATGAGCTATCTAGAACATCACATATACTATAGATTACCAGTCAGATCTGAAGCTGTCACTCATACACGGGCTGTTTATTTATCCATGAAATTAGTAAGGTCACCAGGGTCGACCGGAAAAGCAGCGCTCGGGACCCTTCAACATGGCCACCGCGAGTCACGTGACCCATCCGCCATCTTGACGGGTCTTGATGTGATTGCCCTGCTTTGTTGCGTACGTTACCAAATGATGAATAACACTGATAACATGATGATAACACTGATGGAGGGGACAACAAACGGTTCATCGAATCAGAGATTTCTGAGTGACATGTTGACACTTTGTAACTTTTTTTGTGTCAAGCTATAACCCCCTCAATGCTGTAAACGCTATTGTTATCAGGTTTATCATTGTTAACATTGTTATCACGGTTATCAATAGTTCCATTCAGAATAGTCGATGCGGATCCAAAGGGCTTTGGCAGCTCACTGCATGGCAAAGGAATAGGTGATAACCCATGATAACACATGATAACATATGATAATATTATAATACTGTATTCTTGAAATATTTTTTAAAAATTTAAATTATATTTAATTTAATGTATAAAAAATAGTTGGATTATTTTTTACGTGTTTTGGAGAAGAATTTCAAGTTTTTTTCTTTCTTAGGTTGGATGGATTTAAAGGGCAAAAAGAAAAAAACGTGGAAACCGTTTTTGACAGGTTCCATTCATCGCGAATGACACGTGCCCGGCATACGGACTGCGACACGCTGAGTCCAGACGGGGCCGGCTGTTGAACTGACTTCAAGAATCTTGGTAAGAATCTCGGTTAGAATCCTTGGAGAGAACCAAGAATCATGGTCAGGAAGCAAGAATCGTGTTGCACTGTTATCCCAAAGGTCCTAAAATTTTCTCGGTCCAAGTCCGGTTTTTTAAAGCGACGACCGGAATTTTAAGTTAACGTCCAGAATTTTATCGTGACGTCCGGAATTTTATCGTGACGTCCAGAATTTAAAGTCAACGTCCGGAATTTTAAGTCAACGTCTGGAATTTTAAGTCAACGTCCAGAAGTTAAAGTCAACGTCCGGAATTTTAAGTCAACGTCCAGTTTTTTAGAGTAACGTCCGGAATTTTACACTGACGTCCGGAATTGAAGCTTTAACGTCCGAAATGAAAAACTGACGTCCTGAATTTAAAACTGACGTCCCAAAAGGACGGGGTCCGATTTTTGAAAACAACGTCCGACCAACCCGAAGGTCCGGTTTGGGAAAATGACGTCCTGAATTTAAGACTGAGTTCCAAATTTTGAAGAAGATGTCCGATAAAGACAAGGTTCCATTAATGAACGGAGTACCGAATTCAAACTGAAGTCCCGAATTTAGAAACGACATCCGGATTGTTAAATGACGTCTGGTTTTTAATGTAAGGTCCCACATTTCACACCGAGACCCAGAATCTTAAGCTGATCTCCGATTTTTTTACATTACACATTATCAATAATATAAATTTTAATTGACTAGCTAATTAATGCTAATTAAGGACTTAATTGGGGCGAATTTTGTAATTAACTTGGTAAATTGGCAATTTTCATTCGTTATAATAGCATAGAGTGAAACAGAATACGAAGATGGTCGCATTTCTTTCATAGCACATGACATTTCTGTAAAGTTTTTTAAACATATTAAGCTTTATTATGGTCTAATCATGGAGGTCCGATAAACGAGGGGTCCAATAAGAGACGTCATATGAAAGAGAGGTCCGGTGCTACTAAAAAGAAAATTAAGGTGGTCTGGGACCACCTGAACAATAGCCTGAACACCACCTGAAAGAACACAGTTAGGAAGCAGAAAATGTCATTCCATCTATTAAATATGGATGATTTTGCGTAGCTAGGTGGTGAAGTGGATAAAGGTCTCACCTACGAAGCAAAGGATTCCAGGTTCGAGTTCGTTCTGGAGGAAAAACGAATTGCTTTCTGCAATGGAGACGGAAGGTTTATGTTGAATCTCCAACCAATCGAATCTTTTTTTTTATTGGGGAAAATGACGTCCAATAAAGGACATCCCATTTTAAAGTAAGGTCCTATTAAGGTGAGGTCCGCCGCTAAATTGACGTCCCAAACGGGTTGGGGCCCGGATTTTTAAACCGATGTCCAGAATTTTAACGTGACGTCCGGATTTTTAACGTAACGTCCCGAAATTTATCGTGACGTCCAGAATTTTATCAAGACGTTCGGTTTTTTAACATGACGTCCGGTTTCTTACAGTGAGGTCCTGAAAAACGTCGGACCTCGGTTAAGGCCAGAAACTGGACCTTTCGGATAACAGTGTAAGGATCTCAAGAATCGTTCCAAGAATCCAGACTGTGAGAATCAAGAATCTTTCAAGAATTGAGAATCTTACTAGAGTGCAAGAATCATGACAAGAATCTCAAGAATCATGGTAAGAATCTCTGTTAGAATCCTTGGAGAGAACCAAGAATCATGGTCAGGAAGCAAGAATCGTCTTATAGGGATCTCGAGAATCTTTCAAGAGTTAGGAATCTTACTAGAATGCAAGAGTCATGACAAGAATCTCAAGAATCATGGTAAGAATCTCGGTTAGAATCCTTGGAGAGAACCAAGAATCATGGTCAGGAAGCAAGAATCCTCTTATAAGGATCTCGAGAATCTTTCAAGAGTTAGGAATCTTTCTAGAGTGCAGGAATCATGGTAAGAATCTCGGTTAGAATCCTTGGAGAGAACCAAGAATCATGGTCAGGAAGCAAGAATCGTCTTATAAGATCTCAAGAATCTTTCAAGAGTTAGGAATCTTACTAGAATGCAAGAATCGTGACAAGAATCTCAAGAATCATGGTAAGAATCTTGGTTAGAATCCTTGGAGAGAACCAAGAATCATGGTCAGGAAGCAAGAATCGTCTTATAGGGATCTCGAGAATCTTTCAAGAGTTAGGAATCTTACTAGAATGCAAGAGTCATGACAAGAATCTCAAGAATCATGGTAAGAATCTCGGTTAGAATCCTTGGATAGAACCAAGAATCATGGTCAGGAAGCAAGAATCGTTCCAAGAATCCAGACTGTGAGAATCGAGAATCTTTCAAGAGTTAGGAATCTTTCTAGAGTGCAAGAATCATGACAAGAATCTTAAGAATCATGAATCCTAGGAATCATTCTTATAGTCAAGAACCATACGAAGAATCAAGAATCTCTGTAGAGTGCAAGAATCATAATCTTAAGAATCATGGTAAGAATCTCAAGAATCGTGAATCCTACGACTGTCCAATAGTCAAGAATCATACGAGGAATCAAGAATCTTTCTAGAGTGCAAGCATTATGACAAGAATCTTAAGAATCACGGCAAGAATCTCAGGAATCGTGAATTCTACGAATGTCCAATAGTCAAGAATCATACGAAGAATCAAGAATCTTTCAAGAGTGCAAGAATCATGACAAGAATCTTAAGAATCACGGCAAGAATCTCAGGAATCGTGCCTGTTTGGCGGCGAACCCTTTGATGAGACCAAGGCCTTGCCATTTCTGGAGTTGGCGCTCGTGATGTTCTCCAACACTTTGTACAAAACCAAACCGACTTGTTCTACAAAGTGATAACACAGGATAACACGCCACATAACCCGGATAACACAGTATCCCGATAGGAAAGTCATACGACTGAGTCACTAGCTGAATGGTAGCTGAACTTACTTTCAGTTGCTAGAAGTGAACCGTCTGAATAAGGGATTTAAAGCAGTCATGACTTTGTTCTTACAAAATTCAAGCAGACCAACCGTATGAAAGTGGGCCAATTTCACGCTATCATCTAGCTGAATCCAAGGTAATCATGCAACATTCAGAGGGTCATTCTGACGTTTGACTACAGCGCGTCATTTCTCCACTGGGTCACAACTGTAACCATAGTGATAACACTTACAACAAAGGGTATTATAATTAATTAATGTTATCACTTAATTAATTAGTGTTGTAGTTATATTGTAGGAATTAAACTTAGTGTGTTATCATATGTTATCAAGCTGTTATCATTTGTTATCATCTATTATTACCGTTCATCAATCATCAGAACTTTTTCTTACCTATGTATCTACCTGTCTGTTTGTCTGCCTGTTTATTATCCGTCTGTATGTCTGTTGTCTGTCTGTCTGCCTATCTGTCTATCCATCTACTGTTTGTCTGTCAACCCATTCATCATCCGTCTATCTATCTATCTATCGATCCATCCATCCATCCATCCCAGTGTTGCCACTTTTCAGTCTTCCATTTTTCCCCTCTTCCCTTATCCTTCCCCTTTTTCGCTCTCCGTGCAAGAATGTACAAAGTCTAGATGTCCTCTTTACTCTCTTCTCTTCATCTTCCCTTTTCAGACTCCGTTTTCCCCCTTTTTCAGGGAACTTCCCTGCAAAAGTGGGAACACTGATCCATCCATCCGTCCTTTCCACCTGCTCCTTGCACACGTAGTAAAACAGTCGAACCCTTTCGGGTTCTTGTCTATAGGTGTTTGAGAAATGTATCTAGTATATACGTTCCGAAGCACTGAAGGGGAATCTATCTATCTATCTATCTATCTATCCATCCATTCATCCATCCATCCATCCATCGTTTCCACCTGCTCCTTGCACAGGTAGTAAAACAGTCTATAGGTGTTTGAGAAGTGCATCTAGTATATGCGTTCCGAAGCACTGAAGGGGAATCTATCTATCCATCTATCTATCTATCTATCCATCCATTCATCCATTCATCCATCCATCCATCCTTTCCACCTGCTCCTTGCACATGTAGTAAAACAATCTATAGGTGTTTGAGAAGTGTATCTAGTATATGGGTTCTGAAGCACTGAAGGGGAAATAGTTTTGGTGGAAACCCCCTGCCTGTGTCTAGTGGCCATGAATCAGGGGCCCGGTGGCAGGACAAAGGGGCTTCCGAAGCTGCAATGAGGCGTAGATTGGTGTCCGAAACGGTGACCCCATGCTGTCGAACGTGATGATCTACCGCTTAGTTCGTTACTTACCAACCAAGTCTTAACAGCTGCTAAATGCTCCGCACTCCAATCAGCAGACAGCATTTATCAACTCGCACAACTCATTATCATAAACGTTCTACTCTAAGCCCTTTTGAATCTTCAAGATTTGTACCCTTGTTATCCGTTGTTGACAGTGAATCCTGTTATCAAAGGTTAACAATGCTCCGCACTCCAATCAGCATTTATGGACTCGCAGCTCATTATCATAAACGTTCTACTCTAAGCCTTTTGAATCTTCAAGATTTGTACCCTTGTTATCTGTTGTTGACAGTGTATCCTGTTATCATAGGTTAACAAAGCAGCATTTATCAGCTCGCGCAACTCGTTATCATAAACGTTCTACTCTAAGCCCTTTTGAATCTTCAAGATTTGTACCCTTGTTATTCGTTGTTGACAGTGTATCCTGTTACCATAGGTTAACAATGCTCCGCACTCCAATCAGCATTTATCAACTCGCAACTCATTATCATAAACTTTTGGTTTTCTTGATCTAGAATGTTATCCGATGTTAGCAATGAAGACTAAAACTTCTATCCTGTTATCAGCTGTTAGCAGTGGGTGTTCAAGACGCTATACCCTGTTATCGAGTGTTACCAATTCTGTCCTGTTATCCGTTGTTAACAATGTACCCTGTTATCATGGGTTAACAATGCCCCGGAGCCCAATTAGCAGACAGCATTTATCAACTCTCAACTCATTATCATAAACGTTTCATTCTCTTAAAATTTTCTTTAATGTTATCTGATGTTAACATTTATACCCTGTTATCGGATGTTACTAACGACTGTTAAGGATACTGTTCTGTTATCAAGTCTTAATGTTCTATACCCCCAAAAGATTCTGTTGGTCATTTTAATTGATTATTAAGAGTTCTATTCCGTTATCCGTTGTTAACATGTATACACTGTTATCATGGGTTAACAATGCCCTCTTACTTTACCCGATCAGTACCATTCATATCCCAAGATGAACATTTCTTCTTGACTATCACTATTACTATCACTATTATCATCTCTATTAATACCATTATCCCTATTATCATTATTTACATTCGAGTTTTGCCCAATGCGAGTCGAATCAGGGGCAAGGAAAAAAAACCGGTGCGGCATTCGATTCTTCTCCTCGGGATATGCGTCAAGTCAGCAGGGGGTAAATGGTGTATGACGTCCCGCAGGGGGGCAGCGCTCGTCCCTCGGGGGCCAACAGGGTCGTCTCGCTCTCCGGTTCGCCCCAAGCGCCAACAGTTGCGGCGCCTGCAACACCGGTAGAACTTGACGACCTCTCGAGTCCGAGGTTCGGGTCAGCAGACCGCATGACCGCAGTCCCCACTCTTCTTGTAGGTGAGGGTCACGACTTCGGGTTGGCAGGCCCTGGGACCAGAGACCTCTTGAAGCCGGACCTTTTTACAGATTGTTTCGGGTCGGCAAACCCTAGGCCGAGATCTGTAGACCCCTTAGTCCACTGTCTCGGGTCGGCAGACCCTAGGAAAGGGTCTTATAGATTATCTAGTCCATTGTTTCGGGTCGGCAGAGCTTAGGGATCAGACCTGTAGACCTCCTAGTCCACTGTTTCGGGTCGGCAGACCCTAGGAAAGAGACCTGTAGACCTCCTAGTTCACTGTTTTCGGGTCGGCAGACCCTAGTAAAGAGACTGTAGACCTCCTAGTCCACTGTTTCGGGTCGGCAGACCCTAGAAAAGAGACTGTAGACCTCCTAATCCACAGTTTCGGGTCGGAAGACCCTAGAAATGAGACATGTAGACCTCCTAATCCACAGTTTCGGGTCGGAAGACCCTAGAAATGAGACATGTAGACCTCCTAGTCCACTGTTTCGGATCGCCAGACCCTAGAAATGAGACTGTAGACCTCCTAGTCCACTGTTTCGGATCGCCAGACCCTAGAAATGAGACTGTAGACCTCATAGTCCACTGTTTCGGATCGCCAGACCCTAGAAATGAGACCGTATACCTCGTAGTCCACTGTTTCGGGCTGGTAGACCCTAGAAATGAGACTGTAGACCTCGTAGTCCACTGTTTCGGATCGCCAGACCCTAGAAATGAGACCGTATACCTCGTAGTCCACTGTTTCGGGCTGGTAGACCTAGAAATGAGACTGTAGACCTCGTAGTCCACTGTTTCGGATCGCCAGACCCTAGAAATGAGACCGTATACCTCGTAGTCCACTGTTTCGGGCTGGCAGACCCTAGAAATGAGACTGTAGACCTCGTAGCCCGACTGAAAATTCTACATACTCTATGAGAATTTTAAGTCGGGAGTCCACTGTTTCGGGTCGGGAGACCCAACGGAAAGAGACCTGTAGGCCTCCTAGTCCTCATTTTCGATTCCAAAGACCCTAGCTAACTTGTCCGGTTACATGAATGGACATTAGAAATCCTCAATCTTTCCTTGATGATATTTGCACGTTATCTACGGTACCTTGTTAGCACTGTTACCAGTAGTGTTATCACTGGTATCGTATAGTATCACTTGACTTTAGGGACCCTTCCCCCCCTATTCTTTTTTGAAGCTTTTCACCCTTTTGTTACCCCATATGGTGACAAAAGGTGACAAAGTGCGAACAACACCTGGCCCTTATGGCACAGGGACTGAGGGGTTTGGCTCACTTCCACTCCTGCCGTTTACCACAGTCTACACCCCGCTGTTATCAAATGTTATCACTATCTGGTATTTATGATTTTCTCGTGAATTATAAAAAGACGTCGATGTGACAAGTTGACATTTCAGTAATGCGTATACAAATGGGGTTGCCATGGTAACCCGGGCGAGTAAGAAATCTCAAACTCATCGTAACTTCCGAAATGAGTAAAAAGGTAACAAAAATTTGCATAATTCAAGTACAATTCTGGATAAATCGTAACACATAACAAAAGTTGCTATGGCAACCGACAAACTTGAATTCCATAACTTGGCGGTTAAATTATATGCGTGGACAAGTATGTGAACTAGCCATTGATACACAGGAACTGTCCACCTCATTGACAGATTTACTTTTAGTGCTATTTCAGTAAAATACAAAACGTAATTTGAAATTACTATTTTGGCTGATTGTATGTTATTTATTAATCTACACCAAAACTGTAGAATCCGTGGACAGTACGTAAATTAGCTACGAAAATAAACGAACTGTCCACCTCATCGACAGATTTGATTTTATTACTATTTCAGTAAAACACAAAACGTAATTTAAAATTACTATTTTTGTTGACTATATGTAATTTATTAATCTACACCAAATCTGTCAAATCCGTGGACAGTACGTAAATCAGCTACGAAAATAAACGAGCTGTCCACCTAATCGACAGAATTACTTTTACCACTTTGATTATTATACTGAATTCTTAGAAAATAAGCCATATGGGAAGTTTGGGAGTTTGTTGTAGGTGGTGGGGGGTAGTCGTTGGGAGTTGGTTGGGAGTTTAAAAGGCCCCCACGTAAAGTTCCCGTTACTATACGAAGATAAAAGCTTTTTACTGCTAATCTCAAATAAGCTTGTTGTTTCCCCCAAAAGTGTGGCTTTTATGGTCAGTTTTTAGCTGACCAACCCCAGCCCCGACTCCAAGGGGGTTGACAACTTAACAAAATATTTCTTACTACTTTATTTTTATTACTATTATCATTATTATTACTATTATTAATTAAGAGTAATAGTAGCAGTAGTAGTAGTAGTAGTAGTAGTAATAGTATTAATAGTGGTGGTAGTAGTATTATAGTAGTAGCAGTAGTTGTAGAAGTAGTAGCAGTAATAGTAGTATTGTAGTAATAGCAACAGTAGTAGTACAAATAGTGCAATTAGTAGTAGTAGTAGTAGTGGTAGTAGTAGTAGTAGCAGTAGTAGTGGTAGTAGTAGTAGTAGTGGTAGTAGTAGTAGTAGTGGTAGTAGTAGTGGTAGTAGTAATAGTGGTAATAGTAGAGTAGTAGTACAGTAGTTGTAACAGTAGAAGTAGTGGTAGCAATAGTAGTAGTAGTAGTATCATTATTACTACGGTAACGATATTGTAATAGTGTTGGTTGTGGTTCTTATTACCACATGTTATCACATGTTATCATATTATAAACATTATATTATCCACTACCATCATCTTATAACCTCATAATCGCACCTACTCAGTACAGTATCGCCTTACTATAATGTGTTATCAGATGTTATCAAGCTGTTATCATGGGTTAAGAGAGGGGGGGGGTGGGAGGCAGGGGGTCGAGAGGTTGTTGGTCAAGGGGTCCGAAACTTGCAATAATCTTCGTACACCTAGGTCATGTTATCATCCTGTTATCTCCATGTTATCTCCGTGTTATCATATGTTATCAAATAATCTTCGTACACTTTTCCTCGGAATTTCGGACCCCTTGGTTGTTGGTGGTGAAAAAGAGATGACCATTGGAGATAGTTTCGCTTGTGTTATGGTCAAGCGTGCACTTCTAAACAAGTCTTGTTTGGCGACCTATCCTTATCGATTGACCGATAAGTATCGCATCAACTTCGCCCCTTGGCCCAACTTCGCCCAAATTCCAATTTCGCCCAATTCCAACTTCGCCCTATTCAAACTTCGCCCAAGTTCCAACTTCGCCCAAACTCCAACTTCGCCCCTTGGCCCAAGTTCGCCCTATCCAAACTTCGCCCAAATTCCAACTTCGCCCTACTCAAACTTCGCCCAAATTCCAACTTCGCCCTACTCAAACTTCGCCCAAATTCCAACTTCGCCCCTTGGCCCAACTTCGCCCCTTGGCCCAACTTCGCCTCTTGGCCCAACTTCGCCCTATCCAAACTTCGCCCAAATTCCAACTTTGCCCAAACTTCAACGTAAGGGTTCATTTTATAATTACACATTAACTATACTACTACTACTACTGCTACTACTGTTATTACTACTATTACTATTACTACTGTTACCACTACTACTACTGCTACTACTACTACTACAACTGTTGCTACTACTATTGTTACTACTTCTGCTATTACTACTATTACTATCACTATTGCTACTACAATGACTATTACTGCTACTATTACTACTACCATTACTATTCATACTAGTGCTACTTCTAGTACTGCTACTACTGCTACTACAACTGCTATTGCTATTACAACTACCGCTATTACTACTATTACCACTGCTGCTATCACTACTAATGTTGCTACCACTATTGTTACTACTTCTGCTTTTACTACTATAACTACGACAACAACAACAACTACTACTACTATTTTTATTATTGTTATTTATTTTAAAGAAATTCACTGTAAGGTATCCGTGTTATATGAAGTGGAATATATTGATTGCACATGTAGCTACCATGATGGGTTCTTGGGTATAAGCTTATGCAAATTGGTAGCAAGTTGCGGTAGGGAGTATCACCAGCTAATCCGATAGAGGGCCTGCAAAATGATACTCCCCTAAGCAAAACAATGAAAAATCAAAGGCTGAATGCCAAAGTACCAAAACATCCAACACCATGCAAGAATCTTAGCAAGAATCTCAAGAATCTTTAAATCTGAACGGAGAATCTTACTGAGAATCTCACAAATTTAAAAAAAAATGTAGAGAATCGTAAAGAATCTTACCAAGAATCTCAAGAATCTTCAAATCTGAACGGAGAATCTTACTGAGAATCTGAGAAATTTAAAAAAAAATGTAGAGAATCGTAAAGAATCTTAGCAAGAATCTCAAGAATCTTTAAATCTGAACGGAGAATCTTACTGAGAATCTCAGAAATGGAAAAAAAATGCAGAGAATCGTAAAGAATCTTAGCAAGAATCTCAAGAATCTTTAAATCTTAACGGAGAATCTTACTGAGAATCTCACAAATTTTTAAAAAAATGTAGAGAATCGTAAAGAATCTTAGCAAGAATCTCTGAATCTTTAAATCTTAACGGAGAATCTCACTGAGAATCTCACAAATTTAAAAAAAATGTAGAGAATCGTAAAGAATCTTAGCAAGAATCTCTGAATCTTTAAATCTTAACGGAGAATCTCACTGAGAATCTCACAAATTTAAAAAAATGTAGAGAATCGTAAAGAATCTTAGCAAGAATCTTAAGAATCTTTAAATCTTAACGGAGAATCTCACCGAGAATCTCACAAATTTAAAAAAAATGTAGAGAATCGTAAAGAATCTTAGCAAGAATCTCAAGAATCTTTAAATCTGAACGGAGAATCTTACTGAGAATCTCACAAATTTAAAAAAAAATGTAGAGAATCGTAAAGAATCTTAGCAAGAATCTGAAGAATCTTTTCATGAATCTTTACTGAGAATCTTAGTAGGAATGTTTTAAAAAGTCAAGATTCACAAGAATCTTGAAAATCTTGAAGAATCTTACGAGGAATCTTGAGAGAATCTTTCACAGCTTTCAAGATTCTCGGTTCTTTTGAACCAAGATTCACAAGAATCTTACACTAGATTATTTAAAGACCAAAGAATCTTGAAAATCATGAAGAATCTTAAGAATCTTGAAGAATCTTGAAGAATATTGAAAAATAAACGACACTCTGAGTAAAGATTCGCAAAAATTTCACAGTGAACATTATAGAAATTTCAAGAATTTTGAGAATCATGAAGAATTTTGAAGAATCTTACCAAGATTCTTGATTCCATTAAACCAAGATTCACAAGAATCTCGTACTATAGGCTCCCTAAACATCAGAGAATCTTAAGAATCGTGAAGAATCTCTAAGATTCTTTAGACTATTCTGGACCAAGATTCACAAGAATCTCGTACTAGATTCCGTAAACATCAAAGAATCTTAAGAATCTTGAGAAATTCCAAGAATCTTGAGAATCATGAGGAATTTTGAAGAATCTTACCAAGATTCTTGATTCCACTAAACCAAGATTCACAAGAATCTTGAAGAATCTTGAGGAATTTTAAGAATCTTGATGAATGAATGATATTCTATGTAAAGATGATTGCGTAACTTTGGGAGTTACGAGGACTACGACAGCTGATTCGCATTGCCTGTAATTACGCGCCGCTGCTTTCCATCTTCCACGCTTATCTCACATGCATTTCCTCTTCTCATTATTTCATACAATAAATAATAATAATGATAATAATAATAATAATAATAATAATAATAAATAGTAGTAATCATAATAATAGTAAAAGTGGTAGTAGTAGTAGTCGTAGTAGTAGTAGTAGTGGTAATAGTAATAGTAGTAGTAGTAGTAGTAGTAGTAATAGTAGTAGTAGTAGTAGTAGTAGTACTAGTGGTAATAGTAATAGTAGTAGTAGTAGTAGTAGTAGTAGTAGTAGTAGTAGTAGTAGTAATAGTAGTAGTAGTAGTAGTAGCAGTAGTAGTAGTAGTAGTAGTAGTAGTAGCAGTAGTAGAAATGATAATACTGATAATAACTGCTACTACTTTTATTATTATTATAGTTACTGTTACTCTACTGCTGCTGCCACTACTAATATTACTACTACTACGACGACTACTACTACACTACTACTTCTATTTACTTCTATCTCTATAATTCTCTATGCAACTCTATCGTATACCATATTTAACCTAATTTCACATACATACAAATCTTTCCATTGTATGTTGCGAAAGTTGTAGTTGTAGTTGTAGTTGTAGTAGTAGTTGGCTGGTATTGGGAGGAAAAGATCCTTGATGGCTGGATGGTTTGTGTGTCAGTGAAGATGGAATTTATGACTAGCGTCTAAGTGGTTCTTCCACCTTATCATTGAACCACCTCCCCAGTCTCGCGCTATTCATTCTTCTCTCTTCCCTTCTTTCCCTTCTTTCCCTTCTACGTTTCACTACTTCTTCTATCATCATCCTTCATCACTTCTATCATCATCATTATACAACTACTCCATCTAAAGTCTATGGGAAATCCCTATTGTCTATTCGCTCTATTCATTCTTCTCTCTTCCCTTCTTTCACTTCAACGTTTCACTACTTCTTCTATCATCATCCGTCATCACTTCTATCATCATCATTATAAAACTACTCCATCTATAAATTTTATTAGGAAATCCCTATACTCACAGTAGTAGTGGTCACACACATGGAGTAGTTTTATAATGATGATGATCCATCTAAAGTCTTATGGGAAATCCCTATTGTCTATTCGCACTTTTCATTCTTCTCTCTTCCCTTCTTTCACTTTTACGTTTGACTACTTCTTCTATCATCATCCTTCATTACTTACTACTATCATCATCATTATACAACTACTCCATCTAAACTCTGTAGGAAATCCCTATTGTCTATTCGCACTATCCATTCTTCTCTCTTCCCTTCTTTCCCTTCTACCTTTCACCACTTCTTCTATCATCATCCTTCATTACTTACTACTATCATCATCATTATACAACTACTCCATCTAAAGTCTTATGGGAAATCCCTATACTCACACAGGGTAGGTGATTTAACAGCTTACCTATGTTATCATCATCATTATACAACTACCCATCTAAAGTTCTACAGGAAATCCCTATACTCACACAGGGTAGGTGATTTAACAGCTTACCTATGTTATCACATGTTATCAAGCTGTTACTACCGGATTATACGTTGAAGAAGGGGATTTGGGCTGCCCCATGTAATAAGCAACTGGCAACCTCGCATGATGTTTTTCTTCTATTGTTAGGTTCGGGGAGCTTTTAAGAGTTGCCCGGCTACTAGACTAGCCTTTTTATTAGATCCTTTTCTCACTATTGGCCTCGGCAACCGTTGACAAAGAAGTCAACGATAGCCGTGTGATTTTTCTCATGTTTTTCCCCATTCAACCGCTCGCATTGTGTGAGAAGTCCTGCAACTTGCGCGCTCCACCAAAAATCAGGTTTTCAACCAAAAGTAATGAACTGAGCAAGGTAATGTCATTTGTTAGTCTGCAACAGAATGCAATTGTCAAATTTTCCAAAAACTGAATAGTAAAGTTATTAGTGAGTATAGAAATATCTGATAGAGTTCAGATACCATTTGCGCGCCCCACCAAAAATCAGGTTTTTAACCAAACGCAATGAAATAAACAATATAATGTCTTGTAACAGTCTTAAATAGAATGCAAATGTAAAATTTTCGAAAAACTTAATAACAGAATTATTAGTAAGTTTTACTCTTTGTCTAGTAGCTACGTAACAAGTTGCACGCTCCACCAAAAATCAGTTTCTTGCTTTAGAACTGCAAACTAGGCCATTTTCACATCTTTAACTAGTTTTCTATAGAATACAATTACAAAATTTTCGTAAAATGCAATAGCAGAATTATTATTGAGCCTAGAAATATTAAATAGAAGTTCAGTTACAAATTGGGCCGCCCACCGTAAATCAGTTATTAGTCTCTAAGTGAAGGGATTACGTTTTTCTAATATCTTCACTATTTTATCGTAGTACGCAATACTAAAAGTTTCAGAAATCTTAAAAGCATCACTCAGTTCACAAATCTTATGAATACCTTATGCTGGATGTATGCGTCAAGATCTTGGGTTACTTAGAAGGTAGTTCGTTAATTCGTGGTTTTATTTGTACCAGTCAATGTGACACTATTGACTCGACAAATCTTCAAATTATTGTTGATATTAGGTTAATATTAAAGTAATGGTGGATGACACAATATTCACTGCTCGAAGAACTAGTACGTCAAACGTTTGGATGATCCACCAAAAACACAGTTATTAATAAAATTACATTTTAAGCTTACATTAACTCTTAATATACATGTAATAATATAATGCAATTAATTTTTAGTGTAAATAGCATTGCGTTCCGTATTTTGACAAAATTCGCCAATAGATGGCGCTGTACTCAACTCACAGATTCTTCTAACAAGGTTAGAACAAATGGAAGTTTTATAATAGCAGTACGTTCTCCATTGTGTACAAAGTACGTTAACGTTAAAATTGTGAACAAAAAGTCAAAAGCAAAAAAACGGTGGGCTTCACAGTAGGCCGACATTTTTTTTCTACCGGGGTCTCTATGGAAGCGGAAATGAAGAAACGGTGGTGTCGGAAATACAAAGAAACGTCACCGTGCATTATAACAAGCCTTTTTTTTTTCCTCCTGTGGTGGTATGATAGTAGATTGATAACAGTGATAACCTGTGATAACAGGGACTATTGGGTAAGTCGTGATGCTTTTTATCGAAGCTCCGATGGAAAGAAATGGCGGTCCTCTTGCAAGTCGAATGACAGCAGCGTTAATTTATGACTCTGCAAAAGATACGACTCTCTGTCTGATGACCAGCATCTTTTCCACTCAGATGAACACACCATTGCCCGCCTTTTGCCCATACTTCATCTATTTACTATTAACTTCCTATTCATAGTCTATTAATTGTATAATTAACTCAAATTTAAGTCTATTTAAAAAAATCTACTAATTGTTTAATTAATCAGTTAAATTACTATCACCATAATCCACTGGGTTAATGAATTCATGACTTATTATAACACAATTAGAACAATTAATTAATTAGCTAATTTATTCATTTTTTTTAATTCACTTCAAATATTATAATAAATATTTACTAATCATCTATTTACTATTAACTTCCTATTCATAGTCTATTAATTGTATAATTAACTCAAATTTAAGTCTATTTAAAAAAATCTACTAATTGTTTAATTAATCAGTTAAATTACTATCACCATAATCCACTGGGTTAATGAATTCATGACTTATTATAACACAATTAGAACAATTAATTAATTAGCTAATTTATTCATTTTTTTTAATTCACTTCAAATATTATAATAAATATTTACTAATCATCTATTTACTATTAACTTCCTATTCATAGTCTATTAATTGTATAATTAACTCAAATTTAAGTCTATTTAAAAAAATCTACTAATTGTTTAATTAATCAGTTAAATTACTATCACCATAATCCACTGGGTTAATGAATTCATGACTTATTATAACACAATTAGAACAATTAATTAATTAGCTAATTTATTCATTTTTTTTAATTCACTTCAAATATTATAATAAATATTTACTAATCATCTATTTACTATTAACTTCCTATTCATAGTCTATTAATTGTATAATTAACTCAAATTTAAGTCTATTTAAAAAAATCTACTAATTGTTTAATTAATCAGTTAAATTACTATCACCATAATCCACTGGGTTAATGAATTCATGACTTATTATAACACAATTAGAACAATTAATTAATTAGCTAATTTATTCATTTTTTTTAATTCACTTCAAATATTATAATAAATATTTACTAATCATCTATTTACTATTAACTTCCTATTCATAGTCTATTAATTGTATAATTAACTCAAATTTAAGTCTATTTAAAAAAATCTACTAATTGTTTAATTAATCAGTTAAATTACTATCACCATAATCCACTGGGTTAACGAATTCATGACTTATTATAACACAATTAGAACAATTAATTAATTAGCTAATTTATTCATTTTTTTTAATTCACTTCAAATATTATAATAAATATTTACTAATCATCTATTTACTATTAACTTCCTATTCATAGTCTATTAATTGTATAATTAACTCAAATTTAAGTCTATTTAAAAAAATCTACTAATTGTTTAATTAATCAGTTAAATTACTATCACCATAATCCACTGGGTTAATGAATTCATGACTTATTATAACACAATTAGAACAATTAATTAATTAGCTAATTTATTCATTTTTTTTAATTCACTTCAAATATTATAATAAATATTTACTAATCATCTATTTACTATTAACTTCCTATTCATAGTCTATTAATTGTATAATTAACTCAAATTTAAGTCTATTTAAAAAAATCTACTAATTGTTTAATTAATCAGTTAAATTACTATCACCATAATCCACTGGGTTAATGAATTCATGACTTATTATAACACAATTAGAACAATTAATTAATTAGCTAATTTATTCATTTTTTTTAATTCACTTCAAATATTATAATAAATATTTACTAATCATCTATTTACTATTAACTTCCTATTCATAGTCTATTAATTGTATAATTAACTCAAATTTCAGTCTATTTAAAAAAATCTACTAATTGTTAAATTAATTAGTTAAATTACTATCACCATTATCCACTGGGTTAATGAATTCATGACTTATTATAACACAATTACAACAATTAATTAATTAGCTATTTTATTTTTTTAATTCACTTACAAATGTTATAATAAATATTTACTAATCATTTATTTACTATTAACTTCCTATTCATGATCTATTAATTGTTAAACTAACTAAAATTCAAGTCTATTTAAAAAGCCTATCAATTGTTAAATTAATTAGTTAAATAGTTATTAATTAATTAATTAGTTAAATTACTATCACCATAATCCACTGGGTTAATGAATTCATGACTTATTATAACACAATTATAACAACTAATTAATTAGCTATTTTATTTTTTTAATTCACTTACAAATATTATAATATATATTTACTTTTCATCTATTTACTATTAACTTCCTATTCATAAGTCTTTACATTGACTTAATTGCTATCACCATAATCCACTGGGTTAAGGAATTCATGACTTATTATAACACTATTATAATAATTAGTTAATTAGCTAAATTTATTTTTTTTAAATTCACTTCGATTATTATTATTATTATTATTATTATTATTATTATTATTACGTGTATTTACCGGCCTTCAGGGCGGCGATAAGGAAATGGGTCAACTAACTTCAAATATTATAATATATATTTACTATTTTTTAATTACTCTAACTTATTTGTATCTAATGTTATTAATGTATTATTAATAAAATTAAATATAAAATATAAATATAAAATATGAATTAATTAATTAATATTAATATGTATTGATGTGTTAATTATTATCTTAAATTTAATAACAAATAAAACCACGAATTAACGAGCTGCCTTCTAAGTAACCCAAGATAATGTGTTATCTCCATGTTATCTCCGTGTTATCACGTGTTATCAAATAATCTTGGTACACTTTCCTTCAAAGTTTCGGACCCCCCTTGATCTAATGTTAATAATGTATTATAATGTGTTTAATTAAGTTAGTTCAAAAGTTCAGATTTTTAATAAGATAATTCGAAATAAATCAAAATCTGAAACAGATGAATAAGTAAATTTTTTTTTTAAAAAGTTAAGAACCGCCGAGAGATTCAGGTGTTATCTCCATGTTATCTCCGTGTTATCATGTGTTATCAAATAATCTCCGTACACTTTCCTTCGAAGTTTCGGACCCCCCTTGATCTAATGTTATTAATGTATTATAACGTGTTTAATTAAGTTAATTCAAAAGTTCAGATTTTTAATAGGATAATTCGAAATAAATCAAAATCTGAAATAGATGAATAAGTAAATTTTTTTTTAAAAAAGTTAAGAACCGCCGAGAGATTCAGCTGCTATATAAATTTTCAGTCTAAGGACAGGTCCATTTGTCACCCAAGAGTTTTTCCCAAAGTCAGGACAATGCCGTGCCAACTCGGCCAAGCTTCCTTTACCTCCACTTGCTTGATAACACTTGATAACAGGTTGATAACACATGATAACAGGTGGATAACAGGCTTATCGCAGGTTTATAACCACCACAAGATACTATTTTGATACACTTTGATACTACCACAAGTTCTTTGGCTAGATTGGAAATAGCTTATGTGATAGTTAGATATTAGCTCTTGATAACATATGATAACACGTTGATAACACATGATAACAAGTGGATAACAGGCTTATCGCAGGTTTATAACCACCACAAGATACTATTTTGATACACTTTGATACTACCACAAGTTCTTTGGCTAGATTGGGAATAGCTTATGTGATACTTAGATATTAGCTCTTGATAACATATGATAACACATTGATAACACATGATAACAAGTGGATAACAGACTTATCGCAGGTTCATAACACTGATACTACCACAAGTTCTTTGGCTAGATTGGAAATGCTTATGTGATACTTGGCTAATAACGCTTGATAACATATGATAACAGGTTGATAACACGTGATAACACATGATAACAGGCTTATCGCAGGTTTATAACACCGAAACTACCACAAGTTCTTCGGCTAGATTGGAAATGCTTATGTGATACTTGGCTAATAGCGCTTGATAACATATGATAACACGTTTATAACACGTGATAACAGGTGGATAACAGACTTATCGCAGGTTTATAACACCGAAACCACCACAAGTTCTTTGGCTAGATTTGAAATGCTTATGTGATACTTAGATATTAGCTCTTGATAACATATGATAACACGTTGATAACACATGATAACAGGTGGATAACAAGCTTATCGCAGGTCTATAACACTGATACTACCACATTTTCTTTGGCTAGATTGGAAGTGCTTATGTGATACTTGGCTAATAGCGCTTGATAACATATGATAACACGTTGATAACACATGATAACAGGCTTATCGCAGGTTTACAACACTGATACTACCACAAGTTCTTTGGCTAGATTGGAAATACTTATGTGATACTTGGCTAATAGCGCTTGATAACATGTGATAACAGGTTGATAACACGTGATAACAGGTGGATAACAAGCTTATCGCAGGTTTATAACACTGATACTACCACAAGTTCTTTGGCTAGATTGGAAGTGCTTATGTGATACTTGGCTAATAGCTCTTGATAACATATGATAACACGTTGATAACACATGATAACAGGCTTATCGCAGGTTTACAACACTGATACTACCACAAGTTCTTTGGCTAGATTGGAAATACTTATGTGATACTTGGCTAATAGCGCTTGATAACATGTGATAACAGGTTGATAACACGTGATAACAGGTGGATAACAAGCTTATCGCAGGTTTATAACACTGATACTACCACAAGTTCTTTGGCTAGATTGGAAGTGCTTATGTGATACTTGGCTAATAGCTCTTGATAACATATGATAACACGTTGATAACACATGATAACAGGCTTATCGCAGGTTTACAACACTGATACTACCACAAGTTCTTTGGCTAGATTGGAAATACTTATGTGATACTTGGCTAATAGCGCTTGATAACATGTGATAACACGTTGATAACACATGATAACAGGTGGATAACAGGCTTATCGCAGGTTTATAACACTGATACTACCACAAGTTCTTTGGCTAGATTGGAAGTGCTTATGTGATACTTGGCTAATAGCTCTTGATAACATATGATAACACGTTGATAACACATGATAACAGGCTTATCGCAGGTTTACAACACTGATACTACCACAAGTTCTTTGGCTAGATTGGAAATACTTATGTGATACTTGGCTAATAGCGCTTGATAACATGTGATAACAGGTTGATAACACGTGATAACAGGTGGATAACAAGCTTATCGCAGGTTTATAACACCGAAACCACCACAAGTTCTTTGGCTAGATTTGAAATGCTTATGTGATACTTGGCTAATAGCGCTTGATAACATATGATAACACGTTGATAACACATGATAACAGGTGGATAACAAGCTTATCGCAGGTTTATAACACTGATACTACCACAAGTTCTTTGGCTAGATTGGAAGTGCTTATGTGA